>JBAMBK010001826.1:600000-941200 GCA_037043435.1 Drosophila suboccidentalis
TGATGTCTTTGGGCGCTTTTTGACCTTTTTTGTTTGACATTTTTTTTGTTTTGTTTTGTTTTTGCGCCATAAACTTGTAGATATATATTTATTTATATACACAAGTATATTTTTTTGTTATCACATCATTTTCTTCACATTTCTGACTACCTGTCGAATGTTTTTCTGCCGTTTGTGAAAAATAAAAGTGAGCAGAAGTCGCTTCCAGGCAGGTTGCCACCATCACCATCACCATCAACCATTTACCATCAGCAGCTAAACTCTGGGTCCATCTTCATCTTGGCCACGACAGGGGGTCGAGTTGTGTGTTTTTTTTGCTTTTTGGCCGTTTGGGTCAGAAGCAGCAGCAGCAATCGTCGCTGTCGTTAACTTATCTCGGGTCTACATCGGTTAAGGTGATAATGTGACAGCTACTTTTACTGGGACACATCCACTTAAACTGACTTCCCTTCACTTCTCCATTCTTCTCTCAACTCCCAGTTTGACTTGACTTGGCTCATTAAGCCGCATTGCAAATATTTCATAATTCATTTTCATTTTGCCCAGAAAGTCATTTATTTTACAGCTCGTCACTTGCGGCGGGATGCCAAACACTCTGCCAATAATAAATACCTTAAGCCATCGAGCTTGTTGAGATAATGCTGCGGAAACTATTTATCATTAAAGTCCCAGTTTTAAATTTATTTAATTTGCTTGATATTAGTTTCAAAATGTACCGAATATTTATTGTTTAATTTGGCAATTGAACCTTTTTTGTGAAAGCTTACCTCTATTTTAGAATACTAATTTGACATAAAAGCTACGAACAGAATTTTATTTATTTATCTACTGCTTTTGTCAACCTTCAATAAATTCCCAGTTTAAAATCGATATTCAAATTAACATTTTAGACACATTTGGCTTTATCATACCAAAGAAGGAAAAGTGATTTGGAAAGTGAAAAATATGCATCTAATTTTCACTTTTATTTATCCAAAACAAACAAATTAATATCAAGCAACAACATAATAGACAACAGCAACAACGACACAACAAACACGACCTGCATAAATTTTGGGACCAGAAAAGAAGCAGAAAAATCTTAATCAACGTTGAGCCTACAAATGAAAACATAATTCAGACGAAAGATTTGCATAAAACACAGTGTTGCAGTCAAATAAATTTCTTTCCAAGTTGGACATCAATAAACTAGGCAACTAACGAGAGATAACTTTATAATTTATATGCTCGAGAAATTAAGATACAATGGCCATTTTCACTGGTTGATTAACAAAAGATACAGATGCATTAAAGCGAACGGCAGATACTTTTCAATCTCTGCCAACTGCAACTACATTTTGCTGGCATTTAATGTATCTCGATTGCCAAAATGCTTTAGCCAAATCGCTTGTCGCCAAAACCGTGGCTTGGGAGTGTTAATAGAGACCAGGGGAGGGGGTAGTTGACGCTACTGAACTTTCGAATCTGACGTGCCACCGTGCAACAAATACCTGACACATTGACTATCTAACACACATTATGTGGAGCCTGGTACTGAGTGGAGTTTCCATCTAGAGTTCTGCATACGAATTTAGCCGGGCAACTGGTTTTTATACATTTTATCCTATAAGAAATAGTTTGACATTATAATAAACTAACAGTTACTTTAATAGAGAACAAAAAAATTAAATTTATTCTTAAGAAGATATGCAAAAATATCATTACAGGCAATAATTTGTAATTAAAATCCCAATTCATATGACTAAATTCATGGATCTGATTAGAATTATTGAATACAATTTTCAAGAGTTTTAGTTTTAGTTTTAGAGTCTCAAAGCAATATAATAATTCACTGTGTACAATTCCAAGGTATCTCCAAGTCGTGAATTTTTACCGGCTGTAATATTCATTTTTTTTTTTTTGGGTTACCCATGCAGTCGCATTTGCAGTTGGAGTTGGAGTTGGAGCCAAAGTTGTAGTCGGAGCTGAAGTCAGAGTCGCAGCTATCTACATAATTAATGCATGTCTGAGGCCACACGAAACATGCAAACGCTGACATATTGACCCAATATCTAGGCAAAGGGCTTGACATTTTGTGGAAACCGAAAACAAAACGATATCACAGTAAAAACGAGGAAACATCGCGTGCCAAAAAGCCACAGACACAGTTTATATACAATTTATGCCTCTGCAACTCAGGAAAATAATTAAAACGAATCAGAGAAACAGAAAAATAAAAAATAAAATATGAAACCAAATAATTATGAACAGAAACAACTCCAACTAGGCAGAGATAGTTTATAATGCAAGGAGAGAGATGGAGAGAGAGATAGAGAGAGAGATAGAGAGAGAGAGAGAGAAAGAGACCTAGGTGGATAAATAGAGAGATAGGCACGAAAATGACACAAGACAGCAAATACGAGTATCTTTCAAACTGTGATTAATGATGGGTCGTGCGGTCTCGAACAGAAATATATTTGTTTTAAATTTATTATTAATTTATGAGAGCCACAAAAAGAAACAAAGTTTGTTAAGTTATTTTATACGATTACAAACACCGCAGAGCTTTTAAATTGGATGCCATGAACGAAGGAAAGATGGGAACTAAGAAAGATTTAAAGATAGATGAATTAATTGAAAATAGTTAAAATGTGGGTGTTCTTTTTGGCTACAAATCGGTATAATAGTTTAAAAGACCACAAGAGGAGATCCGAATAATAATTATACTTAATATAAAATCGCACAAATACTAAAAACGTTTTATGAAAATGGAGAAAACAATCTATAAATATTGCTTTTGGTAAATATTGAATTGGTTAACGTTTGATAACTATAAAAAATGCTGACTGTAAATATTTATATTCAATGTGGATGATTCCAACTGAGATCATATACCACCCAACGACTGCGGACCGTGTAACTCATCTTCAGTTATCGAGAGAATAATCATACTAAAAACTGTAGAAGCCCACAACACTAACAAATCAGCATGGCACATAATCATAAATTATCTAATATACGAATATAAAATGCCATCAATTAGATGCAGGAATTTATTATGGCAGCTGAAAGCACAATTGATAATTGCTGTCGTCTGGTTTTTCCATCATTCATTTTCTTTATTTCTTTCTCTCTCTTGGAGACCAATTAAAACGGTTCTATGCTGTATTCTCAATTTTATGTATATAATTTTCTGTTGTTGTGTTTTATGATTTTGATTACGATTTCGGCGCCTCAGCAAACGACTTGGACGAACAATAAAAAAGAGAACTCAATGTAAATAATGCAGCGGAAAAACAAATCGAGCTAAAAACTCAATTTCAATTTGAAATCAATTTTTCAACAGAGTTGTTTTCAGGCCGTGCTTGTGACACCTCAATAAAAATCAAATCCCAATCCCAAGACCAAGGCCCAGTGGGGAGGAAGTTCTGGCGCCACTCGATGACCAAAACATCTCCAATCTCCAATGGCTGGACAAGATGCATAAGTTAAGAGATTCAAACAGAAACAGAAACAGCAACAAAATCAAATGACCCCCCGTGGTATGAAAATTAAAATTTTATTTGTTTAGCGAGCAGCGTGACAACAACAATAATAACAGCAACAACAATAGCTGCGACAGGTATCGGAACTGAGCGACTTCGGGTCAAGAGTCAAGAGTTGGAGGCCCCCTCGATATTTGCCCATTGGCGCATTAATCAAAATTGTAATACAAGCTCACCAACAAACAATCAAACACTTTCGAATATTCCGAATTCAACTCCAAGTCAAATCCAATTAATAAAATCAACATTGTTTGCTGGGAGATTAAAATATCACAAGTGGAAATCAACGGCCCACGCTGTGAATTTGTTTATTCTCTTATTTTGGTTCGCAGTTTTATTAAATTATGCTTTATATTTTAACATTTCAGGCGAGCTTAATGCGAATCAACTGCAAATTGTAGGGTAAATGCGGATGACTGTGGTGTTTAAAAAGTTTTAATTTGTCAAATGAATGAATAAAATGTCAATCATATCCTCTTTGCTATGTAATTTGTGTAACAAAAAATTATTTGGTTTAATCAAGAACTCAATGTAACATTTACTTTGAATAAAAAATATATTTTCTTGTATTTTTTTACAATGACATAAATACTTAACATGGGGATTGATTTTTATTTTTATTATTGATTTTGTGTTCAATAGCAACATCTGAGCTGCAAGTTGGCAGGTCTAAAGAGTGTTGAATTTATGCTATTTTTTTTGAGTCGTGTTTCAAAACCGTAATGAAATTCGCAGATAATTTGGATATATAGCTATCGAAACATATTGTATGTATTTATTTGTATTAGATACCCAATTTTATTGATTGTATGCTTTATAAATATTTTAATGACTATTTCATGTTCATTTTATTTATTTATTTTTGTTTTCTTATATTTTTAGGGTATTCGATTTTGGCTTAAGCCTAATTCGAGAGATTTTGTGCTATCAAATTTGGTTAAACTGCTATCGCTAATTTTTATAAGCTCAGTTTAAATATTTAAATCATTAGACAGTCAAATATGTTAGTGTCACAAATTAATAAAACTGAGCGGAATGTTGATTAATTAAAGGAAACGCACATGGCCAAAGACACACAGACACACATACTCCAACACTTAAATACATACAAACACAAACACACACACATAGAGGCAATTGGTTGGGCAAAGTTGAGCGTCGCGGGTTAATTACCATGTCAAATTCAAACAAAAACAGCAGCAACATCAGCAAGAAAAGGTAGTTTATCATTACAGCAACAACAGCAACAAAAACAACAGTAGCAACAGCAAGAGAAATAAAAATAGTAGGCTGCCAAAAAGGTAAGTAGAAGGCAACAGAAGTGGCAAGGCAAGGGCGGGTAGGCAGGCGGATAGGCAGGCAGGTAGGCAAGTCAGTTAGTACGTCAGTAGGTGGCAGCTAAAGGTCTAAGTAAAACCTTTTCTTATCATAATTACGCACAAAACGACGTACACACAGTTAAGCTGCAAGAAGAGAGAGAGAGAGAGGGAGAGATGAGGTTTGAGTAAGAGGGAGAGAGAGATAGTCTGCGACGACAAATGCAAATGCCCAATTGGGTCGACTTCAACGGAAGTCAAGAGACCGCTCGAGTTGTAGGCGGCGCCCGCATCGCAGCTGTGGCCCTGGGTAGGCGTGGCACTTGCGCCCTCCACACACACACACACACACCACCCCCACCTCTCACACACACAGACACACACACTCAATATGCCCACGCTTGGCTGATGTTTCGCGTACTTAAACAGACGTCCATTTATAATCGACGGGTCAGCCGTGCGGACAGGCCGCACTTATAATACAACAACAACAACGCATCCAGTGTCCAGTGTCCCAAGTCCCGAGACTCGAGAGTCGTCGTATTATAATGAAATTATGCATACAAAACATCGCCCATATATCAAATGAAGGCACTGCGCATCGTCGCAAGTGACGCCGCGTATTAAAATAATGACTTAATTTCGTTTATGCATGCCTCTGTCCAAGTCATACCATACCATTCCATCTGTCTGTCTGCTCATTTCATCATACACACTCTAGGAACTAGTCCCAGACGAACTCACACTCCTCCGCCACAAATACACAGTTGCATTTGAGTTGGCGCGTTAATTGCCATTTGGACCTCGTCGACATGGAGCCCATTGCGTTATCAGCACAAAATAACATATTCCCCATTTGATATTATGCATGACAACTGAGCTCAGCTCATATTTAGAATGGCGCATAATCAGGCAGCAAATGCTTTATGAATGACAGACGCTCAGGCAATCAACAAGGAGAGAATGAGAGCAGTTACGAGCAGACAAGGGTTGGGCTGAGATAGATGGCTTAAAGACAGATACAAATACGCACACATTTAGTTAAGATCTTTGGGATAAACAATAACAAATACACAGCACGCGACTGCAAAGATCTATTTAAGAGATTGAAATATATATAAAAAAAAATGCACTAATGAGAATCTATAGCTATCTAAATATCCAATTTTTTTTTATCCTGTCCCTCTCTAAACAAAATATTAAATTATTTCCCAATTCGATCCATGTTTATCTCAAAAATGTAAACTTAAAGTACCTGAACAAGTCAATGCACTACTTATATTTAGTTCTGCCAGTTATGAGCTAAGCTGAAGAAAATTCATTAACTGCAACGGAATGTCAGCCAAAACAGGTTCATAATTTCATTGTGTTTTTTGACACAGTTTGATCTACCGTAATGCAACTGCCTCCAGGCTATATTCATACCATTCAGACCAGACTCCACCAGACAGAAAAGAACAGAACCGAATGTAGCATAATAAAGAAGAACACTGCAATCCACAACAAAAGAAGAAGTCCAATTCGAGGCAGCAGAAGATTGTCTCTTGTCACTTTTGGTATGGCTGACCCATTTCATGATGATTATCATCATCATTCAACTCGGACTCGGTCATTGTCTGCGCTCGAACTTAACTCAAATTCACTCACATTTCGTTTGTCAGTCAGTCAGTCAGTCAGTCAGTCAGTTTGGTCTGCATTCTGTCAGTTGGTTGGTTGGTTGGTTGGTTGAGCTTCGGCACACTCAACTGACAGCTGTCATAATTAATTTTGACGTTTTGTGGTAATTAAATATTCTCTCTCATCTAACGCACTATACAGGTATGTAGGTTGTTCTGTAAGGGTTTTGAATTTCATGCAGTGCCAGCTCTGATTAGCTTTCTATATCAAGTGCTTAAAGTTTGAGCTCATTACATAATAATAACAACAATAACAACAACATCAACCTAATAAAACCTGGTGGCAATTTTGTTAGTGTGGGGTCACAAATTGAAATTACTGACGAACGTCCGTTAACAGCTCCTTTTGCTTTTTCTTTTGGCTGCCCACACAAAATGACTATTACTTAAAGACCTAAACACTAAGGGCACAAGTGCGGGGGTTGCGGGGAAAGGGGGTTGGCAGTTCACCCTACTAACCACAATGCATTGTTTGAAGTCAACGGATGGGCTGTTGTGCTCCGGCTGTGCGGTTCATATGCACGCGGCCGGAAACGACCTTGGCACGTTATCGTCGACTTTTCATCACTTTCATATTCATACAATTTTCGAACCGGGCACAGCACAGATGGAAACGAGGGCGGGACGAAGGTGAAGGTGATGGTGAGGTAGAGGTAGAGGTAGAGGGCAGCTATGAATATCTATGTAACCGGTCGACATGTTCGGGCCCGTGTCCTGGCCAAATGGCCAGTTGGCCAGTTGGCTGCCCTTGTTCGAGCCAGAGCTACTCGTATCTGTGTCGGAAAATCTCAACTACACAAACATACGTTATGAGTTTTCTTTGTTACACTGGCCGCATTTTATGTACAGACAGAGAGAGAAGGAGAAAGAGAAAGAGACCACCAAGTGCTGTACTGTTTTCGGGTGCACAATTTCACTTAAATCTGCTCAAATTTCATATTTTGTTTTGACAGTTGGCTGCAACTCACATTCATGAGCTACGTGGCCTGCCAAACAATTGACAGTTGGGTAAAGTTCCGACACATTTAATATGAGATATTTTACCTGCAGCCAAAGAAGAAACCATTGGAAATTTCAATCAAAATAAATCATCCGGCTTGATTGAAGTATAGCCAAAGTAGTTCTAAATTCGTATTTCATCATACTACTCGTAAAATTGAAGTAAATAAATTATTTAATAACATTACTAATAATACTAGATACTTATCCAATATTTTAGTAGCTATTTGAATGTCTAAAATTACAAAAACTTAACTGAATTGGACATACGAATTTGGTAAAATTAATGTTGACTTAATGTCGATCGGACTTACACCGATAGGAATATAAGTCCCTTTTAATTGATATCTTCCTTGTTGTGGTCATACAAAATCTGACCTTTTGAAATTGTAGATTTCCAGCGAATATTCACAGAAATATCTGAAATATTTCAACTTGACCACAATTAAAATACCATTGAATATTTGTAGCATGAGTTTTGGCATTGCTTTTCCGACCAGAGATGGGAATAAACGATGGCAAACCACAAAACTGTTTCACTGTTGCTATCTAAACTTGTTCTATGTAAAGGGTGGGAGTAGGGGGAGTGGGAACCTCTAGGGGAAATACCTGTAGCTTATGGTAGTTGCTTTTAACTGTCGACCGTTAGGCAAACAGTTATTGCGCTCAGTACTCGCCCATTAGAATGACAGTGTTGCTCCGAAAAAGGCAACAACTTGTCATTAGACAAATTCAATTTAATGCTGGGACACAGCAACAGTATCAACACTAACAACAACAACAACTGGCGACCACAACATTTTTCGGTGGGGTGCTACCATACAAATTCTATTTAATTTGACGCCCTACCCCAACCAGTGTTGTCCCCAGGACCGCAGACATGGAAAACTCCATCTAATGTGCACATTGGCACGTTCACTTTGTTGACACAACTGTACACTGAAACGAAGGGGAAGGGGGTGGGGAGCAGAACAGAGAGAGGGAGAGAGAGTCACAGCATGGTGAAGTTTATTTCAAGTGGAATCGCCGCTTTGTCGTATCTCAAAGGACATTACAATGCAGATAGACCAGGACGAGTGAGTGACTGGAACGACACAGCCAATGGAGATGGAAAACTGGCAAGGGCAACTCAATACACACACACAGACATACACACACGTGTTGCACAGTGGTGCCAGCACTCACATAAAGTACAAACTTATTTGTAGTTATTAGTGATTAGTGAATCCAAGTTATGAATCGAGTTGAAAAATCTTTAAAACAAAAATCATCAAATCTTAAAAAAAACAAAAATTTTAAAGAATTTTAAATGCAAAATACACGGTAAGCTTTTAATAAATCATCGCTTTCTTTCATTTATTTGATTGGTTATTATTGTTTAGTTCTATAACAATTTAACAAAACATATAATCATGATAATGAAATATAGTGATGTTAGTCCAAATTAAAGGCAGTTTTAAGTCGAAGTGTTAAGAAAGCAGTAATCGAATTGTCAATATGTCGTTTGAAAAAAAAAATCGAGCTTAACTTTAGGAAAATTCGAAATATTTTTCATCACAATTTGTTATGAGCATGCTTAATGTTTTTAAAAATAGATTTGCGTATATAAACTTACTGTCATACTTATTTTTGATTCAATTTAAGCTAAATTGCGAACCAGTGTGCGGCCATGTGGTTGTCGTGGCACTCGAGTGTTGCTCAAGCTGACGGCTTTCGGCGGCGTCTCCTTTTTGGTTCAGTTAGTGGCATTGTCACGACTTCTTAATGTCATTTTATCAAAGGCGAGTCGCGGACCCACCACAGAAAGAGAGAGAATGATGGAGAGAGAAAGGTAGAGAGAGGGAGAGAAAACGAAGGCGTATGTGGTGCACACGTGTGTGGCAGCCGCACAACGCTGCGTATACGTGATGGGGTTATTATTGTAGCTGTCATTCTTGTAAATGTTGTTACTACTGTTGTTGCTGTTGTTGTTCTTGTTGTTGTAGCCGTGTTTCGTTGTGTTCGATATGTTTATATTTGCAGTGCGGTTTCGCGTGGCCCTTGAACATGTGCGTTACGTTTACATTACACACAACAAACACACACAACACTCACACACACACACACACAGACACATTAATACGACTTCATAATGTGTGTGTGTGGATGGGTGTGTGTGATAAGAGTGTTCTCGTATCAAACGACATTTGGCAAACATTTTATGGCGCATACCCAAAAATTGTTCAAAAACCCTCGACACCCTTCCATGTTTTTCTCTCCCTCTCTACAGAGATACAGAAACCGAACGCCCGTTTTGTGTATCTTCTTTTTATTATGCGATTTGTTCAACTTCATTTTATTGCACACTCACACACAGATAGACAATAGCAGAAAGCATTGGTGTATTTAAAATTTAATAGCAAACATTTTTATGCGCAATCGATCGAAAGGTTTCATTACATTTTAATGAAACGGCCCAAAGACATCGGCCTGGTTCAATGTAATGTCGAGCAAACGATTTGGCTGCCTCCCACTTTTCTCCCCAGTCAATCGAATGTGGTTAACACTAGATCTACCACACCAGTCAAAATGACTGGTTTTACTTTTTATTTCATAAATATTGACTAAGTGTTTTTATTTTTTTTCGATATTATGTTATGACTTTTTAAATAACCACTAAATACATACAATTTGATAAGTTAATTTAATTTTGTGTTCATAGGAAAAAAGATTTTTTTTGTTTTTGGCACTTATACCGTAACCAGTCATTTTGACTGGGTATATGTTTGATATGCAAATGCTTTATATTTTGCCCTTTTAGGACGTTCCCTTGTTTGAAACATCACTGTTTGTAAGTTTGTTTACACATCCCTGTAATAATCAATTAGTGTGACAAGCATATTTTTCGGGAATTCCCCTATTACAAAAAAAAAATTGTATATCAGGAATTTTGTTGAAAACCGTTATGAGACATCATTTATTCATTGAGTTCAATTATTTTTATATACAGTCAAAATGACTGGTACTGTAAACCATGTAATAAACATGATTATTTTGATTAAAACTAAAACACAATTGATGCATTTTTATGTTTTTATTTATATTTTTTTATTTCTCATCAATTCATTTAAAGGATTAAGAATTTTAATATAAAATAATAGGACTTTTCTTAACCAGTCAAATTGACTGGCTCTGGTATAAATAGGTATGCAAATTTCTTGGTAAATCTAGTGTTAAATGCAGGTAGATAGCTACTTGAGATGCTGTGTCCTATATAACAGAGAAAGAGATAGAGAGATGGGCTCCTAACACGACAAAAAGTTTACTAAAAAAAAAGATTAAGTTGAATTCTATAATGTCACTATATTTCTTTCACGACACAAATTGAGCTAAAAACATAAATCGGAATTGAAATAAATAATAAAAACAGTGAGCATATCAATTTATTTCCCTCGTGACACGACAAGCTGTCATCTCTAGCATTCAAGGCAACTGCAAGGATGTATGTGATTTTTTATTGCAGTTCAAGCAAGTTATTTGGCACAATTCTCGGCAAATGCCCTTGCTATAAAAAATCTCCGTCATTCCTTCCGCATTTTTATTGTAAGCCCCTCATTCTGTCAGTAGTCGTATATTGTTGTCAGTGAGAGAGAAACCTATTAAAAATTGTACTAAAGCTCATTTTCATTCATTCATCAGTTGAGCATTGAAATCAGGACATGTAGCAGTAGAAGAAGAAGCAGAAGCACTCAGCAATCCGACGACGTGTCCTTAACAAAGTCATAACCAGAACCTTGACATGTCATTCAATTTGAAATCCTTGCAGTTTCATTTGAACCACACAGCCCACTGTTACTTTCCCCATTTTAACATTTCCACTTAAACATTCAACTAAATGCGCTATACAAATATCATTTAGCATGACATAAATTTCTTATACAAATACAGATAAATAACTTACACATATGTAAAGTTGACACACATTTTATGTGTAACTCCAATACATACGAGTATGAGAACGAGGCCCATTACTGGGCCTACAATTTATGCCCGCTCCCCACTGGCAGCAGCTGCCAATTCGCATAAATGTCACGTACGTCAGTTTGTCGTTTTGTGTAAAAGATGCAGCCGCCAACGGGGAACAACGTTGCTGCACTTGAGTCCTTCAGTGAGGAAAACAAGGCATAAAATTGCTAGACAAAAAGATACCCCCAGAATTACTTTAAAATCTATATCATATATAAAAATAGCTTCTTTTTTAAACCTCGATATCACAAAACATATATACGAAAGATAATCGGACTGTATAGATTTAAAAATTTCAAAGCCAGCTTATTTCTTTCACGTTATATTCTTAAATTAATTAGTTCTTCTAATTGTTCAGATTTTGTTTACCCATTTTACACATTTCAATGTCTGCGGGGTATACAAAAAATAACAGCTAACTCCACACGCCACATACACACACATACACCCACTCACTCCCACATACACACGCACAAGCGACTTTGAGTCGTATGAATAACGCATACGCACTGTGAGCCGCAAACTTTTCAAACAGTTCAAATTGGTGGCATGCAGCGCACAAGCGACTAATTAAAATTTTATAACGCCCAACTCAGCAAAAAGATGTTGTGTGTGTGGCAAATTCATAACAATTTTGTCAAAATGCTTTCCAGCTACTTAAATATTAAGTGAGTTGACATATTCGACCAGACTTAAATAGCAGTCGACGCATTTACAAAAGAACTTTTGCTTTAGATACCCTCGATTTGATTGCGGTTTTTAAAATCTTTGAATGTTTCAATAGATAAAAGAGGATGTATTATGAAATTATCTACATTGCAATAATCAACTTCAAATTGGTACTTAGAATTAAGTAAATTTGAAAATTATTTAAAAATATATAGAAGTTAATCACTTTAATTAAATGCCCAAATATAATAAATTATAATTTGTTTAATTTCATGTTAATTACTTTCACATCAAAATCACATTTCTGTCAAAATGTTCCTTGGAAATTTATAAATAAATGTTCAAGGGCAGCTCAGACATGTGAATCTTATCCTGAATTCGAGAAATTCCCTCAAGACTGAACGTCAGTTACTTGTCAAGTGCTACCAAAATGGATGTTTTATTTATAGATAACAAGATGAAGAGCTCAAAGTGGCATTCTAAATATATCTCAACAATTTTTTATTATTAAGAAAAAAGTGAAAATAATACGTAGGTATCAAAGTTCACCGCAACATTTGCACGGATTTGGTTTTCGGATTTTTATTGGTTCGCTTATTTTTGTTTTTTATCAAATTTCAAAGCTCATTACACTTTATGTAGGTGGCTTAAGCCGCGTTATCGATGCGACGCATTAAACGGCCTATAAACGGCGATGTCGCCGCTTCAATTGACAATTATGTTAAACAAAGTTATTAAATTACGCAAAAATCAGGCAACCAAGCGCGCCAAGTCAATGGGATTACACATACGCATCGTCAGCCAAACGCCAGGCGACAAATCAATAGACTGACAACACACAGTTGGGGGCTCCAAGGGGACTCAGGTGTATGTGTATGGGTGTGTGTGTGTGAGTGTGAGTGGTGGGGGAGGACTCTCAGCTAAGCCAAGCAAATTGCATGCTAAAAATTTCCATTTAGCATAAAACTCGTGCTATTATCACGCCAGAGTTTTTCGGCAGGGCGGAAAGACAAAAATTACGCCACTCGGCACACTACACACTAAAATATGCAGAGAAACAGACGACAGCAGGAAAAGTAGGGAGGAAGGGAGGAGCATGTAGAAGTGGACCCAGTAGACGTTTTTTAATGTACCACGACGGTGGCACAAAAGAATGTCTGCCCCATTGCCATAGACATCATAAAAATTCGTTAAAATAAAAATAAGAAAAAAATACAAAATAAAACGCACGCCACAACAAAAGACAAGAGCCGCAGCAGGGCAGACGAAGAAGCAGATGAAATAGGTAGTCAGTCGACTTCCGTAAAGCTTAAGCTCTCATTGCTGGGAACAGGAGTCAAAGCCAGAGCCAGAGCCAGAAACAGGGCCAAAAGTAGGAGTAGAAGCTTCAGCTGTTACTGAAGGTGATACGGAACCAGGACCAACCAGACCACTGCACGATTACCGGCATTTTTGGATTACGCATACGCCACCGTTTCGGCCATATTTACTCTTGGCTTTTTGCGCTTGGCCTGGGGCAAAAACAAGCTCGCTTGTTGTGGCGGGCGCCATAAGTAACAAATTTTATAAATTATTTAAATTTTTATTCATGCAATGCTGTAAAGTTAAGCCCGCTGACAGTTAGCTAGTTTGCTCCCCCACAACAACAACAACAACAAAAACAACGGCAACAACAACAACGGCGACGACAACGCACAAATTTTACTCCCGCCGCTTTTATTCATAATTTTTATATATTTTTGGCTGTTGCTTTTGGCCATGTGACCTTGACTTGCTGGCTTTTAAATATTGATAGCGGGCGGCCTTTGATCTAAGCTTCAGGACCACCGAGCCGAGACCAACAGAAGAGAACGGAGCAGGAAGGAGAAGAAAAGAAAGAAATATAAGCAAAAAACTTAACCTGAGCCTGCGATTATGCAAATGCGTCGGTAACCGAAGAAAAACGCAAAAAATGTTATGCCTAATAAAATGTTACGATTCAGCGACGTCTTTTATAGAGTAATGCAATGTTCTTATTCGTTTTATACCCTGGCGAAATTTTAAAATGGTTTTCTACGACAATATGTCTAACAAGCTTAGTTTTAAAAAATCAACTGTTAGTTGGAGTCTGATTTATAATATTAAATATTCAAGAGACTACACAAGGCAGATTCAAATAAACACAAAAAGTGCATCAAGCAAACATCAGTGGGTATCTCACAGTCGACTACTCTCAACTTAATAATTCTTTCTTATACTTTTTTTTTGTGCTTTCATATACATATTCGCATGATTTATAAGCATCTGGAAAGACACAATAAAAAAGAATGTCGCAGTTTTATGAGTCCCGGCAAATGGCCATAAAATGCGCCATGGCACATATGAGAAAATATAAATAAATCGAACGATTATTGACAATTATAATGATATATGATGCATTCTTAAAACTCATAAATTGAGTAACCAAAGGCTGGGCAAGTATATTAGTCGAGTGCAGCTCAAAAAAAAATGAAAAAAAAAAAGAACTGGAGCAATGTCGCCTTTGCTTGTGGGTCACTTCTTAAGTGGGTGAAGTGAGATCAGAGCTGAGGATTTTGCAAAATGGCAAGAAAATGTTATGAAGCGAATACGCATTAAATTGATAATTTATTGAATTTAAAGTAGCTATTAAAAGTGGAATCAAGCGGTTATCGTTCTGAGTTATTGACATCTTCAAATAAAAGCTGTTAAATATTTGCTTAAAAGTAAGACTAAATATTCTGGTAAATTGAGAAACTTTATAGAAGCTCATTATCTTGCCTGCAATCTGCTCGCATCCAGTTCAACAAAGTAGTTTGAAGTTTCGAGAGATGCTTAATTTACTATTATCAAAGCTTGCTCTTCTCTTTTCTTCTCTCCTGCTCCCTCAAAGAAAATGCCTAAATGAAAACCGTAATCCCAGTCTTTTCTGAGTAAGCAGTCCTAATTATCAATTTAGTGCAATTTGTTTCGTTTCGTTTCGTTTCAATTCAGTTGCAGTTACTTATGAGTGTACTCACTCAGCAGGCACAGTTTGCTATGATTTAACAACAGCCTTAATTTGTTCTCATATTTGTGTGTGTTGGTTGTGTGTGTTCTTTTTAAACTATTAAAAACTTGAGTTGTGTCTGCCACACAAATAAAACAGTCTCATCAACTGCTTAATGCGCTCGATGCAAAACAAACAATTTTCATTCTTCTGAGTCGTTTATTGCAGTTGTTGTTCTGAACTGGGAATTATGTTATTCTTGTTGCCGACTGGCAGCTCAACTGTTTGTTAATAAATTAAATGTTTAATTTACTGGCCATTATGGCTAACAACTTGTCTTTTAGCTTCTCTTTCTCGCAACCCATTTTGTCTCCGCTTCTGCAATTATTAATTAAACATTATCCAGCATTTTCTCAGGGAACTTAAAAAATACTTATTAAATAATTGTGTTAATTTACCAAACAAGTGTTGAAACTTGACTTGAATTTGGGATTGATAATTTAACAAACTTTTTACTCTCATTATGCTCCTATTGAATTTCAAAGATCGAAATACAAAGATAATTTGACAGTTATCTCCCGAAAAAGGGTATATAAAATCAGTGTAAGGTTATCAATCTGGTTCAGGTTGAATGTGATAATACCGCAACAGGCGGCGGTGGCGACAATAAAAATAAAAAAATGCATTTCAAGTTTCGTAGGACATAAAATGAAATTTATGTATTTGTTTATGTCACATTTATGCAAACCAATGACAACAATAAAAATATTCGCATATGCCACTGACAGACTTTTTAATAAACTTACGAGTTATTTTATCCGTTATATTTTTGTTGTTGTTGTTGTTGGTTTCAGTTCCAAATGTTGTTGTACTTTGTATGGAGCTTAATTGCAACGTTTTTCATCGCTGGTTAACCCAATTGTGACCGTAAATTTATGAAAAATTTATTGTATGAAAAAAAAAAACAAATAAATAAAATGTATGTAGAAATATAATAAAGCATAAAATACAAATATAAAACCTTGGTTGTGTGTTTGGACATTTGGTAGATAATTTAAATCAATTGCTGAGAAGTGCAATTAGCAGCGAAAGATAAAAATAAATTAAATAACCGACTGCAAAACAAATGGCCCAAAAGGCCACACACAAATCCAACAAAAAGCTGAAAAAAGAAGAAAAAGTCGGCTATGGTAACGGCCATTATGGACGGGCTTAAACATACATATATATTAATGGTGCTGACTCCATAAATTATGGCGCATTTACTTAGCCAGATAGATAGAAAAAAGCCAAACGTTACGAGTAGTCGATAAATGATTGCGGTCGAGCCTTGAATCCTTTAATTTGAACCCTGAAAACTGAACTGAGCTTCTGCAGCAACAGCAGCCGCATCCGCATCCGCAGTTGAAGCCGCCAAGTCAAAGGCACATTTCACAAATGTCGAAAGCAAATAGAAACAAGGAGTGATTTAGTTCAAATTGATCGACTAGAAAGTACTCTAGATTGTATCATTAAACTGGCTTTCCCTCACTTTTCAGTTAATCAAACGACTGTTGTCAAATATTTAGAGTACAAAGTTAATACTCTTAATTAAAATAAAAGATATATGTTGTAATAAAATAATATGTGGTATTAATATTTATTTATATTATTAGATTCAATACAAAATTTTAGAAAAATTAAAAATAAAAAGGAGAGAAGACTATACTTCAATTAAAAATTATTCCCTTTTATTAAGTTCCTGTCTCCTACACAAGTTGAATGCCTACAGGGTATATAAAAATAAAGGGAGACCCAACGGAAAAGAACCAAAAGCCAAACACACATTAAAATGCATGTGTGTAGTCTGGAGAAATATGGCCATTGCAAATTGCTGACTGTGCCAGAGTTGAAAACTTAAAAATTGCTCGGTACCCAGGTCCTGGTCGAGTCCAAGTCCTGGTTCCCCTCCTCCTTCTCCTTTCCTATTCCTGGCAGCCTCTGCTACAGCCTGGTTTTAAGTAAAGAGCAGCAAAACGCAAATATCATCGAATGGAATATAATTTATGTGCTCCATTTGCAGTCGGCAGTCGCACACATATGCTACATACCCAAACGGGACAGGAATCCAGCCCAGAGAGAGAGAGGTGAGAGAACTATCTACCTTCCCTTTCGTCCGTTTGGTCATTTAGGGCATTTTTGCATAAGGGATTCCGCTGCCAACAGTTGCCGCAGTTAGCAATTCCCCAGTCGCGTTCTCTATCCACATTTTTATTTATTTTTTTGCCATTCCCTTTTTTTATTTTTTGTATTTTCAACTCTCTGGCAAGGTTGCGCCTTCGACCCATAAATATCCGTTGGTTAGTTTCTTTGAACCCTTTGGTAGTTGGAGAGTTTTCGTTTTTTGTATTTGCCAAATTAAATCGTTAAATGCTTGTTAAAAACTTTGACTGCCATTTCTTTATCTGTATCTGTGTGTGTATCTGTATCTGTGTGCACGTATCTCTCATACGAGTATAGGTGTATCTGTATCTGTATCCGTATCCGTAGTATCTTTGGCTGGGTTTCTGGGTAACTCGCCATTGCTTATGATTTATGTCTGCGCTTGTTTTGTAGTCTCTTCGGCTCTTCCACATTCAGCACTGGGCACAGGTTGCCTTTGAAGCCCGTTAACGTAAATAAGCCAATGCCCAAAACATTGGCCCAAAAAAGGGTTGCGTTTTTATGCGGTTTCACTGGCCTCAGGCCCCGCAGCCAACAATAAATTAAATGCAAAAGGAATTAAACTAAACTTTTGCCCCGTTTAGTCATCAATGATTGCAAGTCTGCAAAGTTCCTGGGAAGCAGTAAAACACAGTTCTCGATTAGTCATGGCTTCAAATTGAACAGACCTCGGTTGAGAAAAAATACAGCAAAATAATAGTAGATTTGAGAGTAAATTGAGTGTGAAATATAGTGGCCAGGAAAGTCAAAAAACAGGTGAATAAGTCGGAGAGAAGATGCCAAGTATTTTCGCTTTTTATGAACTATTTTTTCAATTCATCAAATATTAAAAATTGCTCTTATGTTTTTTAAGATCGTAGATTTCTCCTTCTTTTTATCTTTTGTTTTACAGGGTATTTCAAATACTGCTGTTCACATACCCTCATTAGCCAATCAATTTAATTTAATTGGCGCAAATAAACACACAATAGAATAAAATAAATGCCTAACTTTATAAACGCCTCTCATATTTATATTTGATCAATTGACTATAACTATTTGCTTTTCCTTTTTGAAATTTTCTTTTCATTCAGTTTCATCCCAGCACATTTTAATTGATCCACCTGCATTTTAAATTCCAGCCCAAAATATGAAACAGACACAAAAAAAAGAAGAGAAATGCATCTATCAACTGCGCATGATTAACGCCCCTTTATTTTACCCTCGATTAATACATCAAGATGTTTTTGGTAAATGAGACCTGTGCGGGATCAAAAACAAGAGATACAAACATATGTATGTTTCTGAGCGGACACGTCGAAAAAAAAGTTGTCACAATAAATTTAAATAAATTGTTGACAAACGTCAATAAACATAAATTTTTGGTGTGTGCAGCAAAGCAAAGCAAACCGAACTGTGGATTGGATTGGAGTGGACCAAGTGGACCAGGCAGACGACCGGAAACCGCAACGCTCGATGCATTGCGTCAATCAAAAATGAATGTACGAAATGGCAATCGAGCTGGAGAGAGAGGAAGAGTGAGAGAGGACAGAGGAGGGAAACCGGTCACATTCATGATTGAGAGAGTCTGTCTGTCTGTCTGTCCGTCTGTCAGTCGCACGTGTTTGTGTGGCGCTTGGGTGACTAATTAGAAAAGCAGAAAAGCGTCGCGAGTTTTGTTTATGCAAATTGTAATAATAACTCAATTAAATGTGTCGAGTCTCGTGCATTGCATAAGCTGAAGCGATTTGATGATGCGGGCACAACTGGCACATTGACCGATCGCTGGCCTTTTGTAACCACAACTACAACAACACACAGATACATACACACACAACCTCAAGGGTCTCTCACATTTTATTGACGTCCCGTTGCTTTGTGGCGAACAATTGTAGAAATGTCGTCGACGTCATTTAATTGTAAGTGAAACTACGCTTTGTTGGCGCACTTCATGATGTCCACTCATATGTGTGTGTGTGTGTGTGTGTGTGTGTGAGGTCAACAACCAGGCCAACACTCAACATCAAACTGACATCCAAGTGTTGTCTATATACTTATTTATCTATCCATCCACATCCACGCAGCGTCAACTCAATGGACTGAACTGCACATTGGGAATGAAAACTCTGAGAGGGAGACATGGTGAAAGGGGGACGAAGAAACAGTGGGGAAGAGAGGCAAGAGGGGCGTTCAAAGCATTTTGCTGTTGTCAAAATAAAGCACACTTTAATTGACACATTTGCATTTTATTATGGTCGTTGTAAATGCCACACTGGGAATTCTTTCTCTGTGTTGCATGAATATTTATAATTAAGATCAATGCTCTGTTCTACTTCGAAGTTTTCTAATGCACTCTATGGCCTTAAGGTTATCTCCTGATTATAGTTCGTACAAGTTGACTATTTGCTAAGCATTGAGAGCGTTAGCAAGTGTGGGAAATTGTCTTGAAAGTTACGATGTTGAAATATTAAAGAACTTCTATTGTGCTTAACAAAAAAATACAATAGATAAATGTGTAAATTATTTACTTGCAAGTTCAAGTTGAGGTTGATTTGCCAAGAACATAACGAAATGGCATAAAGAAAGTTATTATATAATATTAGATGATCAGAAAATATATATTTACAAATAGTTAGAGCAGATAACTACAGAGGTTTTGTAGAATGAATTACACTACAATTACAATAACTTTCAGTCAGGGCTGGAACCTAAGCACTAAGACTAAAGACAAATCAAAGGCAGGTTTTCCGAGAAAATCCCAGAAATACAAAATATAGATGGGGCTCCCTAGAAAATTATTATTTGTTACTTTCAATATCTAGTATAATCTAGATTTTGATATTTATTTTTAATTAAAAAAAAACTCGTACTTCTACAGCAAAAATAGAAAAATATGTAAAGCTTAGATCAAATTAATTTTTATAATAAAAAACCACAAAAGTCTTAATTTAAATTATCTTTGCATACAAAACAGCTTTCATTTGTATACTAAGTTCGCACGTAAGATAAACTATCTTCGCTTTTGAAACAGCTTTACATTTTAATACAAAAGTATAACTAAGTTATATATAACTATGTTCATGTCATCAGTGTGTTGTACTTATAAGTTAAATCAGTTTAAAGCTAGGAAAAGCCATCAACAGGTAAGACACAAAATCGCAGCTGGAGCTGGCGTTGAAACTTGTGTTGTTCTCGTCGGTTTCTGAGTGATCTCAATACACGACACACATACACTCAACACACACACACATACACACACTCCAGTCGACACACACTCCACACACATGACTAAGCGATCGTGGCAATCTGGACACAAAGTGTTGCATAGACCAAAAAGCTGTCTAGGTGGAGCTGCAGATCACCTTGCTTGCCACTTACTTAGACACTCCGTTTTGCGTGTGAAATTCAATAAGTTGACGGCTCTAAAAAGAGAGAGAGAGAGAGAGAACTGTGGGGAGGGAAGAGGAGAGAAGGAGAGAGGAGAACTGGAACTGAACCAGACCTGAACCAGGTTCATAGATGCATATCTATGTGTATTGACTAAATTGTTATGGTTGTTGTTTTCGTTGTTGTTGCTGATGTTGTTGTTGTTGTTGTTGGGTGGGTGTGGCGCAGCGTTGCACGACAAGAGCAACATCGAGTCGTGTTGTTGTTGTTGTTGTTGCTGTTGTCATTGTTTAGCATGTTGTAGTTCAATTTATGATGCTTGTCGCGCTTGACTTTTGCGCAGGCGTTGAAAGCCCAACAACAGCAACAACAACAGCAACTACAGCAACAACAGCAACAACAACAGCAACAACTATGAACAACTATTTGACGTGGACTTTGTTGGCGCTCTGAAAATCAAATTGAGCTGCTTGAGTTGGTTACAATTTTCCGTGCTGTTGTTGTTCTTTTTTGTTTGTTGACTTTTGTTTGATTCTGACAATGTTTTATTCGATTTCGTGTTAATTTCTTTTGAACACAATGCGTCACAGTCACAGTTAAGTGTACATCTATCTGTGTGTGTGTGTGTGTGTATTTACAATATCATTTAGTGTCTGACATCCATTGGCATTTCGGTCTATTTGGGCATGACAAGTTGCACGATCGATTTGATATGTTTACATGCCTTGAGAAATTGATATGTCAATAACCAAAAGCGAAATGTTTGATTGTCTGCAGGAAATTGTGGACAACTTCATCGTCAAATTTTGTGCCACTTTTATATTTGGGTTTTTTGTGGCAGCATCTTTCAAATATTTGATGGAAAAATAAGCAGCTTTATGGAATTTACGGAATATAATTCAAATATTCCTTGACTTTAAGCATACTTCTAAAAATTGAATCCCACCTAAGTTGTCATAGCTTTAAATCAGGACTTTACTAATATTTTTGATTAATTATTGGGTCAGTATATTATTTATATTTTATTAAAAACTATTCTTTTATTTTACTTTTATATTATTAAGTATTAAAGCTCAAACTGAAAACTGTATGGCAACCGTATTTGCTAAGCAAAATAAAACAACGTCTGTCGTTTTGAAACAAAGTTCTCTTTATTTAACCCTAATTGAAGGTTGTTTTGTATTGGATCATCGAATTGTATGGCTAATTGTATTTCCATATCTTTGATTGCCTATATACGAGACTCTATGTGATACAGAATCAAGTGTTTCAATTATTTGGCAGACCTCAATGCGTCTAAATGTTCCTCAATAACAAATCCATTATCCACAATCGTCAATTATTGTTTTGTTTCTTTGTTGAGTCGTGTTTCACACATGTGAGTGAACACTGCACTTGAGCTAATTCCCAGCACTCGGTCACATTGGCACACGCCCACACACAACAGCTGAACAATTGGACACCATGTTATGTATCTGTAAATCCATATATGTGTATCTTAAGATTGTAAAAAGAGGGAGAGGGAGAGGAAGAGGGAGGGAGGCCTAATCATAGAGTTAAGGCCATTGTTCTGACAAGGCGTTAAGCAGTTGCCAGTCGAGAGTCGAGAGTCAAGAGTCGTCGATTATGTTCGAGGCAATTATTTTGTTGTTTTCCGCCGCGGAGCAACCTTGAAATTAAATATAATTATGAAAACTGAAATCGCAGCAGTCGCATTCACATTGAATGATATTTCATAAGCTGAGCTGAGTTATGCCAGCCCCAGACAGACGTGCCTCAAATGAAAAATTATTTAAGATGCCGGCACACGCACACTTCAAAAAAAAAAACACAAAATAAAAAAAAACCACAGTCGAATCAATAAAACCAACGACCTGCCTTTTGTTGTTATTGTTACTGCTTTCCACGGATGGATCTGACTAACCGAACCTTTTTTATTCCATCTGATTCTTTTTTATATGTATTTTTGCCCAGGCAATTATAATTAACTTCGCGGCAAGTTTTGATTTTTTTGTGTGTTTGGCTCTTTTTCCCCTTTTCTTCTTTTCTTTCCTCTCTTTGTTGCCGCTGGCTGGGGCATCTGCTCTGTCTTTGGCTTCGACTTCGACTTCGTCTTCGTCTTTGACTTCATCTGCATCTGCGTTTTAAGCCATCTTGGACTGATAATTTTGTTCGCACCTGATCGTGTTACTCGAGTTTTGTGTCTTGACTTCAGTTTTCAGTTTTCTTACTTCTCAACTGCTTCCTCATCTTCTTCTTGTTTGCTTCGTGCGTGTGTGTCATTAACTGCGGTTGCGCACATGCGGCCAATTCATTAGAGCTCTTCGTTCTGGCCCGATTGACTTGGCCGGCTGAGACTTGGGCGGCAACTCTGGCCGTGTGGTTACCCAATAGCCCGTCCGTCTGGTTCTTTAAGCCCATTTCTCATATTTCTTTCTCTGCTCTCCTTCTAACTACGAAATTGAAGACCACAAATTGAACTTTCGTTTTTGGTTTTTACTTTTAGACTTCAATGAAAGTTAGTACTAAACCCGAACGAGTTTATATGGAATAGGTTTACTACTACCTCAAACGTAATGGGAATATACGAATGAGAATAACTATGTGAAAGGGACGAGAATAATAGCTTGGTGTGAGAAGGAAGTCAATAGCTATCAATGTTTAACTGAGCTCGTAAAGCACCTACAGAAAATAAATATTGATTAAAGGTTACAGATAATATTCAATCACAAAATATTGTTTATAGCTTATCAGTACTCATTTGGGATGTTAAAATACATCGAAGAAGTATTTTAATTTGATTACTGTTCTGTTAATATTATTTCAGACTTAAGCTTTTTCTAAAGAAGTTTACATGAATCCATTTAAAGTAGTTTATTTTCTTATACTTCGCACATGTGAAATTATTTAATGCAAGTATTTCAGATTCGTGTTGTAACTTAGAACTTGGCTTAAATTGGGTTGACAATGTCAATGCCTCATTTTCAGCTTGCGGGGGGTATCAATAAAAATCCAGCCCAGGCCGTCGAACCCTCATTAACCAAAGTTCCCAAAAGAGTCCCAAAAAGGTGTAAAGCTCATTGGAGATTTAACTTTAAATCTGCAACGTGCAGGGAAACGGGCTATAAACTGAACCTATTGCAGGTTTTGATAACAACACAAATGACGAGGGGGGAAGTTGGAAAAAGGGCAAAAGAAGTGGGCGTTTCCTTTAAAATATACAATACTCAAAAGCCGCCGATTTTTATGATATAGCGAAACGGGCAAAGAACAAAAAAGGGAAGAGCAAGAGAAAGCTACAAAAATAAGCGAAAACAGAACAGCATATCGAAAGCTACCGAAAAACAGCGTAACAAAAACAAAACAATGAAGGATACCCCCAAAGCCAGAAAAAAAAAACACAACAGAACAAAACAGAAGCAAAGGAAACAGAAACAGAACAACAGCTAACATTGGCAGATGTGTCTGAATTTGGCTCTGACTCTGACTCCAGTTTGAGTTTGAGTTTGGGTTTGGAGAAAATTCAAATCACAAACTCGGTATTTATTTGCGAAGCGTAAATGATTACCACTTAAAATGTGCTCGACTGCCACCTAAAAACCAATTGTTGGAAAAAGCACAACCAGCCACCATCCAATCCCTTTCCTCTGCCTTTTCCTCACTGCAGCAGCAGTAGAAGGAGTAAAGGGACCCAACCGGCAACATATGTTTTTTATGCCTGAACTCTCTAAGTGGATGTCAGAGACAGGAAAGGAATAGAGAGGAATGGAAAGGAAAGGAAGAGAGCGAAAGCTTTCGAGTCGTGGAATGGAATAGAGTTGAATGGAATGGAAAGGGTGAAGAGTGCATGAACTGTGTGATGGCTGCCAGGATTCGTTAGAGACCCTCATGTCCATGTGCTGATTGGGTGTATACTTAAATGTGTTATATATTGTATAATACTTATATTGTCAAAGTGGTAGCTCAGTAGCAAACGTGAGAGCAATCATTGGGATATCACACTACGAATAATCAGAATTATGGCAAACAACTGGGCAAATGTTCTTAGGAATATATTTTGACTGCACTTAATATTTTGAAGTATTTATTTAATCACTGCGGACGGCAGTCCGCGCTAGCGACGAAAGTAACACGAAGGGTGCGAAGGCGACTAGCATATATACACAGGAAGAATGGAAAATTTGCTATGACTGTCCGATCAGGTCGTGTTATATACCGATCGAAAGGTAGCAATTTAACTTACAAATGTGCATACTAAGACTTTTGAAAACTCACCTGGTTCGTGAGATAAACATGTGTAAGTGGGAGGGGAAAAATTTAAATTATTGGAGCTAATGAGGCCGTTGGAGCCTTTTTGAATTGTTTTTAAATTTTTTAATATTCTAATCAAAAATACGCGTCGAATGACACCTCGATCAACGAAATCCGATAACTGGTTCAAAAAATAAATAATTTTGAAATTTTTAGCCGCCTTCCGAAAATGAGATGAAAAGTCAGTATGTCTGGTTTGTTTGTTTGTTTGGATCAAATCGTTGATTTAGCTTAAAAGCTTGAATGAGGACTTGTTCCCGCACAAAAATGTAGAGACGTTTGTTCTACGAGGAAATCCATCATCCATCATGCATCATGCATCATGCATCATGCATCATGCATCATCCATCATGCATCATGCATCATCCATGCATTATGCATCATGCATCATCCATCATGCATCATGCATCATCTGCATCATGCATTATGCATCATGCTGCATCATGCATCATGCATCATTCCATGCATTATGCATCATGCATCATCCATCATGCATCATGCATCATGCATCATCCATCATGCATCATGCGTCATGCATCATGCATCATGCATCATGCATCATGCATCATCCATCATGCATCATCCATCATGCATCATGCATCATGCATCATCCATGCATATGCATCATGCATCATGCATCATCCATCATGCATCATGCATCATGCATCATGCATCATGCATCATGCATCATCCATCATGCATCATCCATCATGCATCATGCATCATGCATCATGCATCATCCATCATGCATCATGCATCATGCATCATGCATCATGCATCATGCATCATCCATCATGCATCATGCATCATGCGTCATGCATCATGCATCATCCATCATGCATCATCCATCATGCATCATCCATCATCCATCATGCATCATGCATCATGCATCATGCATCATGCATCATGCATCATGCATCATGCATCATGCATCATGCATCATGCATCATGTTGCATCATGCATCATGCATCATCCATGCATTATGCATCATGCATGCATTATGCATTATGCATCATGCATCATGCATCATCCATCATGCATCATCCATCATCCATCATGCATCATGCATCATCCATCATGCATCATGCATCATGCATCATCCATCTATCACTGCGGACGGCAGTCCGCGCTAGTGACGAAAGTAACACGAAGGGTGCGAAGGCGACTAGCATATATACACAGGAAGAATGGAAAATTTGCTATGACTGTCCGATCAGGTCAAGTTATATACCGATCGAAAGGTATCAATTTAACTTACAAATGTGCATACTAAGACTTTTGGAAACTCACCTTCGTTCGTGAGATAAACATGTGTAAGTGGGAGGGGAAAAATTTAAATTATTGGAGCTAATAAAACTTAATATTATTCGTCACAAAATTGGATATCAGAAATATTGGGGCATGAAAATGTTTTCGTCACTAGACTTTTACCTCGTAAAGAGGTTTTTTTATGGGATTTATTGAACAGCAATTTTGGCAGCTCTTTAACAATATTTACCATAAATAATTGATTTATATTTAGTTGTATGATTGAAAAAAAATAAGTATTTTATTTTGCATAAAGTGTGCTTTCAATATACATTTTGCAGGGTATCTCTAAGTCGCTTACAGCTAACGAGTCCACGTATTTGCTTTGTTTTGTCTGACAATCGGACTTGGTGCGTGGTGTCTCAGTGGCTTTTCATATTTTGCATTGTCGCCATAATTTCTTGGGCTCCTTAAGACCCACACGAATGCTCGCCCCGTACAAGGAGAGCAGACAAAACAAATATGTTAATGTATCTGGGAGAGAAGGACACGTATTGGTTTCAGCCTGCAATCGTTAGGATCGCATTTAGAATGAGTGAGTTGAGTTATTCCATGTGAGTGTGGGAGGGCAAGGGAGAGGAATGTTACAACAAATGGGTGGCCCATGGCGGCGTCGCCTTTTTCCTGCCGTTCACTTTTTTATGGTCGTCACGGGCGCCGCCCCGCGGCGAGACAACCCCATCGGGTGGTGGGTGGTGGGTGGCATGTGGCATGTGGCAAGGACTCTGCCACCCACATGGTGCACGCCCTGCTGGCACATTATTTTGCCACTTCTTCGACTGAATTTGAATTAGATCTCTGTGTGTGTTTGTGTCTGTAGCGTCTGGCGCGCGTCTTGGCAGCGTGTAAAATAATATATTTATTTTTATTTGGCAGCGAGAGCGGGGAAAAAGGGGAAAGCGAAGGCTAAGGCGTAACCCCACAACAACCAAAAAGTGTTTTGTTTTCCTTTCAATTTGTATTTTTATTATTTTCATTTGTATTATTTTTGTGTGCTCATGAATAAAAAAAAAAGGGGAAAGGAGTAGGAATTGTGTCCTGAGCGACAGCAATAGATGGCCCCAAAATTGTATAGCTTAGCCCTTTTGTGTTGTCCCCGAGAAAGAGCGGGAGGAGAGAGAGACAGAGAGAGAGGGGGCAGCTAGAAAGCCTCGAGAAAAAGTTAACAAATTTTCGCATGAATATTTGGTTGATTTTTCTTAAGGGTGACCGTAACAGGGACAAAGACCAGGTCTGGGTTTGAGTTGGGCCCATGTTTTGGGCATGTTGACATTGTTTGCTGCTGACAGCCAAAAGTTTTGAGGAATTTGCTTTTAATGGACAGACGAACGGAGTCGAGACGAGACGAGACGATGTCGACAGCGTCGGGCGTGAACTTGCCATTTAAATAAAGCGACGGCAGCGACGCGACTGCAACGCGACTGCGGCGTCGACAGCGGAAGTCTATTGATTTTCTTTCCTTTCTGGCTTAAAGCAGCAGGGCTTTAATCAAAATATTTTTAGTTAAATAGCTATGGCCAAACCGAAAATTACTTCATCAGCATCTTTTCTTTCAATTCTCTTTTTTCTGGAGCGGCGCATCAAAGAAATCGAGATCGTCGGACAGTTCAAAGTTCTTTGAGAGGCGGTAACTTTCCAATTTTCACCGTGTTACCTAATTTTAATTGTCATGCCACCTGATGACGCTGCTGATCACCGACGTCCGTCTACCTGAATCTGAATCGAGCCCTCTTTTTATTTGTTTTGCTATTTTTTCAGTATGTTTGTTTCTGTTTTTTTTTTGGTGACCTTAAATCTGCCGCTCAATGGGCCAGCAATCGGTTGCATTGTTGGCCGAAAGAGAGTTTTTAGGCTACTTACGACTACTGAGATTTGTCCCTCCTCGCTCAGCCCCCCTCTGACTGACAACCTGTGGTGCATTGTGGTTTCTCGCTTGTCTCTTCTCTTTTTAGTGGGTGAATGCGGCTTACGTACCGAATATTTCTGAGAATTTAATTGCCTTTTTGTTGGGCAATTGTTGTCCAGTTTTCGTTTTGGTTTTGGTTTCGGTTTTTTTCTTCAACTATTTTTTGCAGTTATCCAACTGTGTGTCAAATGCTCTTTGAGCTCTTTGGCAAATGGCCCGCAGCGTTTTTGTAGCAAATTTCTATAGAGGTTCGTATCTGATCAGCTGACAGCCAGACTTGTTTGACAAACACAAAAGAAAATAAGAAGGAGCATAATAAGGTCCTATATAATCCCAAAAAAATTTAGTTTGACATAAAAAAATAGAAAAAATCGTTAAAAAAAATTGAGAAAAATAAATTATATATTAAATAAAATGAATTAAATTATGTTGAATGAATGTGCACTTTAAAGGATAAACTCAGAGAAAAGACTGTAATTCTAAAGAAAGCTCTGACTTTCGTTAGATAATTTAACCTTCACACTGTGTAAATCTGAATAGAGTTATCTATAAAATTGTAATCCAAGCATAGTTTATTTAATAGCAATTTCAGCTGTGTTAACTTCTGCAATATAATGAAATCTTGCCCCAGATTTATGACTGTTAACTGCTTCAGTGTCAGTCCCAGGTTGCACCTTTTGAGTACACGATTCAGGCTCCATTTCATGAACTGGCGCCCGATACGCACATTAACCTGAACCTAAACCTAAGGTACACCTAGTGATAGACTGATAGTCGTCGGTGTGGCATGCAACCTGGTCCCCTGGTGCATGCATCGAACGGAGTCATAAAACTTCCGCTTTTCCCTTTACTTGTGTTTGTACTCGACTGACAGCAAAAAGGGGAAAAGGGGAGCGAAGAGCGGAGAGAGTTGAGACAACAGCCGCCTACATATCAACACCACTTCACCCCTGAAATCAACATGCCCCGTAGGAGACGTTGCTATTAGCAGTACATTTCATACATTTTGTAGTGCACATAAAATGTTGGCTGTTGTTTGTGTTTGTGTTTGTGTAAACTGTTGACAGGCTGAGGCAAATGAGCTGCAGTCGTAAAAAAGACAATTGAGCTCATATATATTCTACACATTCTACACAGGGACGGCGTTGACAGATCGTAAAAGGCCGTCAACTGAAAACCCGGCCAAATGCATAGATGAATACTCCCACATAAATATTAAGCCCCTGGCCAAAGGCATCGTAAAAAACAACACCAGACTCCCTACTCCCAACTACCGACTACCCAAGACCACAAGTTCAAAACACACAACACACAGGGAATTAAAACAAAAAACAGAATAACAAAAAACTGAAAAAATTGATTAATCTCATTAATAAAATGCCAACCTGCATGGTGCGTGCAATCAACGCTTCGCCCCGCAAACTTCTTCCCCAATTTCAACTCAGGGGTCGAGGCAATAAAAAACGCAATCGTAAAATATTAAGAAAAACAAGTAGGCATAGCATGGAGGAAAGAGAGACGCGACTATGAGATACCCTGTAGGCCAAGCAAAAGTATGCCCAAGTGAATCTAAACATAATCTGAATATAAAAATTAACATAATTGAATTGCGAGAATATTCTTGATATTATATAGATTTTTAAATAAAATAAAATAATATTGAATCAATCCAATATATCAACATATTAATTTTTCCATATTACAGGGTATACAAGCCGACACAAAGTAATAAAATATCATTGGAGAGAACCATTCTTTATTATTTTTAAGAGTTTTTGCTACCCAACTAGTCGCATTTAATGCGTTTTATGGTCAGACTTGGGTTAATTTTCAATGGGGTTCAAACTGTCAACGGGCATAAATTTTAATAAATGAAAAAAAAAAAAACAAAGTCTGGCATAATTTTCATAATTTTGTTTTGTCTCTGTCTTTGCTTCGTTTTTTGTGCAATAGTTAATTAAAAATTTCAATAATAAAATGTGTACTCATTACGATCGTCTTATCGGACAACATTCATCTATGGGCCTATCTTGTGAGTCTGCGACTCTTAAAAATAAAAAAAAAAACAAAGTAATAATAACAAAAACTCAAGTTTGACTCACAAATGAGCCTCAGGGCTGGGCTGGTCAGAGTTTTGTCAGATTCAGGTTGGTCAGGTGGTTTTCTATATTTTGTTTGGCTCTGTTTTCATTACAAATGTTGCGGGTTGGATAAGCAAATGTTGTTGCCGTTTTCTGTTTTCTATTTTCATTTCCAGTTTTAGTTTTAGTCTGTTTTATTTGGCAAACGAATTGTGAATAAATAAACACATGTATTGAATGTTTATTAAACAAAATTAGATATGTGCGTAGATAGGCGAAATCAAGGCAGAGCAAAGCACAGCTTCATTTGCCGATGCCTCAAGGTAAATGCTTTCAACTAACTGCAACTGCATAGCAAATTCAATCGAAACACATGGAATTCAAAATGAAAAATCATATAAAATATTTGAAAATTATTATGCGGGTTGTAGATGCCATTGCTGATATTAAAAATATAACACAAGACTAATGATCGAAGCATTGACGGTGCCTCTATTAATTGAGCCATGATATAAAATAGTTTTCAAATTGGGCTCGGTTTGCATCAGGGTCTTATCTTAGAGACAAAGCCCAAGCCATGTCGATTGAAAGTCTGCTTCAAAGTAGGGCACAAAAAATTAAAGCAATCATACAAATAAATTCGACAAATGGGGATATTTCGAAATACAAATTAACGTCAAACCAAAAAAGAACCATTAAATAAACTTAAAAATTGTCCACAGTTAACTCTTTTCATTCTTAAGCTTCCTCTCTGTTTCTACGTTTTATGAATGAAATCGAGCAGTTTTTGTATTTGTGAATAAATTTGCGGCTGCCTGGAATTTTAGTTTTAGGAACAAGTTTGCACTCTGAGGCTTTCATTACTTAAGTTAAAAATTAAGTTAAAAATTATGGGCCAAGTTCTAACCACAATTATGTGTGTCTATCTTGTAGAAAACCATCAAAAGCCCATAAGGTCTTCGATTATTAAAATAGCCGCAAGTTTTAAATTTGAGTTTGCCTTTTGCCTTCATTCTATTTTATTTGATTTTATATTATCTGCCATATCAATCAATAGTCAAGTAGGTTTGGGCCAAGATGCTTATCGTTCACTTAATAAATTTCACTGTGGGGGAGTCTCTTCCTCCCTCTCCTCCCTTCCATCTATTCATCTACTTTACCCAACGATGGCATTTAATTTTAAACGTTTTGGCTACGCGTGCTGATTTTATAGACTTATACAAACTTATATCTTGGGCTATAATTTTTTACGTTTTATGTGGCTTATGAAATCGGAAACTTTTGTTGTCTTTGATCAGCATCACCACAATAAAGAATCTTGAAAAGGTGCCCAAAATTTCGTTGGTCAAGTTAATTTGTAACTTGAGTTGTGACTGCGATAAGATCTATCAAATGCTTATGATGGAGCCACAAACAAAATACAAATATGAGAAAAAGAAACAAGTTTCATTCGCGGATTTGCGATATTACTCAACGCATTTCATGTTGGCCATTGTTTCTATTGATAGACAGTCTGACAGTCAGCTGGCAGCTCAGCAGCAAACAGACAAAGTTCTTTGAGTACTACCTAATATACACTGAAAAAAATAATCGAATGTAACTTTTGAAAGGTAATAAATTAAAAGCTACACAATTTTTAAAACTTTACTACAAAATCCGCTCGTATTTTTTAAGTGTATTCCTTTGCTATATACATATATTATACAATACGTAATCCCATAGCACACAATGCATGCTCCACATTTAATGGGCGCCATAAAGTTAGTTCAGGCCATATAAAAACATTTATGGGACTTTATTTAAATAAAAATAAGCATAGTTAAACATTTTGGTCGCTTTCGGTTGGGCTTTGTTGCATGCAAAATTAGCCCAGCTCAACTTGTAGTATAATGGCTAATTACGTGGTTATAGTTTTATGCATTTTTAATACAAACATATAACAAAGTCACCTCTGTGCCACATAAAATGTCGCTGATTAGATTCGACGCACGTTTTCCCGTTGTTGTTGGTCGTAAACAATTTTATTGTTTAATAAAATTTATTAATAAATTTGGTATAACGGCACTAGACGTTGTCACACGCCTCAAACGCAAATCAAAGTTTTAATAGAGGCAGATGCAGTTTATGTTTAGTTTTTGGTTGTTGTGGGGCCCAAAAAAACCAAGGGTTAAACCAGTTCCTACCAAATTAACACTTTATAAAGTGCAGCCCAGGAGCAACAACAGAAAAAAGCTTATTTCGAAAAGTTTTTTTCCTCTGTTGAATGTAAATAGGCAGCTCCGAAATTTGAGTAAGCAAAGTAAATGAAGTAGAAACAACAACAAAAAAAGTGAAGAAAAAAGTAAAAAAGAGAGAAAAAGATATTCAGAATGCCCGAAAATGTTAATTACTTCCTTGTTGATTTAGACTGAGTGCTTGCACGTGTGTGAGAAAGTTTTAACTAAAGCAAAGAAAAGAGCATAAAAAGAGAGTATGATATTCAATAATATGCATATTTGTTGACTGAATAACAGTGATAAATTTGCAGTAATAAATAAATTAATAATTGTCAATTTGCTGTACTTAAATTCGTAGTAATATCGATACTAGTTGAATAAGAATACATCTAAAGAATTTAACTTTTTCACACTTTTAACAGTCCACTTATCTCAAATCACGTCAATCCTTTGGCAGATGGTGTTGATTACAACCGATTACAAAGAGATTCTCCAGAGCACTGCACTCAGTAAACTCACAAACTCTTGGCTGCCTCTTCAGTCTTGGCCAGGTCTTTGGCGCAGTGTCTGCATTTGCTTAGACGCAGTGCAAACATGTAAGTCTATCATTAAACTTTAGCAAAAGTCAAACAAAATTAAGAAAGCAGCGTTTAAGAGTCGACAATGTAGAGTTCGAGAAAGACGACTCCTTGAAGTTGGCTGGGAGCCACTTGGCGCTAAGTAAACCGAATTAAATGGCACACATACTCGGCCAGCTTTGAGTCTTAGTCTTTAAGGCCAAGACCGAGTGACCAACTGAGGAATGGAGCTGGAGTTGCATTGACTCCGATTGCGTTGGCATGTGCGGTCAATGGTAGAGATTATCGATCGTTGGTTGCCTTTTTCAATTGAATTGTCTTCAATCCCAAGTCGTACCGTTTTATGCGTTTTCCCCATACATGCATACATAGTATATTCACAACAGTCCGCCTGTTTCAGCCATCTTTATCTAACTATCTATCTCACTCTTCCATCTGCTGCCCTCTCTGTCAGTCTTTGCGTGTGTGTGTCCTGTCCTGTCCTGTCTTGTCCTGGGCAGGTTCTGACTTTGCTTTGTTTGCGTTTTATTTTTTCTCTTTTTCTTTTTTTCCTGCTTGCATTCTGCTTGGGGTGCCCTTAACACTTGCTCAACGAAATTTAATAAGCAAAGGACATGTTTGGTGTCGTCCTTCTCCTTCTCTTCCCCTTCTCTCTCTCGCTCTCTCTCTCTCTTCCTCTGCCAATCGTACTCCTGCATTGCGTGTAAGACGTCCATCAACTGAAGCAGCCGGCTCATTAAACTTGTTGTTTTTTCCTGCTCCTTATTCTGTCTTCTTCTTTTTTTGGAGCACCCCAAAGAGCAGCTCCATTTCTGACTTTAAAGCCAAAAACATTGTCCTGAACTTATTGATTTTTCATTCATATTTCTTTTCTCTTTGGTGAAAATACTCGTATTTCACTTCTCTTTGGTGTAAATACTTGTATTTGTTTCCCAAATTGTATCGTTTTAGATGAAACTAAACATTTCAAAAATCAAAACTGCAATTTATGCAGGAGCTTTCAATCAGATATTTTTAGACAGCAGCACAGCAGAAATCATTCAACAATTTTAAAATCAAGCACTCACATTTCAGCAAAAGGTTATTTGACTTTTAAAGCTATGCAAAATGAAAAGCAAGGCAGACAAAATGCTGTTTATTCAATTTTAAACTTGCAGCTCTCAAAAGGTACCAAACAAATAAGGATTTATTTTAGAAAAAGGGAAAATGGTTATCAATATAATTTGATTCTGGGTTCAATGTTGAAATGGAAGTAAAACGTTGACTAGTTAAAGTTCAAAAGACTTTAAGAAAACGTCTTAACAATTTTCGAGCATTCTTAACTTTTTCAAAATCAAACATTTAAATCATAATTTGACCTCTAATTTCATTCTACATTCAAGTAATTTTTCACAAACATTAAGCTTTCATTGTGAAAGCAACCAAACTAAAATAGAATATTATTTATAAATATACAATTAATAACAACTCTACTAGTCATAAAACTTGTCTGTGGGGCGAGAAGAGTGTATACATAAAGATAGTACAACCATGGACGTATAATTAAGTTCCCTCACTTTGCTTGAGGATTAACAAGAACTAGACTTCTTCAAGCAGTTAACCAAATTGAATTCAACCCAATTGAGGCCCATCCTGACGAAACACAAACCCAAGTTAAGACGGCTCTCAGCCAAGTGCTAAGCTTGGCCAATTTAATAAGCTCCAGAGGACCTCGCCATAACGCAAATGTCACAAGTGCCAACAGGCGACGCAAACACATACATAAAGCTGACAGCTATTGCCATGTGTGTGTGTGTGTGTGTGTGTTTGTATATGTATCCATGTATGTGTGCGTGTCTGTATCTGTGTATGTGTTTGTCATAATTTCACGTCCATTGTCAGCATTTATTCCGCGTCGCATTCAACATGGCGAGGACGAGAATGTCGCAGGACGAGCTTTGTCCTGGTTGGCGAAGCCTGTTCGCATTTATTGTTGCTGTTGTTGTTGTTGTTGTCGTTGCCCCTACTCGTCGTAATTATTTGTTTTGGCTTGCTGGGTTCATTTACTCCACAAAAAAAAGCAAAAAATAAAAGAAAAACCCCTAAAGAGGCGCACACACACAAACATAAGTACAAATCTACATGTGTCCCCGTGGCAAGGGTTCTTCGTGTGTGTGGGTATGTGTGTGTGTGTGTGGCATGCCCCACATGTGTCGCCGCTTGGTTTGGTTTGTTTTGCCTGTTCGTTTGTTTGTGCACATGTGTTTTAATTTTTGTTTGTTGTTTTTAACAACAACAATAAAAAACTGTTACACTTTTGTCGTTGTCGTTGTCGTTGTCGCTGTTGTTTCATATTGTCTTCTTCTGCGTGGGCTCAAACAATTACAAATTATGGCTCAGTGTGTGTTTGGCTAAGGAGTTGAGTTCAGTTCCTCTGCCCGTTTCGGGTTACCTTTTTTAATTGTTTTTCCTGTTGTTATTATTGCTCTTGTTGTTGCTGTTGTTGTTGTTGTTGTGCTTGAGTGTCGCCTTTGTTGGTTTTAGTACGATAAAGGTTTTAAAGTGCAGCAATGGCCTCATCAGGTCAAAGTTGAAAGCGATCCTTGAGCATACTTGAGTGTGCAAAAGTAACCCCTAAATTACAAGTAGTTAAGAAAGCTAGTTATAAAAAAGGCATTATGTTGCAAAGTGACTATAAAGGGGTTTTACTGTACTCTTTAAATTTTAGATTTTGTGAAAGCAGGTATAAGTAACAGGGATATCCATTTAATTTCAATTTTTAATTAGTTTTATATTTTTTTCATTATCAATAATAAAATATGATTTTATATTCAATATTTTATTCACAATAATTTAGTCATAATAATTTGTATATTAATAATTAATTATTTCTGCGATTGTAAATTGTTTCTGTGAATTTTATTAAAATTTCCCATTAAAAAGGTAAATTTATTTAAGTTGACAGTATTTGCAAAAAGTGATAAATAAGTCAAATAAAGAAGCACAAAAAAAGTCCCAAGATAATTAAAGTTGAATTGGAAGAGGAACAAGAATTGTGGAGGTAGACAATTTGATTTGCATAGTGTTACATTGAACTTTTCACCTTTTTGTCGTTGTTTACGCGCCGGAAAAATGAAAATTGTGTCGTGCACACAGTCGAGATACAAATGTATCTCAATATGTGCGAGCATACACAGTTGCCAAAGCGTTTATTTCACAGATTTATTTGCCTATTTCTGTGCGCGGTACGTGACAAAAAGCGCTTTTCCTATGTATGACAAATACATAAAGAAAACGTCGCAGATAAACGACAAAAAAAAGATGGCCCACAGCAACAATTTGTGTGTCTAAAAGTGTACAAGATATATGTTTATATATTTGACTGGGCTAAGTCTTTATGCTAAGTATTGGCCCACATTCAGTCCAGACATTTGACACCAGCAAATTTGTTGTCGTCTTTTTCGCAAATATTTTGCGAGCCTTTTTTATTACATTTAAATAATTTGATTGCAAGTGCTGACAGGGTCCGGTCGGAGCGTTTAAACTTGGCCCGGTCTGGTCGGAGCCCTTTTTATGTTATTATTTTGCTACAGTTTTCAATTCAATTTAATTCACTTTACGTTACGCTCTTCTGCCCTCTTCATTTCACTGTGTGTTTGTGTGGGCGTCTCAGATACTTTTTTATTTAATTTTTTGTGTTTTTTTTTTCGTTTTTCTTCCTGCACTCAGTTTTATTTCTTACAGCATAAAAATTTATTATCATAATAAGCAGGCGAGCCCAAAAAGACGACGAGGCAGACGCAGCTTCTTTTTTTTTTGCCTCATATGAGAAATACTTTTGTGTGTATAAAGATATATTTTTTTTCTGTTATTTTGTGCAACCCTCAAAATGTTTTTTATGGGTGTTGTTTTTGTTTCTGTTTTGATGGAAATTCGATATTTGCAACACGTATTGAATTTTGATCAGTTGCCTAGTAAGTAATATGGCTCTACACAGATACAGATACAGTTATTACACTTATTTTCATCTTCTGCTTTTTCGTTTATCCCACATTGATTTAAAGTGGCCCTGGAATTGCTTTCCCTCCTCCCCCCTGCTCGGAGTTACCCCAGATGTGTATCTGCAAACAATTAAGAAATTGTTAAATGAATTTTACGAAAAATTCCGAAAGTCGATGTTAGCATTCCCTAAACCTCTGCCCTTTCAAACTGGGGCAACACAGTGGCAACTCATGTCTGCAACCATTTGTATCTAGATACGCATTTATAGTTACATTCGTGCAGCGGAGGGTTCCACACGATAGTGTATGTGTATGTGTATTGTGTGTGTGTGTGTATCTGTAACTCCCCGTATTTGTGTGTTGTTTCTTTGTAGGTTTTGTAATTCTATTAGTTGCAAGTTGTACGAGTGTGGCACAGCTTTTGACGCAAACAGCCAACGACAACCTCAATGAAAGCAAATTAAAAAAGTTTCCCAAGACCAGGGGAGTGTGCGAGAGGGGGGAAAACAAATGAAAGTCCATTTCCACCCAGTTTTAAAATTGTTTCTAGTTTTTGGCAATCTAATCGAAATTAAGTGCAACATTTTGGCAGTTTTTGAGGTACTTTCAACACTTGCAACTCAAATGAGAGTCATTCACTTTTGCAAATAGAAATCATTACATTTTGGCTAATTAATTAGTTTTAGTTAGCATAGGTTTTCAACTACTTTGAAAAAGGTTAATTTAATGCAGGTAATTTTATTAATAAAATAAAAGGAAGTTATTCCAATGAGTAAGGGGAAAAATAAAATTAATTGTGGACCAAATGTTAAATCTATTTTTTAAGCCAATCAAATGAAATTGTAAAATAAATTTATTGCATTTGTACTTCAGCATTAATCAAATTAAATAATTTAATTTTATTGGAATTCAATATTTTGATAATTTGTTCATAATTTGTTAAAATGTATATTGATTAACTATTAAAATATATTATTTTAAATTATATAAAGATCACAAATATCTCAATTCGCATATTTTTGGATTGTATTACTTGTATCTGTTGAATTGTTTTTCCCTAAAACATACTTACTTTAGCTAAGGTTGCGGTCACTGAAAAGTCGGAAACCTTTGTCCAGTACTCAGTATCTTTTCAGTTTGCAAGTTGTTACTGTTTAACACCAACTCCAACACTTGTTGGCATCAAATGTTGCGCCTACTGTCGGTGTCTGTCCGGCTGCTTGGTTCAGTTCAGTTAGTCAGCTCTTTTTATTATACTTACACATACTTATACTTTTATTTGGTGCGTCAAGACAGACGCATATCGCACTTTGGTAGAGCTCGAGTGTTGAGCTTAACATAAATGCCAAAACGTCATAGAAGTGCGAGTGTATTAGTGTGTGTCTGTGTGTATTTGCTACCCTTCAATGTGATGCACAGACATGCCGTCATTTAGGCAGGCAAACACTCCGCAAACTGACAGTTCAGACCAGAGACGAGACCAAAGCAAAGAGGCAACCACTGTGAAACTATGCAGAGACGGCGCTATAAACCAGAGGCTGATGGCACAGTGAGGGGTGTGAAGGGGGGACAATTGGGCGCATTTGTATTTCGGTTTCACATATATTTTATTATATAGAGAAAACAAAAAATGATTTATCACTCTGTGAGTTACGTTTGCTCAGTTGACTTTGACAGGCCGCCGTCGACTGTCTGCCCCCCTCCGACAGAGCCTTGCAACTGCCACTGCCATAGGCACACAACCCTGGCAGGGCCATAGTTGCCTCACTGCGTAAGGATTACAAAAAGAGCAACTCATGTGCATGATGAATTAAATTAGCAAAAAAACAAAAAAAATATATAAATTCCAATCCCAATTCCAGTTCCGATCATCATCATCATGTTTGTCATTATTTAAAAAGATGAAGAGAAAAGACACGTTATTATTGAGTTTTTAAAAAAAGGTTTTTCATTTTCATTTTTGCATTTGTTCGCTTGCGAAACAGAAAAATATCTTTGTTGTTTGTCGTACATAGATGTATGTATATATATATTTATGTATACATAATATATCAATATATAAATAGTTATTCACAAGAATTATCGAGAATTATTCATAGATAGTACACATTATATAGAGTTGGGCATTAAATAATAACTTATATTTTATACAAAATAAAAAATAAATAACAGTTTTGGGCTTTTATACTGGTACAAGTGTTTGCTTTCATTCTCTCCATCTCACTTTCATCTATCCCTATCTTCTTCTAACTATATATATGTCCCTTTCAAACTTTGCTGGTTCTTAGTTATCGATAGCATAATTTGCTGTGTATTGTTATAATGTTTTTGAAACTGTTTGCTAAAAATGTAGTGACGAGTAGGCGAGTTGACGATGATCCATAAACATTACATAAGTATTTTTCTGGTATTTTTTACTTTTGAAATAAATGCTTTAAGTGTTTTTTTTTTTGCTTTTGCTTTCGTACTTGCTATAGGCAGTTGTTTAAACATTGTGTGTGTGTTTGTTTTTTTTTTTTTTGTGTATATACCATTACATTTATATAAAGTTTATCTCATATAGTTATATAATATCAGTTTTTTTTTAGTATTTTTGCTCATTTTCTTTCATTTGTATTTTTACAGTCACATATATTTAGTATATATTTAGTATTTTTATTTAAATGTATTCTTATTATATCGTTTATACGCCATGTAGTTTCTTTGCAAAAGTTTTCTTTAAACCCATTTGTTACTCAACTATTATTTTTGTTATAATTATTATTATTATTATTATTACAATATTTTGGTAAGCGTAAGTGTTTAAAATGAGCTTTTACTGCAATAGTTAGTATTATTTTTAATATTTCTTTGAAGTTCTTTACCGTTTGCTAGCTAATTTTACACAATATTTTCCGATTCCTCTCTCGTGTTGTGTGTTTACAAGTGTTTGCTTTGAATGTGATTATTGAATTAACTGTAGGAGACTACGTATTTGCAGTGGCATTTTCTTATCATCTAGGCATAACTCTATTTTAGGCATATCAAGTTTTTTCCTATGTACAAAAGGGCAATCAATGGTTAGAGCAAGTCAGAGATCAGAGCAATGCAAATGTGATAAGACAACAAAACTAGTGAAGCTAAAATAACAAATGGCTAATTGAAGGGATATCATATTTTTATACAAGAGTTTAAATTATTTAAGTATGAATTAACCCATGAAGCTTTTTAAAATAGCTTTAGAATAAATGTAAAAGTATTTAAGTAGCTTTTAAGCGAATAAATTCTTAAAATTGCCCAGTAAAATTTTATGACGTTTTCTTTAAGAGTTTGTAATAGATTTTGGAAATAGGTTCAGAAGAGAAACCAATTATAATTATTAAAATTTCTAAAGGTTCTAAATAAATAATGACTAAAATACTTTATAATTGAAAATATTTAAATAACACATAAAACTGTATCTAACTGTTGCTTTGAATTTGTCTGTTACACATCTGAGATACAAAGTCTGAGCTAAAAGTTTTAAGTTCATAAATCTAAAGTTAGTTTGCTTAATGTTGTTGTTATAGTTGTTGCTTGGCCTGAACTGATTAAAAGCATATTAAAAAGTTATCAGAGAAATGCTCTAAACGCATTTTCAGCTAAGAAAATGAGAAAATGAAAATGAACGAGGCTGAAGGGAGGAGAATAACCACAAGAAACAAAAGTTCCACTCGACTGGTAACTTTAGGAAACTTTGTTCAGCTTGACATTGTTAGGGGGTCTCCCTTTTTCCTATCTCCCTCTCTCTATCACTGGCTCTCTTTCTCTGTCCTTCTCTGTTATGTTACACATGCGACTTGTTACATAAACACAACAAACACACACACACACACTTAAACACACAACAAAATGCAACTGCAATTGTATCTTGTATCTTTTTTGCTGTATCTCAAGTGTGCTTCTGTCTGCATCTGTGTCTGTGTGTGTGTGTTTAATGTACTTGGATTTATGTTTGTTTAGTGCAACTAAAATGACTTTACACTGACTAACAAAATATTTGTTACGCTGCGCGCACTTCCTACATTGTAGCAGTTGTGAGTGGGGAAAAAAAGGGGACTCTGTTTTTTTTCTTTTGTTTTGGGTCTGTTGTAATTTTAACTCAACTTGCCACACATTAGCATTGCTTTCTGTCACTGCTCTGCTCTGTCTCTTTTATTCACTCGCTCTCTATCTCGTTCGCTATCTCTATCTCTGTCTCTTAACTTAACTCGCACATATTTTAGTAATTAAAATGATGCACAGGAACCAGTCCCTAAAGAAATCACTGTCAACACACGGACTCTACAACTTCTCTTTCTCTTCCCTTATCTGTCTCCTTCTCCTTCTCTTTCGCTCTTAGCCTGTCTCGCTCTGACCTATACGAGATATGCCTGCACATGTGGACCTTGTTGTTGCCCCGAAACACTCGCCTGTTGTTGCTGTTGTTGTTGTTGCTGAGAGTTGGACTTGCCACCAAGTGTTGCATGTTGTTGCTGCAGTTGTTGCTTTGACTGTGGTCGCCATGTTTGCGCCCTCTGCTGCTGCTGCTGCTGGGCATCGAGTGTGGCGCCACCTGGCGGCGGCGGCATCATCAGCATATGCTGCTCGTTGTCCAGCGTCGAATAGTCCGAGTCGATGCTCGAGTAAATGTGCTCGGAGGGGGGACGCATCCCGCCATGATGTTGATAATACTGCGCGTGCAAATGATGTGGTCCCCCTGCCCCTACCCCTCCAACTGTGAGACTGCCTGCCACTCCCACTCCCACTCCGCCTCCTCCACCTCCAGCCTCTCGTCGCTGTGGCCTGGGACTGGGCGTGGCCGTCGTAGCCGTCGAATAGTTCTGCTCGGCTGCGACTCCTGTGACGGCTGTCACTCCTGCGACTCCTGTGACAGCTCCTGCCGCCTCCGCAGGACCACAGTAGGCTGGGGGCGGCGCCTGGCGGTACAAGAGACCCGGACTCGCCGGCTGCTTGATGCGCTCGTGGTTGTGGTCCAGCTCGAGGGTGTAGTTGTTGCCCCGATACGTGGGATAGTCCACGGGGAGAGCGTAGCGCAGTTTCTCCCAGAAATGGCGATCGGTGCGTCGAATGCGATGCACGGCGGATGTCTTGAGGTACGGCAACAACTCAATGTCGCTCTCCGCCTCAAAGGCCACCTCCGGCTCCTCGATGATGACCAGCTTCTGTGGCCTGCCCCTCAAGGCATCGTGCACTGATCTCCTCAGCTCACAACGGGACCACTCCGTCTGCAGGAAGTTGCGAGTCAGCAGGATGACGACTCTCCTCGAGACGCGACTCGCCTCCAGCAGTTGATAGTGTGTGGCATCGTGGGCGAGGTCGCGATGTTGCAGGCACACCCTCAGGGCCGGACGACCCGTCTCCAGTTCACTGGCCAGGTGCTGGCACACGAACTCCGAGTCCTTGGCCGAGTGCAGGAGCAGGGCGTCGTAGAGTTTCTCCGACTCCTCGCAGCGCGGACCAAAGACCCTGACCCCGTAATGGGCGAAGAGCCAGATCCGCAGCGACTCCCGAAAGACAAACACAATGATGACGACGACCAGGAGAAAGACGAGCGCCAGGGCAGCCGCCAGCAAGGGTATGTAGGATTCGGGTATCCCATGTTGCAGCATAGATCCTCCCGAGTAATAATCCGTGCAGGCGGCACCCGTCGAATTAAAGTCCAGTTCCCGTTTCTGCGGGGAAGACGAGGAGGACGAAGACGAGGAGCTCGACTCGTAGGGCGTGTTTTGGTGGGGGGACGAGGACATGCAGTAAATGTCCTGGGCATCCTGGACAATCAGCGCGTTGTCCGCCACGTAGGAGGTGAGAGCCTGCAGAAACTGACAGCGGCAGCTCCACTGATTCCTGCCCAGGGAAATGGCCCGCAGTCGCTGGCCAAAGTGTGTGGCATGCAACTGCCAGATGGGCAGGGTGACCAGACGATTCCCATCCAGACGCAGCAGCTCCAATGAGACCAGGGGCGCCAAGGTTCCATTCTCAATGTTCTCCAGCTGATTGTTGTGCAGGTAAAGTTCCCTCAGGGCCGAGAGTTGCTCGAACTCGTAGCCGTGCAACGTCTGGAGTCGATTGTCCGACAGTTGCAGCAGCTGCAGCGTTGCCAGACTGGCGAACGTGCGATTCTGTATGGATGCCACCTGGCTGCCATTCACGTAGAGAGCTTTCAGGTTCTTCCTACCGATAAATGCGTGATTCTTTAACACAGGAAAATTGTTGCCGTCGAGATAGACAATGCTGGAGTCCATGGGCACACGACGGGGCAGCTCCATGGTCAGCTGGTTGCCACAGTCAACGACGTTCGTCGACCAGATCTGGTCGTGGTAGCAGGTGCAGTTGTGTGGACACGTCATCTCGCAGTCGCAGGCATCAAAGTCACAGCAGTGACAGAGGGCGAAGCAATGCGACTCGTAGCGACAGAGGAAATCCTGGGGACGCAGGGCACTCAGAGGACGCACTGCAGCACCCCGGGCATGTGGCATGACGCACTCGATGTTGGGCATGTCCATGACCCTGGGATGTTGCCGGGTCGTCAGATTATTGATCCGCTGGAGCCAGTCCATGGTGCAGTCGCACTCGAAGGGATTCCCCCCGAGATAGAACTCCGGCAGAGGCTTCGGGGCCACCACGGGGGCAATGCGAAGCTGCTGCAGCTGCAGCTTGCTCAGCTGGTTGGCATAGAGATCGACCCGGGCCAGATTGGACTTGTCCACAAAGGCATTCGGCTGGACATTGCCAATCAGGTTGTTGTTGATGAAGAGCAGCTCGATGGTGTTGGGAATGGACATGGGGCCAATTTCCGTGATCCGATTGTGACTGGCGTCCAGAGTCTTGACTCGAATCTCCTCCTGCAGCTTGTAGTAGTTGCCCAAGGCCTCGATGTAGTTGCCGTGGATGTCCAGCCACTTGAGGTTGGACGGGATGAAGGCGTAATCGAACCACACCAGATGATTCTCCGACAGATTCAGCCAGAGCAGCGACACCAAGGTGGCAAACACGCCATTGATGTCCGAGAGGAAGTTGCGGTCCAGGCGAATCGCCTCCAGTTCGTAGTTCTTGTCGAAGGCGCCACGCTCAATGCTCTGGATGCGGTTCTTGGCCAGGTTGAGGACACTCAGCCGGGGCAGGTCGGCGAACATGCCCACGGTGATGTTGCCGATTTGATTGTCGATCAGTCGCAGTCCCGTCAGCTGATGCAGATTCTTGAAGCTCTGGTTGTCGAAGGTGCGTATCTGATTCTCGCCCAGATCCAGAGTACGCAACATGGCCAAATCCTGCAGAGCACGCGGCACCTCGTTCAACTGATTGGAGCTGAGATCCAGTTCCTTGAGGTCGGAACAGTTCTTGAACACGGCCGGTTCCACGACACTAATCAGATTGTTATTTAAAGTGAGCTTGGATAAGACGTAGAGGCCATTGAAGAGCTTGTCGTCCAGTGTGTGGAGTCGATTCTCGGCGAGATTCAGCGTGTGCAGATTGTAGAGGGGCAGGAAGGCATTGTCCTCGATGTGGCCAATGGAGTTGTTGCGCAGATTCAGAATCTGCAGGAAGTACAGCTCCTTGAAGGTGCGATAATCGATCCGGGTCAGGGCATTGTGGGCCAGATTCAACACAATCAGACGGATGAGGCCGGCAAACGTCGTGTTGTCCACGTGATTCGAGGTCAACTGGTTGCCGGAGAGATCCACGACCAGGAGCTGCTCCAGACGATGGAACAGACCCTTGGGCAGCTCGTACAACTCATTGTTCTGCAGATGAATCTCTCGGAGTTCCTTGCTCCCGGCAAAGAGACCCTCGGGCAGCGTCTCCAGGTGATTGTTGCTCAGGTTGACTATCCTCAACGAGGCCAACCCCGCCAGAGCCTCTCCAGACAGCTCCGAGATGTTGTTGTGCTGCAGATTCAAGTGCTGCAGGCGACGCAGCCTGGAGATGCCCCAAGTCTCCGTGATGGACCTGAGCTCGTTGTGACTCGCGTCCAGCAACTGCAGCTCACTTCCGCTTCCGGCTGCCCCGCTGCAGTTCATGTCCGCGAATCCCAGCTGCTCTGCGGTTCTGATCCTATTCCGAGTCAAATTCAAGGACTGCAGATTGCCCACGGGACAGAGGAATCCACCGGGCAGAGCCCGCAGATTGTTTTCACTCAGATCGAGTTCCGTCAGCTGCTTGAGGCCATTCAACGAGTCCGGATAGAGCTCCAGCGCCTTGGCCGGACCCCATTCGGCATTGCGGGTGCTCAGCTTGAGGAACTTCAGCGTGGTCAATCCCTCAAAGGCATTATTGGGCAACTGCAGCAGTTTACACGACTCCAGCCGCAGGGTGTCCAGCGTCTGGAGGCGGGCAAAGACCGCGACGGGCAGCGTGGACTCGAAGAGATAGAGATCGCTGCACTTGATGGTCAGCTGGCTGCTGCCATCGGCGCCCTGCAGGTCCAGTCCCGGCTGCTTCTCGATCAGCCTCAGGGCGCAGTGCACCCCGCTGCTGCCGTTGTACGTCCAGCTGCACTGGTTGACGGGTCCGCTGTGCGCCGGAGCCGGCGACGAGGCCGAGACCGGAACCGAGGCTGCCAACAGCGATGTATAATCGCTGGACAGACTGACGCCTCCGCCTCCGCCCAACATGACGCTGGCAGCGCTGTTGCTGCCAGCTCCACTGCTGACGCTGCTGCTGCTGACGGCGCTGCCGCCTCCACTGGGCTCCTTGGGCGCCAAGGCTCCTAGAGAACTATGGAGCAGCGCTAGGAGCAGAAGGAGCAGGACTAACCTTGACTCCATTCTCTTGATGTTTGGGTTAATTTTATTTTGGGAATTTTATTGTGATTCTCTAGGGTATCTATTTGCATTTAGAACACTGCTCAGTTTTGTAACATTTTTAGTCGCTGTTTTGTTGTTGTTGTTGTTGTTTTCGGTGTCGTTTTTCACTCCCACTTCACTTAATTGCTTTCAATTAATTTTAATTTTTATTTAATTTGCAAATTGCAATTTAATGCATTAGCACTTCACTGTTTTGTGGGTTGGGTTTTAAATGCAATCTGTATAATTTTCCAATTCAACAATTTTCAACATCACACTTTGAATTTTGATTTGAGATTTAGATTTTTCTTTAGCGTTTCTGCGTTTGTTCAATTTGAAATTGTGCGTGCTCCACACGTCCGTACCGTACGGCGCTCGCACTCGAACTGTTTCTTAGTTTGACAAACCAACTGGCCGTCGACTAACGAAAATTACAATTGCCGCACGATTAACACACAGCCAGCGCAGGCGAGAGAGTAGCACAGCGATAGCGAGAGAACGAGAGCGCGAGCGAGAGCGAGACTCTCGGCACGAAGGAGGCGCATGTGCTCGGCTTGTATTCAAGAATCACAAACAATGTACGACGCTCTCACGAGCACTCTCTCGCTCGCTCTCTCTCTCTCTCTCTCGTGTATAAATTTAGTTACTTTTACAGCCGCTGCAGGGCCAAATGGCGCTAGTGTGCTGTTCAAAATGAGAGCAAAGTGTTGATGTGAGCACCGCAGAATTGAGTGAGTTTTCAATTATGTAGAGCCGAGAATCTAATTTAAATAGAATAAACAAAAGAAATATTTATTTATTTATATGACAAAATATAAATAAAATGCAAAAGATGTTGAAATAATTACAAATGTCGAATTATTGCTGTTTACACATAGTAAATTAAATGTAATAATAATTATTCTAAATAAATTTGGGTATATATTGTATTATTATAAACACAATAATTATTTTAATAAACGCTAACTCTGCGGGAGTTTGTTTTGTGTGATTTTGTTGCATTTCTAAAATTATGAGCATTATTTGTCTAAGCTGTGCTCTCTCCCTTCCCATCCAACACTCTCTCCTTCTCCTCTCTCAGCGCGCGCTCTTTTACTCAAACTCAAACTCAAAACATCACTCAGCACTCGGCTAAACTGTAGTTTTGCTGTTGTTGTTGTTATTGTTAGCTCACACGCGCCGCCATCAGCAGCAACGGCAGCAACAACAACTACGACAGCAGGAACAATTTTGAAGGCGCATCCGTCAGATACGTTTCCTATTGCGAGGCGACTTCTAATTGTTGCAGCTGCAAGGCATGGCTAAGAAACAGGGGCAGGGGCAGGGTGGCATGCAATTTTGTCAACGCTAAAAGATGTTTAACACATTGCCAGGCACAGCAAGGATAAAATACACACACACACACACACACACACATTAGCCGCATAATGCTCAACCATGGTGGTCCACAAACTTGCCGAAGACAACTGCTACAGAGCGTGGTCACTAGCACAATTCTATACGGTGCTCCGATCTGGGCCAGCGCTACTAATACAAGAAGCTACCTAAAAGGCATTGAGGCAACTCATCGTATGGGTGCGCTCAGAATCAGCAAGAGCTTTTCGCACTGTCTCGGGAGAGGCGGTTTTGGTGATTGCAGGAGCCATCCCCATTGACATCCTGGCGCAGGAGAGAAGTGATATCCACAAAGCCAAAGGTGCTTCCCAGCTTCCAGTGGACATGATGCGAATTAAAGCTGTAGAGCGCGAGCGTAGCCTTTCTAAGTGGCAGCATAGATGGGAAACCTCCGACAAGGGACGCTGGACAAGACAGCTTATAAGACGTATCGAGCCTTGGTTCAGTAGAAGGCATGGTGTGCTGACTTTTTACTTGACGCAATTCCTCAGCGGGCACGGTTGCTTCCGCTCATATCTGCACAGATTTGGACATGACCAATCCCCCCTATGCGATACGTGCGGCACCGACGAAACTGCCGAACATGTTCTGTTAACATGTCCACGGTTCGACACGGAGAGAACCCAGATGGAAAACATAATCGGTGGACCAATCGAGGTGTCCACTCTAACAACGAAAATGCTAGAGGGCGATACCAAGTGGAGCGCAGTGTGCAGCTTCGCCGAGATCGTTGGAACGAGGCTTCGCAGGATGGAGGCGGGAGCGAAACAGTCTCCAAGTTGAAGCGGCGAGATAAGCCATGCCGATCCTGTGAAGCAGTACTCCCCGGTGGTCCCGCAGGAAAGGCCAGTAGCTGCAGCTTACATTCACTATCACTCTGTTAGTTTGTAAGCTGACATGTACATTTAAATATATGAATTAAAAAAAAAAAAAAAAACACACACACACACTCGCACACACTTGCACACTCTAAGATACATTAGGGCAATGCGCGAGTCTCAAGTGCGAGTCTAAATATAGAGTGTTTAGATCTGGCAACTTGGAGTTTATCTTAAGTATCTGTGTCTATAGATAGCTAAAGAAGCTGTTGAATTTTTCTCGTTTTCTGTATTTTCTCTACTTTTTGTTTTTGTTTTCGTTTGTCTTTAAGGCCAAGGCCAAGTTAGCTATAACTTCAAATGCTGTTCTTAGAGCATCATTTGCCACTTTTCGACATTTCGAAAAATGTATTATTTATTATTTATCACTTGAAGATATATCTATATATAAATGTATCTGTATCTGTATGTGTGATCTGCCCACAGAATGTAACTTTTGTTTGTTGCAAGTTTCTCTAATGCATTTATTATTCATGGCAACTTTTTCATTAACTGGCAGAGCGGGAAACCATCTTAGCCCACACATGACCGGAAGATGCTTGCGGTCCACAGAGAGTGGGGCGGGGAGGGAGGAGGACGGATGGTGAGAACTTCACACACACACACACACACACACGTATTTATATAGACTCAATTCCTGGTCCTTGGCAGTCGTCAACAGGCGGCAACAAATCTACAAAGCCAAGTATAAATTGCCAAAAGGTGCAGAGCTGCTTTTTCCCTCCTTAACTAAGTTAGTACGCTTTTTACCCCTCCCCTGAAATGCCCCCTTCTCCTTCCACCCGTCTGACTGACTCCGACTTCAATTGCGAGTAGACGAAGTCCCAACACATTGCCATTGTTTTTTTCTCTCTCTCTCTCTCTCTCTCTCTCCTTTTTTTGGCTGCTGCAAAAGGTGTCGGAAACTTGTTCAACTTGTTTCCATTTTACTATTCTTTACACACATATGTGTGTGTGTGTGTGTGTGTGTGTGTGCCTACAAGGCTGTAAAAATAGCAACAACGCAAAATGCTACCTCATATTCAGTTAGCTGCAACAAGCCGCATTAATGGCGATGGGGCAAGTTTCCCTGTCCACAGGACACCTTTCTGATTAAAGTCACAATTTTCACTTTACCTACAGACTTGACAGCAATAATTATAATTAAAACTATATCTTGCTTTACAACTGTTTTTATTGTTTAAATTTTAAAATTAAAATTTTTTATTTTGTAATTTTATTGGAATTTAAAATTGTATTTTATAATTTTAGTTCTCATGTAATACCTTTTCTTAATCGACTTTAAATTACACATTTAATTAATTATTCTCTAATTCATCTATTTGTTCAGTGTCCATTCTTTATGGTCTGGATATTTTTCATTCTTCATAGTTTTTATTTTTCAGTTATTTTTTAACATTTTTCGAAAAGATTTCTCACAATCTGACTTGATATATTTCTTTTCACTGTTTCATAATGAAGCTAAACTAAAATTCTAGATAGCATTATATTATTTAAAAGAGAATTAAATTTATGTTATAATTTCTTTTGATGTTGATAAAATAATAATTCTTTTAAAATTTGTATTAATTTAAGCGTTTCTGCCTTTGAACACTGAGCTGTGCTCCAGATTGCATCAGTAGTGAGTGACATATAAATGTACCAACTACATAAGTATATTTACTGTAGTGGCAACGACCCCTAGATAGTCCACAAGAGTCCAACTGCTTGCGTGCTCACTTATTATCAGAAGTCTCTGGGATGTGGAGCCCACCATGAAATTATCTGTGGTCGAAGATTGTCTCGCACAGCTCTACTTGTGGGTGATACAAAGAGAACCGAGCAGATCTGGGGAGAACTCAGAGTTTAATGCAGAGCAAGTCAAGGGTTATCAGCTGTCTCAGATAAGATGGCATTATATTTCAATTTATAGAGCAAAGAATGAACACATACCAAATACATAATATATTTATATTTTCGTAAATGTGCATTAAATTGTGTGATAAATTTCTCAGTCAACTCCCAATAGATCTCTGGCCTTTTGCTGATGTGCGCATAAATAATTAGAGAGCAGACAATAAAATGCATCGGCCATGTTTAATTACCAAAAGTGCGACAAACGCGCCACAATATTTTCGATTACAGGCTCGGAAATGGGGACCCTAAAGCGGTTCCGAGTCAATGGAGCACACAGAGGAAGGACTATTTGTGGGGACAGGTTCAGCTCAGTTCAGTTTAGTTTGGTGCTCCTCCCCCTCCTCCTCCATTCGATTCTGTTCCATTATCAAGTCTGTTGCAGTCCCCAAAAAAAATGGAATTTGTCATGAGGCAAGAGCTCAAAACAAATTGCACAAATAGCAAATGCTGCCGCTGCTATTGCATCCACATCCCTCAAACCTCATCCTTTTCCATATCCCCATCGAGCGATAGCCACAGAGTTGGTATAAAATATGCCCAGGCCAGTTTAACGGCCGGACATCGAATTTTGACCAAAAATTGAACTAAAAACAAATTTTCGGTGCCGTGCAACCAAAAACGGCAGCTGAAATTGACAGGCGACGGCAAAGGATCTGAAGGGGATAAAGTACAGTGGGCGGGCAACAGGATGCGACCGAATTGAGCAACCGCTGCACAGTGGAACAAATACATTAGAAATGCAAAAGAGAAACGTATTGAATTTTCATTTTTAAATTTATTGCATTTTGTAAAATATATATTTTATATCAAATAGCTTTCATAATTCAATGAACTGTTTTTATGACTTATAATAATTAAATACATTTACTAATTATTTAAAGCTGTACATTTATTGCCCTAACACACTTTGATTTGATAAACTTGGAATTACATTCGAATTTGTTACAAATTCATTATTATTTATTATTTTATTATTAATGTTCTTTTAAAATAGCAGGATGGGAATCGAATCCTGTTTATTTTTTCAAGTTGAACGATTCTAAAATGTAGCAAGTTGGCGACTCTAATCAAAAAGAACCCTAAATAATAAATACTTTTCTCAAATTTAATTAATTTGTCTAAACAAAGGAAAATTGAAAGTTGTAAATTAAATAATACTTTAAGTATCAGTTTATTTTCTAAGCAGTATTTGCACTGAATATTTCAGTGCAGTTTTCTAAACATAAGCTTTTCAAGTTCATTAAGAATTGTGAATAAATTAGAAAGGCATTAAAAATGTTAAATTTAGCCTCGTCTTCTAACCACTGTGGACACTTGGCTGGAAGTGTGAAGATTGCTGAACACTGAGCTGAAGCTCAACTTGTGCTCTTGTTGTTGTTATTATTGTTGTTGCAGCTCTTCTTCTTTATCTATTCACTGATAAGGTTGTTGTTGTTGTTGTTGCTGTTGCTGTTGCTGTTGTTGTTGAGGCTGGTCCCATGATATAAATTGCACAGCTGAGCAGGCAGCATAATCGCATGCAATTATGCCGCACACAACACAATCACAACGCCAGAAGTTTGCGAAACTCGCCTCGAACTCGCCAAGCAGCAACAACTCAGCTGGAAATGCAGCAGCAGCAGCAGCAGCAGCGGCAGCAGCAACAAAAGGAGGCATGCAACAGGAGCAGAAGAAGGAGCTGGAGTAGAAGACGTGGCCAACAAGCTGGCACTAACAGGTGAGTAGTGGGCTGGTGCAACGAGTTAAGACTCCGACTCGGGGGAAACTCCCCGAGAACAACAATGCAATGCAACAAGAAGAAGAAGAGGAAGGGAGCGTATTGCAATTTTTGCTTGCTTGCCACTGTTTGTTGCACAATCTTGTCTAACTTGGTTTGGCCAACGAGCTTTCCCTCTTGTTGATTTTTGCCGAGTTCTTGCCTGATTTTTAAGGCCTATTTGCAGAAGAGCGTGACGAGGACAGAGAAGGAGAAGGAGAGAAAGAGAGAGAAAAGCTCAGTTTCCTTTCGCGATTTTTCCCTTTCAACTTTAGTTAACTGTATTTTGTTTTCATTCTCTTTTTACATTTTTCCCAGCTCCCTCTGTGCTATTTTGATCTATTGATGCTTTGTTTTTCACCCTATTTGTTGTTCTTTCCCATTTCAGCTTCTAGTTTTCTTGTCCCCACTTTACCCTGTTCTTCTACCTCTTGGCAAATATTGCATTTTGCGATTTCCAATTAAACTAGAGGAAGTGCAGCTTTTTCTTCGTCTTCGTCCACGCATTTTGCATCCTGCTCTGAAGGTGTTAAGAACACTGAATACTATCCTTTTAGCCAACTTTAAACCAGGTAAAGCCCAGTGTCCATAACCACTGCAAACTAGCAAAAAAAAAATAAAACACATTCAAATCACTTTCAAATTGAGCCTGATTGAGAAAAAGGACTTTTGAATACGTGCTGAGTGGATAAAGAAGCAAAAAATCTGAGTAAAACTTTCCATACGAGTTCAGATTTCAATTGAAAATTGTTTTTCTTTTATTTGAATTCAAAGCACAATTTTGACTGCTTTAACAAGAGAGAATACAAAGGAGTAAATAATCTGGAAAAAAGTCTTTACACTTCTTTTTGACTCTAAACTGTTTCTACAAAATGGAAACAAATTGTATAAATGTTTAATTCTTTATAAATCAAATTTTAAATTTTATAACATATATATTACAAATTTAAGCTTGAATTTTAAGAAAAGTTAACAAATAGCAGCAATCGTAATAATTTATTAGCTTTTTTTATAAGCTCCTATTAAATGCTGTGATTAATCTTGAGCATCTTTTTCAAGACTTCCTCTTACGCTTTATCGTTTCAACGTTTTATCTCGTCGCCATTGATTAAAACTCGTAACTAGCACTTAAGTCATTCATAGAAAACTGTGACGCCTTCCCTGGAAAATGGACAGCAGTCGGTGAAAATATTAGCCATGATTCTTGGAAAACTTCAACCGAATCGAGAACACAGAGGCTTCAAGTATACAAAAAATAATAGCAATTACATATATGACCGGGGCCAAGTTAATAAAAAGCGAGCAGCCGGCTAAAACAAGCGCCTCTTGGCCAAGAGTGGAATGGGGGAAGAAGCGCAGTTGAACGCGTTTTATAGCACCTTAAGAGCCCTCCAAGTACATTAAACAATGTTCCCTCGACTGAACTGAACTGGACCCGTAATCATCAGTCGGGAATAAAGTGTGCCTTCAATTTCGACACGTGCACAAGTATTTTTTAGATACAATTTACAATTTTCATTTAGTAGCTTGACGCTTTTCCTGGAATTGCTACCAAGGCGTCTAAACTAGTTTACGGTAAAGACAGCTGAAAAGACAACTACGGGAACTATCCGAACTATCGCACTAACTCATAAATAACTCCAGTTTGTTGAGAGTATTTTGTCATGCAGGGCATAACTGAAAATATAATGACAATAATTGTTGAGAATGCCGTGCACGTAGCTCAGCTCGTTAATTCTTAGAACTTGAGAACTCAAAAATCATATATGTACACACTCACATTAGATTTGAGCAATAACCAAAAAAACCGAGACAATTAAAGCATATTTTTTTATTCACTGGTAGAAAACGCCACACGTAACCTTGGCTGCATTTTAATCATCAACGCATTGGCTCAGTTCTTCAGTTTGTATACCCTGTACAAAATGGAATGGGTAAATAAGGTATAAGAGACTTTAAACAAACTCAGAGACTAAGAAACAGCAGCATAGTAGCTTAAGCCATAGCATCCTCTCTTTCGATTTAGCAACATTCATCTGACAACAATCTCTAAGATACTTTTAAAGTTGTAAATATCATTTGTAAAGATACAATTCTCATATTTGCTTCATCGATAAATTTATATATTCCGTCTACCTTCTCCAAATTTTTTTAGAAACGCCAATTAGGGTATTAAATTACAGGGTAACTACAGTCAAACTTTTCCGAACAGATTTTTATTTTCTCTCTTCTGTTTCACATTCTTTTCTCTGACGAATTTCAACGAGTTCGTTGCACGTGCTGCACTACGAGCCACATCAATCAAAAATAATTTATTTGAGAGCAGGGCTAAAAACTGAAAACCAAAAAAATAAGAAAAAATCAAAGTCAAACCCACAGTCAAAGCTCGTGCTTGGACATCTGAGATAGCGTTATGGTTATGGGTTATGGCTAAAGTCATGCCTGGCTACAACGAACACAGCCCAGAGACATGTTGATAATACAAAAAACAAAATGCATTTCGTGGCAACCTTATTCAAAGTGTGTTGAGTTTCTTTCTATTTTGATATTTTGGTATGCAAGACAATTGCTGTTTATAATTTACGAGCTCGATTTGCTTACAAGCTGTCCACAATTAATTGATTTATAGTAAGCCAAGTTAACAGGGTTGGCACAAGAAAAAAGTACTCTCTACTATGTGTATATAGTGAACACTAATTAAAGATTAAGAGACAAAGTATTTGAGCTGTGATTGATTGAGAAAAATTTCAAGGGTTGCTTTATTTCAGAAACGAGTTAAATACTGTAGAAATATAACAATTAAAGATACAAATAAAATCCTAAAATAAGACTTTAAGATATTAAAAATATTCAGGTGAAGACTGCAAATAAATAGAACAGTTTGAATTCAAAAGAGAATAAATTAAAATATACAGAGGATTCTGTTGCAGTTCTAAACTTGAAATTATCATTCAAGATTGACTCAGTTAACTCACAGAAAAACGACATAAACCTTTTAGCATTCTCTCCTAAAATGCCTAAAAAATATTGAATATGAAATAAAATAGTTGATAACCAAGTAACATTCAAATGTCGGTCCAAATTCGAAAGCATCTTCCTGCCATAATAATAACAATAATAAAAGGAGGGAATATGAACTTGTGGTACGTGTGATTCGTGTGGCACGAACTGGAGATAAGCATTTTCAGCGCCTTAACACATGTCATCCCGAATGGGAACCGAATGAGAAAAGGGTGAAATTGTGGGTCGTTCTGTCTTTCTGTCCTGTTCTGTTCTGTTCTGTTCTGTTCTGTCTTTTTAGACTGTTTTAGTCTGTTAATTCCTTTATCTTGTGGCCGCAGTGCAAATGCTGGCAGCTGTCATATGATGGTGACGAAGGGGGAAAGGCAAAAATGGACGAGTTCATTGTGCGAGATTCAACTTATTTACAAAATATTTATGCCAAATGTCTGGCCATATATATGTTATAGTGCAGTAATTAGATAGTCAAATAGCTCGAGTTCGAGGCCAGAAATCAATAGAATTCCTTCCTGTTCCTTCCATTCTACATTCTACACGGCATCCACCCTCGGAATTGGATTGACAAAAGATGCTCTCGGGTACGTCCATTAAATTTGTCACCCGCGGCTAAGCTAAATGTCAAATACTACACACACAGATACACACACACACGCACACTCACATACACTCGGTCGGCACAACAATAACAGCATCAATTTGACACGTACAGGCGCTAATGATGGGAATGACCAGCCAACTGAGCGATCGAATCCATTGGAACAACCGCTCAACATGCCCACAATTGAGCCTTAGAACCCCTCCATTTCCCTCTCCTTTGCTCCCATCCTTGATTTGACGATATCCTGCCGTTTTTCCTCCTCGTCTGAATCTGTGAGTTGACATTTCAGAGCTCAAGTCGCGTCGACTGCCAATTTAATTCCCATTGACAAAATGCACAATTGCCTTTGGACACTGTGTGTCCTGTGTCCTGTGTCCTGCGTGTTCCGCGTGTCCTTTGACCTATGTATGTATTCCCTCCTATCCTGTTACGTTTCCTCCTTTTGTTCTGCTCTGTAATTTCTGCTAGTGACAGCCGCACACTTACTATTAATTATTTTAGAAAATCGCTTGTAATAACAATAAATTTCTACAACCAACTTTGAGATTTACTCCTCTCCCCTTTCCCTTTCCCTTCCCCATTCTGGTCATTCCCCTCTCAGTCTGGCTAATTTTTATGTAGCAACAACTGTTAAATTTTACACGACATTCAAATATTTGTTCAAAGAGAAAAAAGTATCTTTACTTTTCGAACAAAATGCAATCAATGCAAATGTTTAGATTGGGCTTTCAACTGTCTACGCTCTGTGCGGAGCATTTCCCTCTGATGTCCTGGCTTTCTGGGTTTCGGTTTCGACCCTGTCAAGGTCCCAGACATGCAAAAACCAAACGCGAACCACTTTCAATTTTGACGGCATATCGATTTAATAAATTTGCGTGCGTCCCTCGCGACAATTTGATTGACAACCCAAGTCCGTCTATCTGTCTGTCCGTCTATCGGTCTATCCGTCTGTCTGTCTGTTCGGCCTGCTGTCATGCCATCATTCAGTCAATTGTTGGGCTCCTGTTTACATTTCAAGTGTTTTCCCAGAGAGTTGGGGTCAGGTTCTGCCAGCTATTGATACCTTTCAACCCAAAAAAAGCTGCGGGGGAAAATTGGTTTAATTTTGTTACAAATGTCACCGTTGAGGCTCAACTCACAAACTCGTTTGCCAACGATTCGATTATTTACTTTTGTAGAGAGTGAGACAATACGAGTTGGCATTACATTTAAATTATTCAGTGCGTTATTAGACAAAAATAAATTTGATTTCGTATATTAATCTATATAATATAAATAATTATATTCATTCATATATATTTTAAAATTTGTTTTGTAAAAATTGATAACATTGAAGTGTGTTTATCGTTGTTCATTTGCAGGATTAATGTGTTAAATTTGACAGGAGTTGATTGAATGCTAGAATTTGAGATTCAAAATATTTAATTATGCGCATAAGTCGCATTCTGGATTTTTCCTAAACAGTTTGTAACGAAACTAAAAGAATTTAACTGCAGAAATGTAGAATGAATCATTATAAAATCTTCAAACTGTGAATTCACAAGCATGTATTCAATCAAAAATTATTCAACTAGAATATTAGCATACAAATCGTATTGTTTCATGTCAACCCTATCTCCACCCTATTTATTTTTAAGAAATGTAAATCTCAATCTAATCTATTTTTGCTACAAAGCATCTAGATACATCTCAAGCCCAACTAAACCTTATAGATTTATACGCCCATTGACAATTAAATATTTGATTTTGAGTGAGATTACTTTGAATTGGCACATATTTTGGTATGAATCTCATTGGGGGTTAGTCAAATCTCGATAGATAGAATAGGCAATTTCTCTGACAGCTCTGGAACTAATTTGGCAGATAGGTTCATAAGACCATCATCCAGTTCAGACTATATGAATTTAATATGAACTGGACGCTGGCTGTTATCAGTATCAGTATCAGTTGGGCATGGTTTAACAATTGTCGCCCCGGGCTGTCACCCCTCGGCAATTTTCAACACTTGCTGGTCCTCGGCACTGTTATCAACACTGAACGATCTTATTTGGCGATGCATTGCCATAGATACGAATGCTTGATATGAGGAATAATGGACGCGTAGACAGGCGTCGTGGTTGTCTGCCCTTTCTACATACTACTCGTATATGAAATGAATTTCAATTTTGAAAAATTGCTTTCGAATGTTTGTGTGAAAAACGGAAATGCTATTTTTCTCCCCCACTCCAGGTCTCTCCCACACTCCCTAACGCTCTCTCTTTCTCTCTCTCTCTTACTGTCCGCTTTTCTTTCACACTCGTCAGTTGCACACTTGGCCCTTTTGTTGTTTCCTCTTCTAAGGCTGAGCGTGTGCCCAAATTAGAAAGCAACTGCACAAAAGGCGTCACATGGAGAGAGGGAGTTGAGTCTTAGGTAGGGGGACGTTTACAGCCCAAAAGTTGACACTTTAGTTTTCAACAATTTCCACAATTATGTGCGGGTACACGTTTTCTCTCCCCCTCCTCCACTCTCTTTCTATATATGAGAAAAATAACGGAAAACCCTGTGGTACCCGCTCAAGATGCATAGACACGTAACGACCACATTAGATCAGTACAACTGCACCGACCCCTCTTGCAATTTACATATCTACATTTTATACGTAACCAAACAATTTTATTTTTATTGCTAAATCCTTGTGATGTGGGAACTGTGCGTCGACTTGAATAGACTCGATTGTGTTTAGAATTTAATTATCGGTTGCATGTCACCGCCTTTTCAATACCTTCATTACCAGAGACGCCTACTTTTTCTGCTTGCTGGCTTGCCATAATTAAGCGCGCCTAAATATAAAGTATACCAAAAACTCTATTCAAATATTCAGGGTTTTAATTGCTCCCCCAACGGTCTATTTATGTATGTACATATATCTCAAGAGCTCTACGCATACCTTTTCCATTTGCATCTTTGTTTAACCCGAGTCCCGAGTGATAAACACAATTTTATTCAAATTACCCGGATGTTAGCAATTTGCTGTGCATGGTCTTTGAACGGAGCAGCAGCCACGTTGATTTATGAACTTAATGTAAGGTTCAAGTTTATCAGAGAGGTCTTCGAATCGACTCCATGCGAAATTGCTAACAATATCACGAAGTGTTCAAGTCATGGGAATTGATAGAAATGCAGCTTTAATTAGATTAATCCAATTTCACAGAGAGAGATTTTCATAGTTTATCGAGAGTAAAAATAGTTTAAAATAAAAATAAACAGAAATAATTATTTGAAATACTTGCTAAGAGACAGTTTATAGCTTGAAAGGAAATATAATTGTTTTAAATATTACTATGTTTAGAAAACTACTTAGAACTTACTCGTCAATATATATGATAGGTTCCATTTATAGCCAAGGAATTGAAAAAAATAGCTACATACTTACATATATTTTAAAGGTTTTACACACTTAAGTGTTCAAAGAAGGTGTTCCGAGTTGATTTGAAAATCTGTAAAGAAATAAAGAAAAATATGAAACAAACTAGAATACCGAATTTCCGATTTAAAAGCTCATCATATTTATTTAAATTAAATATTTTTGAATACTTTAAAAAGTAAATGCGTAAATATTTGGGAATGTAATTGTTTTGTAATAAACTTGTTAAACTGAATAATAAATGTAGATAAGTTCCGCTTAGTTTTAGCCAACTTTAATGATCTGTTAGCCATTCAGTTGGAAATGAAATCATCAGTTGTCTTTAGTAAAATGTGATTAAATCGCAGAAAAGATATATTATTAAATATGTTGATAGTCTGTGCTTAGTGTAAGTATTTTCAGAGATGACTATAAACAAGACTGGCAAGTCATCCAGCTTCACTTTGGTCTCCAGTGGCAACCACTAAGAAGCAATTGCAAGAGGAACAAAACAACAACAACAGTAACAGAAGAAACAACCCTTTGGTAGAGACAACAAAAGCCTAAACCCAAATCAACAGCAACTTTTACAATATATGTATGTATATTGTCCAATCCCATTGAAAAGGAGCTTTCAACTCCTCCCCCGCTGTCCCTGTCCCTGTCCCTGTCCCTGATGGGGAATCGTAACTATGTACAAACAATGAACTCATAACTCAAGTGACACTTTTTAACTTGACTGCATTTCATCATGTGGCATGTGGCACATGAACGTTTTGTGCTGCTTCTTCATCATCATCGTCATAATCATCATCATCATCATCATCGTCTTCGTTTTCGTCTTCATCTGTGTCTTGGAGGAGTTGGTCGACTCGGTCTGTGCTTTTGCTGCTTGGCTTTTCTTTAGCTGCTTTTTGTTGTTTTCAGTTTCAACAATATTCAAATTGAGTTTTCCAGTGCAGGCAATGCCGACAGTCGACTGTAGCCATCCATCGTCAAAGTTTTTTGTTGCCTGTATTTGTTAGTTGATAAAAGGCCAGGCCATTATATGCATGGCCAAGCTGCACAATTTCAAGTGCGGTGTGTCCAGGTCGGATTGACGGGGGACGAGGCGGTTGAAGGTGGGCAGGAGGAGACAAAAGGGAGTCACAACAAATTTGTATGCATACGGCTGCTATGGCTACGCCCGATCCAACTTTAGCTCCAACTACGACCCGACCTTTCAATTCAAAGTAGCTCAGCCTCGGCTCTAACAAAATTCATTTCGAGCCAGCGATGGAAGCGTGTCTAGTTTTTTGATCGTGACACGACTTGAATGACAGTGAAATTTTCGAATGTCTGTGTATATAATAATACAACTAAAACTCATTGTACTGATTGGATCATTTTGTTGAAAAATTTAAATTAAAAAACTTTTAAAATATTACTTTATTTTCTTACAGTTTTAATTTGATTTAAATATACTTAATTGTATAAAATAATTAATTCTAAATTAATTATTATTATTTTGTCGACTATCAGAAGCATTCATAGAACAAACACAGATATAAAAAGAATATACATTTTATAGGGTCGGAGATGCTTTCTTCTCCCTGGTACATACCATATAGCCTTACACTTATTTTTTTAATTTACTCATATAAAAACTTCATCACGCTGCCATCTCTAATCCGCAGACAGGCAAAAGAATCTCTTTTTTCAAATTGTCATTGGCTGGTCGAATGGTATAGGGGGCATGTAAGGTAACAGGAAGGGAACGAAGGGAGTGTTCACAGTCCTTCAAAGAATTTCTTTGGCTTTCTTTCACATACGATACGTAGTAAAATTTCGATGTCTCATCATGTCATGCCAGGGCTGGGCTGTCAACCTGGCTCTGGCTCTGTCCTCTGTCCCCTGTCCCAGCATCTGAGCATCTCAGCCCCAGCCTCAACCCCAAGTTGCAAGTGCAATGAACTGGCGTTGCAAGGCTGACGGCGTTGATTTATGTTATATCTTCTATGGTTACATTGCCCCCTATTCCCCCCGCTCCATACACTGCTTGTAGCCATTAAGCGCAGCTCATATGTTACATCAAGAGAAAGAGAATGCGAAAGAGAGAGAGAGAAAGGAGGAGGCACGCACAGAGACGCACACGTGAAAATGATTTATTAGCGGTAATTGGTGTCACAATGTTCCGAAGAAAAAGGAAAGGATTGCCACCACACTCGTATTCAAGCTCAGCCAGTTACCGGAGAAGTTGCCAGAGTTGCCGGCGTTGCCGGAGTTCCCGCATTTCAACCGTAGACGGTTGCGCGACGCTTGTTTTAATTATCTTGATTTGAAACTTATTAAAATTGACAAATGATATTCGTAGACAACATCAACATCGCGTTGTCTTGTAGCAGAGGAAACAGGTTGGTTGTAAGTTGTCAATGGCTGCTTCCTAGAACTGTCCGTGCGTGCCGCATTCTGTGGCGACTCTTGATAAATCACACACACACACACTCATACACACTCAATGTCCCCCTGCAACAACAGTGCAATGAGAGGCATGTTCATCTGGGAATCCGAAAAAACAACCAGCATTTGGGGAATTACTTGGTATGCTCGATCTGTCTGTCTCTCTGTCGGTCTAACTGGTCAGTCCGCTTGTCACCTAGGATCTAGGGCTTGGCCCAGGTATTAAACACACCTTACATATACTGGGAATTTTCATCTTCAAAATACAATCACATCGATTTCCCTGCAGATAAGCAAATCGATTTTAACCCAAAACGGGTATTCAGAATTGCGTTTGTCATATGATGTAATACGAACTGAAGATACAAATAAAATACACATTTTTTGAAATTCTTTATAATCTTTAGTAATGACAACTAAAATATGAACTCTTAAATATTCTGCACATCAGCTTTGCTCTCTGTATTTAACGTTACATTTGAAAATTTTGACATTTCAGAATAAACATGAATTTGTTTTACAAATAACTAAACATTACAAAAAATATTTTTAATTTTTTATACAGGTTAAAATTTCTGGTTAGTAATTATTATTTTAATTAATTTCAGAAACTCTAATAGTTTTCAAAATATTTAGAAATCCTTTCTATCTTCAATATTTTTACTTTAATTTTCTTTAAATTGCGAAATTTGTAAATATCCCACTTCCCTTAAATATAAATAGCCCATAAGCAGAAATTTGCTTTACTGCAACATGAAACACACAAATACTTTTATTTCAAATTCGTCTAAATATTTTGGAGAACTGTTAAAGTATTATTTCTCTTTCTTCAAATTTAACCCTGCTGGGCAACTGCTGGATGACCGCCCATCGTCTTGTGCTCCTTGAGGCACATGGTCACCTTGAAGGCGGTGTCGCAGTCATTGGTGCCCTTCATGTCCTTGCAGGCATTCACGCCGGAGGTGATCTCGTCCATTTTATCCTTCATTTGGGGCACATTCCTCAGGGTGGTGAGCAGGGCATCCGCATTGAACTGCCCATTGACCATGTGACCCTGTTTCTCCATCAGGCACTTGCTGTAGCACTTCAAGTTCTCATTCGCCGTGTTCTTCATGCCGCCATTCATGAAATCCTTCAGCTCCGCCTCCGACATCTTTGTCTCCTCCATGCACTGTTTCATCAGCTGATGGAAGTTCGGATCGCACTGCCAAAACCAAGAAGAATGTCCTTAAACCAAAATCAGTTTAGGATTAGGCCAATTGTGGTTACCTGAACAACCGCCGCCATGACCAGGACTAAAGTGACTGAGAACAGAGTTGCCTTCATTTTGCAATTGAGATTCAACAGTGACTGCGATAAGTTCACTAAAATAGCCACCGCTTTTATAATGTAATGTCACCAAAAAGAACGCAATTAAAGCAATTAAAGTTTTTTTGTACAATTGTATAGTATTTGATTACGCACAATGCTTCAATTATTGCGCAATAGAATTTGCCTCTTTTTAATACCCTGTAGCCACATATTTGTGGGGAGAAGTGTATGATAACGACTATTAATCTAAAATATAATATAATTATATTTATTTATATTTAATGTTACATTTCCCATTTATATCCTAAAAATCTAAAAATTCAAATAACAATACAAATTTATATTCACACATTACTTATCATAAATATATAAATTTAACTAATTCTTTTTAATTTAACATTTATATAAATAAAATAACAAATATATAATTAAATTGTTCATTTCACACTTAAAAATCTAATAAATATCTAATAATTTATAAATGTGTTTTAAATAATTACAGGGAAACTTCGAGGCGACTTTTACATTTGAATACTTAGTTTATTTTGGTTATTGTAATTATATTTTATTTGAAATTAACAGCTATATCTATAACTCTATACAACTGGCCAAGTCTGGCTCGGATAAACCACCAGCAAATTCACACACACACATGTCCAGCCCGTATCTGTGTGTGTGCACAACAACACACAACAGTTGAGCACAATTAGTTGTCTGCTTAAACAACAAATCAATTATTTATTTATTGTATTTGTTGCATTTTGTACTCGATTTTGTTTTTGTGTGCGGCTGGCAAATTTTAGCTTTTGTTAAAACCTTTGTTTAAATTATTCAACTCGTTGGCCAGCAGATTAATACCAAATTTACCCATTTTCCAATTTTCCAATTGTGTATTGTGTACTTTTTACACATTGACCAATAAATTTGCACATCATTTAAATATGAATTTACATTTTTTTCGGCTCTTTTGAATTCAAAATATTATATATTTAAGGCCAGCCTGACAATCGCAGATTTCGGCAAGGTCATTATTAAATAATAAACGAAATTATTTCATATTTTGAAAGCTAGAATTATTAGTTATGGTCAGCTGATAATTGGAATGATACAATTACAGCGACATCATGATGCAAATCCCAATTAAATTTGTAATTTTCTATTTTAATTCTAATCAAGTCACATGATTGGCTATTAATGCAATAATCAGTAGCGTGTGTAGTATACCCTGTATTTTTTATTTTATTTTTATTTTTCTTTATTCTTGTTGAGTTTAGTTGAAGAATTTTAAGCTCTCATTGAAATAAATGAATTATAATCACAATAGAAAAGATAGGAAATACTTTTCCCTATTTTATTTTTACTTGGAAGTCAATAACTTTATGGAACCAATAAATAATTCCTGTCGCTCCAGAAATGTCTCTCATCGGACGTTCTTTGTTTATCTATTTGTTTTATAAATTTATTCTGCATAAACAAATCTAGTTGACTTTCTATGGAAACCAACTGAAAACAATTAAACAAATAGTACGAGTTATTTGTGTGGGGGAGATGTGGGAATAGTATAACTTGTTTAATTCTTTGGGCAAATTCAAATCAATAGCCAAACAATAAATGGAGGCAAGTGCCATTTACAGGACACGGGAGTGTCCTGTCTGACTGTCGACTGTCGGACTGAAAGCCGCATGAAAGCAATGCTGACAGTAGAAATAATTTATGCCTTTGTTATAAAATGCGCACCTGCTTTTGGCCATTGAGTAGACTGAGTACAGCCCCTGGTTGGCTTTTTACCAGGCCAGCAAGAAGACAAACGCCATTAAAGCCAAAGAACTGGAACTGAATGAAGTGAGTAGAGGAAGGGGATAAAGGGGGTGTGGGGGGGAAGACTAGGGGGGCGGAGACTATGACTATGAGTAAGAGTCGTTGACAAAAGACCGGGGAAACGGGGACGAATTGGCAATGTTGCTGGCTGCTGTTGCTGCTGCTGCTTGTCATTAGTCAGCCAGGATAAGCAAAAGGACATGGCCATAAAAAGGGCAAAGCCAAAGACACAAAAAGAGAGAGAGAGAGAGAGTGAGAGTGAATAAGAGAGACAGTTAGAGAGGATGAGCAACTACAAGGTGTGTCCTGTGAATGAATTGCTGAGTAACCAATAATGAAGTAAACTGTGCAAGAGTCCTGAATGTGTCATTGTGGCAGGACGAACGACTGAACGAAGTTAACTGAACGAAACGGAACGCAACCAAGAGCCGAGCACAATTCACTGTCAGTTGCATTGTTTTGACCTGATTTACATGCCGATCCCAGGCAAGCTCTGGTCTCAAACCGATATTAGAAATAGCCAAGAGTTTTGTACTGTGGACATTTATAAATTACAATAGAAATGGCTGGCTGGCTGGCTAGCTGGCGCCTGCTTCCTGGCAAGACACAGCCAGGACACAGCCAGGACAAAAGACGACAGACGGCAGCTGATGACAGGGCCAAAACAAAGGCCAACGTTAATGAGCCAAGAGAATGGCGCGAGCCGTAACAAACGCTGAGAAAATAGACCGGGCAAATTGTAAGAAAGCAGAACTGTGTCACAATGTTTTGACACAGACAGAGAGGGGGATAGAACGAGAGAGGGAGAGAGAGAGGGAGAGAGAGAGAGGGGAAAGAAGGACAGGATACAGGACAACCGCCATGTCCATGTAGCTAGTTAAGCAGGCGAAAGACAAAGTTGATAAAATTAGATTTGTATGGTAAATAGTTTCGTAGCAGTTGTGGCATGCCCCATGCCCCATGCCTCATGCCCCATGCCACGCTTCCGCAGGGGCCAAAAGTTTAATAAATGTATAAAATTAATTAGCCAGTTGAATGTTCATTAACAGCTGGCGAGACAACAACAACGAAGAACAACTGACAACTGTGTTAGCCACGGCTTTAAGCCCGGTCGGAACTTTTGATCATCGCAATTGGAATTGGAATTGGCAACGGGGTTCTGGCCAACTTCTAACTCACACACACTCATCATCATTCATTTTACTTCTCCTCTTCTTTTTCTACTGACATTATTTTCACACCTCCCGCGTGTGTTTCCCAAAAATTTTGTAGCTCCCGCTGAGAGTTTTTCGGTTTAGAAAAAAACAAAAGAGCAGAAAGTGAAAACCCCTAAATGTTGGCTGACCTTTAACAATGGCCCAAACCACGTGAGTTCTCTGTCTGTCCAAAGGTTTCCTTCCCCTCTTTCTTTTCTTTTTATTGTTTTTTTTGTTCGTGTTGTTGTTGTAAATGTTGCAGTGGTTGCAACGTTGACCACAAAAGTGCCGGGCTGCAGGAAATGAAATCAAAATTATTTTTGGGCATTGTGGTAGAGTAATTGGTTTTTCACTCAAATTCCATTACAAATGTAAGTCACCCTAACATTTTCCTCAAGACTCTGAAATATTTATATTTATTCGTTCTTCGAAAATAAATAAATATACACATAAAGTTCAAGAAATCAGTCAAGATTAATTAAAGAAAAGGCATTTATTTATTATCCATTGGGTGTTTTCATATTTCGAGAACCTCTTTAGTCCTTAAGGACAGCTGGACCCCCAAAAAAGGCAATGTATCCTGGTAGGGCAAGACCAAGAAGACTGCAAGTTATTGCCAAAACTAACTTCATTTTACTGAACGGTTAATTGGACCGGCGATCTTTATATACCATTTACGGACCATGTAAAATGAAAATTTGATTTGATATTGTTACAAATATTACATAATACCAAGGTAATTGGATACACTAGCATAACTAAATGCTATTTGACATAGGAAACAAGCTTAAAATGGCAAAAGTCAGAGAGAAAAGTATCTCAATTGCTTTCTTGACAGAGGCACCAATTATTTAAACAGATTTCAGATGAATTAAAATGAATTAAAATATATATAAATTAAAGGGATTTCATTAAAAACTTTAGGCTAGCTTTGAAATTTTCTTAATTATCTTTTTAACCGATTTCAAGTTCAATTCACTGAAATTCGAATGTAGTAACTTTGGTTTTACATAGTTGACAAAGAAATAGAGTTATGTATATCTAGCTTGATGGATATTTTCAATAAAACGTGATGTACATTCAATTGGCTTCTATCCATCGAATCCCGGCAAAGCATTTTTCCCCAGACTTGGAAACGTTGACAACAGACTTCAGTCTGTCCTCTTCAAAAATTTAATTTATGTAATTCACAACCAACACTTTTCGCCATTGGCAGCTGTAATTGAAATCGAATATAAATGTGAGTGTGTGTGTGTGTGTGTGTGTGTGTATGTGTGTGAGCATTCACAGCACTTGAAGCTATTTGGCAGTCAAAGACAGTCAAATGCTTGCGAGCAAAAATAAAAAAAAAAAACCAAAAATGTTGGCACAAAAAAAAAAGAAAAAAATTAAAAAACGAACGCACAGAGTTATTGAAATTAAACATCAAATGTCAGCAGCAGGCAAATACGGAGGCCAAGGCACGCACAAAAGCGCAAAAGTCCTGCCACATGCATCAGAGAGTAGAAAAGCAAAAAAAAAAATATTGAGAAGAAGAATGGAACGAAAAAATGGCTGCCACTTGGCTGACAAGTTGCAAAAGAGCAAAGCACATTTTGAATGTGGCATGGAATGGAAAACTGGAAGTTTTTGGCAAAAATAAAGTCGATGCAAGCGCCGCTGAAGACAATTGCCCCAGCAAATGAAATCAAGCACAAGGAGCAAGGAGCAAGGACTAAATACGAGTACGACGACAAGGGCTGCGCACAAATACAATTTACATGCGTACGTGTGACAGGACAGGGTAACCAAAGCAGGCATCAGGCATTTAGACGAGTCGACGACGACGATACGACAAGGGGGGAGGGGAGGATAGGGATCTCTGTAACATGTCCTTAGGATATTTGTATGCAAACAGGCACAATGCGCTGAAATCGATATGCGGGCGCGTCGTCATCCAAAGGACGCGCCAAGGAAGCTGCAGCTGGTTGTCCTCCATATAGTCTATATTGTCTGTAGACTGACTCAGACCCACAGGACGCATCTCCGGCATCTCCAACCGTCAGATGACAGCCATGTGCATCGGCCCAATGAAATGAAAAATAGTGCGAAGACGGCCCAAGACGGCGACAGAGCCTGCAGCAATATGCCTGGAGCAACAACAGCAGCGATACTTGGAGAGACAGATTTCTGATATGGCCATAAACCGTATCTGTACGAGGGATGGACACCATACTGATTTTTGGGCATAAAATAATAAGTGAAAATAAATAATTATGTTGAAAAACAGTTCACATTGAGTGTTAATTACAGTTAAAAATAAATTTACTTAAATATTGAATTATTTAAGAATAATTAAATAAAATTAGAAAAAAAAATAATATGACATTTAAGAAGATCTGTACTTATCAGAGAGTCAGCATTATCTAATGAAGTGCTTTTACTAAAATAAAAAAATAGTTTCATAAGCAAAACACTTTTTATCAATTAAAATTAAAATCATAAAAAGTATAAGATTTGTATTTAAAAGAGTGTGAAAATTTTCCAAACATATTCCATTTTCTGTTATGGGAGTAGTATTATTTGTATATTATGTTTTACAGTCAAATTCTAGGCATTATACGAGAAGAGAAAAAAATTTTATTTTGAAGATAATATACATAAATATCCAATTGACATTCCCAAAAATGTTTAGCATTTTAAAATTTAAAATTGCAAAAATATTTGCGATGTTAAGTTTAACAGCTATTAAACTTGTTTACACTGGCACAAATAACATTTTGTATGCAATTTTGTATGAAAATATCCCCAACCTTGCTGTGTGGCATGCAGCACTCAGCACCCAGCCCTGGTGGCATGCAAAAACGTGGCATGATGCTGCTTTTGATTATATCTTGTTGCTTGCCGCTTGCCGCTTGATGCCTGACGCTGTTGCTTGATTTGTTTTGCACACATTACCGACTGATTGTCTATGCCACGTCCTCGCCCGAGTGCGTATGACATTGCAGTCAAGCGACGAGTACCCCAAACTTGAATAACGAATACGAATACGAATACGATGCGAGTACCCATTACCCAGTTGCCTCGTTATATGCTGGTGCGTCATTCGCTGCTGCTTTCAACTTCTCTTCTCTTCTTTTTTGTGATTGTGCAACTTTGATAAGCAATTTTGAGCGTCCTTCGTCCCACAATTGTGCGTGTGTCACCAGCAGCACGCAACACATGCCACATGCCCCCTGTTCCTGTTCCCTGTTTCTGTCCCACACACTCTGCAGTCACTTAGATAGTCATCAAATTAAGGCTGAGGCAAATCAATGCATTGACTTGCCTCAAGGGCCAACAACAAGCTGCCTTCTACAAAATGTCTCATTGTTTAGCCAAGCCTAATTGCCAGGCAGTTTTCAGTTTTTACTTTTCCGGACAGGTGAAAATTGTTATGAGACGTAACCCTTGACACACACACACACACACACACACACACACACACGCACAGCTGGTATCTAAATGCAAATGAAAAACTTTTAAAATATGCCAAACCCGAGGAGTTGAAGTGCAGTTACATGAGTGTAAAATATGTTGCAGGGTCTGATCTGGCTGCTACCTTGTGTTTTCCTCTCTTTTTTTATACAGTAGCAAATTGGTTACAAACACAGCTGTCGACCCTTACGGGCCATAAAGTAAAAGACAAAAGGTATTCTCTTTTCTTCTTTTTTCCATCTTTAGGTTTCTTTATACCCAAAAAATTACATTAGAGAAACAAGAGGGAAACACGTGACTTGTTCGGCAGTTACATATAAAATGTTAAGGTATTCGAGTATTTCATGGGTGGTCAAAAGGGTTCAAGTGGATGCCAATGCAAATATCCTTTGCCAGCCATTACAAAGTCGTATAAATATTTAGTCTTTTCGTTGTCGACCACAATACTGAAATGTATCTGTAACTATTCATGCGGTTGCCAGCAGTTTGTGTAGAGTAAGAGGTGAATTTTAAGGGTCCTTCAAAGTGGTTATCATACATGTATTGTATGGGATTGTAGTCTAAATACAATGTAGCTAGCTGGACCAAGGCACACAAATTGTAAAGTGAGTTTATGTGTTTTGATATTTTGCAAATAATTTGGGTCGAATTCCATCAAAATTTTAAGTCCAATCATTTATTATTGTTATTATATTAGGGTCATTTAAAGTGTAGAGCAAAGTGTATTATAAATATATGTAATTAGTATGAGAATTAGTATTAATATATGGTCTAAGCTCAGTAAGTTTTGCCACCTACATCATATAATTTACCTATTTAATTCAAAAGGTTCTTAAAATATCATCAAATTAAAATCAAAGTAATTAAATTACATACCAACAATTTAAGAATATTTATAAATTGACTTTGTATTTGACTAGAAACCAAAACAAAACATAAATATTTACCTATTCAGCTGTTGAAAGCTGGCACAACAAAGCTACACACAAATCTGCTGTCCGTCCGTCCCATTGTCTGCCTGTCAACGAAAGAGAAGAGAAATATACATACTATATGCATGTATATATATAGAATTCCCATTCTGTAGAGTTGCCTTCGAGCTGATTACGATTGCGAATTGCAAATCGATGCCGATGACGACGATATAAACGTAAAAACCGCACGGTAGGAAATTTGAATAAAATGCAATAAGACAAAGAAATGAAGACAAACACATGCATGATAATTTGTACCCGTCGCTGTACTTGTCGGCACTTTGGGCATCCCCTCCTTCCCCTATCCCCCCTTTACTGTTAACCCTATCCACTAGTTACTGACTGACTGGATCCCTTCCTGTATGCAAAACTGGTAGACGCAGCTCGTGCGTGTAACTCGTGATGATGATACACTAAAAATATAAAAAAAAATAAAAACAGAAACAAAAACAAAAAAAATAAAAGCAACAACACCAATGCTAAACAACCCAAGCCACAAAATACATCAAAATGATGTGGTTAAAACCAATGCAGAAACAAGTTCTGCAAAGGCGGTTAAGAGGTGTCTGCGGGTTGTGCTGGGAACAACACCACACACACTCACACTCACACACACACACACAGCTCTCTATCCATGGTACAATGAACTACAATCGATGTGCATTGACTACACCTATTTAAGTGGATAGCAACGTGTTGTTCTGTTGTTGTTCCCCTTGTTGCCGTTGTTGGTTGCAAAAAGTCAGAGAGATGTGATTTAAAATCAAAACAGCCCAGTTGATCGAATTTTAAAGGTATTGGGAATAGGATATTAAGATGAAATTTCGATACGATATGCAAATTTTGTTAAAGTGTAAAAACTTACGAAAAATTAAAATATCTCAAGCAACAAAATAAAAAAGATTTGACAAAACTATGAGGTTAAGAGTAAGTATGGAAAAAATATATAATTTTGGAGAAAATTTAAATTATCTAAATTAAGAACTTTGTAATGCAGAATCAATTAATGAACAAAAAGGCATTCCTCATTGGAATCGGTTAAATTTTGATAAAATTTTGAAAGCTAGCAGTTTTCCACACAATTTTTGAAAAAATTTAAGTTTTCTAAGCCAACAAATTTTAAATGCAGAAAGACTAACAATGATTAAGAGACTGCTCATCGAAATCTGTTAAGATTCGACAAAATTATGAGACTTTGAAGTTTTTAAACTATGTTATGGAATAAGAATTCAGTAAAGCACTTTGGCGTTGCAAATGTTACAACATGAGGTTTATTACCGCAATTGCACGCAAGTACAACTAATAGTAGTTGTACAAATGCTGAGATTGGGTGGGGTTGGAATTGGAAGTGGAATTGGAATTGGAATTGGGTTGTTGGTTGTTGGGCTGGTGCTGAGAGCTGGCAAATGCAACTGTCTGACCTTACGAGCTGTAAATTATGCATCTATGCATAATTTATAACTTATGCGTGTGGCCCAACCCCCGAAACATTTTGCCATAGACAGATGCACAGACAATGATTAGGGCCATACACACAGAGACACACAAATACACATATAGAAATACGCACACAGACAAACCTATTATTAACATTGTAGTGTTCGACCCTTAATGCAGGACGGGGCTACTGTCCAGTCGTGTGGACAATTGCAATTGCTTGGCAGTAATTTTCAATTTAATTATAGTAATACACACACACACGCACACACACACATGGACAGTCACAGTTACTTGTCTAAGTGCAGATTTGAGCGCATTTGCACTTAAGCCAAAGTTTTATGGCTTGACTTTGCCTTAGGGCGCCGAGTGTTTACGATTTGGAGGCTGAGTTTCGAATTTCGAATGCCGAACGCCGTGTTCACAGTTACAGGTAGAGATGGCCTTAAGTCGTGACACGATTTCTCAACTATATGTCGTGAATATTCTGAGACTCGTTTAAATACTGCATAACATGATTTTTCATATTAAAGTTAAGCTCAGTTTGTAAATATATCGATAAGTGCTATCGTGTAACATAGCCCAGTTCATTTTAGTGAGAAATAATAATAAATATTATAAAGAACATATTTTTAGAGATAAACAGTAGGAATTTTAACAAGTAATAGGGTTACACGAATAAGTGATGTAAAAACACATCGAAAGTTCGATAACTGGAAGTAATTTTCAGCTACTTTAACTCGATAATTTCTGTACAATACATTTACAACTTGATTTTGGTTTTTACGATTTCAAATTCGATCCATAATTTGCATTAACATCAAAAATACGAATATTTAACTTGATGTTTCTGTTACAGATTCGTGTCACTTGAAACTTTTCACGCTGCCATCTCTAATTTCGAGTCGCAAGTTCTGAGGGATTGCCAGTGCGTAAATCACATGCAAATGTCGAGTGCTTGTAATGCACTGACAGCATTGTCCTGCCTGCAATCCTGCCTGTTGTCCTGTTGTCCCGTTGTCCTGTTGTTATGTTTGTTCTGTCCATTTGTCTGTGGCTTGCATTTCGCCATATTAATTATGCGGTAAGTGCGGGAGCTGGCACTTAACCATTGCACCTTCCCTGTTATCCCCCTGTTATCCAATTGACTTTGCCTATAGTTTTTGGCTTGGCCAACTTGTAGTTTTCATTTTCGCACGTATCTCTAGACCAGAACTTATCCATAACACATATCGCAAATGAGTAGAGGAGCCAGCTGCCAGTGAGCGAGAAGAGGACAGAGCTTACTCGTAAAATGATGGTCACGTAGGGAGTACGTGCTGTTGATTTGATGGTCAGTTAATTATTATTTTTTGTGTTTATAGAGCTCAGGTTGTGGTACCTCTACCTCTACCTGTGCTGTGTGTTGTGTGTGTGTGTTGTTCATAATATGCATGCGATATACATCGCAAATCATAGAAAGGGGTTGGCCCGGCCTGCTGACTCAAGGTTAGATTATGACCAAGCTAACCAAGCTCTGGTTATGAAGTGTCTCATAAAAATGGCTTGAAGTGACTAACGAAAAATGCTGAGATGTGCGCACTATGATAGAGTGCAATGGAATAAGATACTAAAAGACTACACACTACAGATAGTGTAAACATAATATTCTACGTGTGAATGAGAACGTGTAAAACAAGATTAAAAGATGTGCACACGGATACGATACGAGGACCATAACTTCACTTAATAAAAATCTTAAATTGGAAGCAACGAGTTACCTTAAAAGTATAAATATATTGAAAATTTAAACGAAAATTACATTTAAGGTTTAAAAAAGGATAAAAATATACAAATTTGAGAAGGGAAACTACAAATAAATATACATATTGAATTTCATAACAAAACTTTGTGAATTTTGCATAGGGAATTTCAAAAACAATAATATTATTAATTTTAAATACTGGAGTAAATTGAAGTAGATTTTAATATTGGAAAACGCTTATTAAGCACATCTCTGTAATCAGTAAAGCAATAGAGGACTTACTTAATATAAATAAAAATAAAAATCGCGAGATCTGTTGAGAATCCTCAAATCTAAATAAGAAAAAGACGAATGCAATTACGAGAACTTCCTGGTAACCGAGACTGTAAATGAAACTGTAACTGAACCTTAACCTTAACCTACCATCAGGAAAACAGCATTCTCACTCTGTAGTTAAGCACTTCCTTCATACTTATGATTAACAAAGTTTTTTTTTATGGCCCAAACCAGAGAGCAAGTTTAATTTGGGCCGAGTTGTTGTTGGGTCCTGCGTCAATGCTGCGCCTATTGAGCCCACAGATTAATGCCACGAAACTCATTGGGCCGCAACGTTGTAATGAGATGATGATGATGAAACCACCAACGCCAGCGTCCGTTTCCTTTGCCCAATGCCAATGCCCAATATTAATCAATTCTATATGGAGCGCTCACTGCTGCTTGGCCATAACAATTCACTAACTGGTTATCCTTGTGTAACAACAACAACAACAACAACAAGAACAACAAGTCAAAACTCATTTCGTGTTGCGACTTTTGATTATGATGATTATTACGCGTAATCGCCGCTACATGTGCTACATGCAGCGCCATCTCATCTCACCTCACCTCAACCCAACTTGCCTCACCTTGCCTCCCCTTTCCCCACTTGCCTCACCTTGCCTCACTTGCCACAGTCGACGCGTCGCTTATTGATGAAGTACGAAACGAAGTTGAGGCTGACGCTGCCCCACGGCACAAAAAAAGCCTGGGACACCTGTGTGTATATTATTATTACACATCACAAACATGAGCATGGACATATCGGCGTAGGGTCGGACCTCGATCTGGGACTGCGACTGGAACCGGGACTGGAACTGACCAGACGAACTTCAGCAAGATGCACGCGCTGTAAGTGGCCACTAATGTGAGCCCAAAGTATGAGCAGAACAAAATGTAAAAGACAATGCAGGTCACTTAATTAGAAACAGCCCTTGCTACAAGCTAAAAACATTATTCAAGAAATGTAAATACCTATAATAGACTGCAATTTATATTTCAAATGAAAGTTGAAAACTGAAGCAATGAAACCAATTTAAGTTTGGTATAATTTATTTAAGATGCATATACATTTTATGTAGCAGATAGTTTTAAATTTGGTATTAGAAATTATAAATTTTTTAGAAAAGATATGTTACCCATTAAATATATAATAGAAACGATAACGTATATCTTAAGCTTTAAATAATTAGAGAACTATAGAACGAATTCGAATTACTCGAATTATTAAATTTTTTAAAAATAACAAAAAAGTCCTTTCTGTCTTAATACATGTTATTTTTTCCTTCAGTTAGTACCTTTTTTTGTTTTAAGAACACAGGCTGACTTTTTTTGGTTTAAATTACAGTTTTTACATGCGATTTACTTAGATATTACTTCCAACAACTTTAGCACATAATTCCACTGATTCATTCGATGATGCTCCAAGTCTCACCCTAAATGTGTTTAAATAACTCCATAGAGTGAAATACTTCTAACAATCTTAAATCATTAATTTAGTACATTACAAACTGTAATTTGGTACAGACCTTAAGCTAAACTTCTTTGTTTGCCTCTTGGTGTTGGCAATCAAATGATCATCAGTGTGTTGGCCAAGTCTCTCAAATTTATAGCAACATTGTATGTGTATGTGATTATGCATATATGTACATAAGTGTGTGTATGTGTGTATAGATAGAAGCTCAAGAGCAGACTCAGTGAACGGCTGACGTAACAACGAGTTAACAAGATAATGACAGTAGCGGCGTCGCCTCGCACCGGACGAGTCGTTCAGAGTGAGACAAACCCCACGGAATGAACTCAGCTGTGGACTGTGGACAGTGGACTGTGGACTGAGTTGACTCCTCTCTCTCTCTGCTGCGGCGCTGCAGCTAAGACGACGCGTCGTCCCGCTCTGTTATTTAGCTGGGTGTGTGCCTTGTTGTGTGTGTGTGCAAGTGTGTGTGTGTTGGCTTTGAGTGACGTGCCGTGCGCATAAGTGACTGATGGCCGGCGACGTCCAGCGCCCAGCCCCTTTCTTTATGTTGCTCTTGCTGCTGCTGCTGCTGCTGCTGGCCAAAGACCATAATCAAGTATGCTAAAAAGACGCGCAACCAAAAAGGAAATTGAAATGAAATATGTACATATATAAGCATATACATATGCACATATATACATTGTATAAGCTGTACACTGAAAGAAAAAAATCATGCTAAAATACAAGATAAGAGTTCTTAATTTTAGCATGTACTTTTCAGGATATTATTGTTAAATGAACTCAAAATGCGGCGAAAACTGCAGCCCCTTAGCATAAAAAAAGTCAATCATTTGATTGCGTTAAAAAAAATCTGCAAGAGAATTAAAAAAAGTCGCACTTGGTTTAAGAAAATCCGGAATTAGCTAGCTTTTGATTGATTTTATATTGAAATACCTTCTTTTTTTTTTGAGTGTATGGATACATATGTACATATATTAGTGTGTGTGTGTGTGCCTGTGTAGGCAGCGTCCGCGTTCGCGTTTACTCTTTCATGGTATTTCGCACCTGGATCGGCGGCTGCGACGGCGGCGCTCGACTTGTTAAGCACAGCGTCGTTAACACTTAAGGTTGCTCTTATTGTTGTTGTTGTTGTAATTGTTGCTGGACTTGTTATTGTTGTTCTTGTTACTGGTGCTCTTGCTGCTTGCATTGCCAACAAGCTCATTAGTTTCATAATTAGCTTTCGTTATGCTTTTCGTGTATTAATTAGAAGTTATTGCAGCCTCGTCCAGGCGCCGGGCCACGAAAGAGAGCACTCAACACCCTGGCATAATACTGGACACACTCCGCCTCTCTCTTCCCTTCCCTGTCTCCCTCTGTCCTTGCACTGCAGACTGCACTTACACGACCATAAAAGAAGAAGAAAAGCAACAACAACAACGACACGCGCACATCAAACTAGCTTTACTCACTAGTCAGGCTCTTTTTTTAGTACTCGTATTCCTCCCATTATACTCTTTTCTCTTTGCTTTTTCTTTTTCTTGTTGCTCTTCAGCCACGACTAATGCGCAGATAATGATGCTGCGGCTTTGATCGATTTGATAACAATTTAATTTCGAGTGCACGCACAAGTTTTGTCTCTCTCTCCCTCCATCCTGTTGTTTCAGTAACTGACGAGAGATTTACACAAGATAATGCAATGTGGTGTGCAAGGCACGTAGGCAGATTAGATAATGGACGCGACTTGTAAGTCGAAGAGAGACAGAGAGAGAGGAGCACAGATAAAGTTAGTCAAGGTACCGCCTTGAAAAACTAATGAAAAATATATAAATATTATAATTCAAATTAAAAATTGATTGGCTAATTGTTGAAACTGCATTCAGAAGAAACTAAGCCAAAAACTTTTTAGTAAGAACCAAAAACAGACAAAAGAAAGGAGAGAGCGCTAGTGTAAAAGAACGAGCATAAGAGAGCGAGTGCAAGAGAGCGAACGTAAGAGAGCGCGTGGAATCATAGAAAGGATTAAATGCAATATAATATAAGCATCGACACACACACGCACACACAGTCACATGCGTTGCGAAGCTGTCGCACAACAACAAATTCAACGTTAGACTTCTCTTATGAGAAAGTGTTGTTCCTTTTTATTTATAAGCAGATAAGAAACGAAAGCGAAGTTCGTTGCGTAATTCGTATTGGTCAATGCAAAAGCTGAGTATTTGTGTGTGTGTGTTTTCCGAGTTTATGCACGATTGCCAATGTGATGCAATTGTGCAATTTGTAAAGTTTTCATTGGTCAATACATTTACATTGTGAGTATTACAAGAATAGAATTCACAATGAGTTCAAAATGGCGAGTGCAAATTATATTTGGGCAAAGTTTAATATTAATTAAAATGGTAATAAAATACGTTGTCTGAATTATAATAACTAGGCACTCACCGGAAATTCCTGTAAATAGTTATTAACTTTTGTTTTATTCACTTAAAAAAAAATATTAATAAAAAAAAACAATTTCACATATTTGTCACTTATGAAAAGAAAAGTTTTCAGCTTTGATGGCAGGCAAACTTCACAAATGATGAAACAGCAAAATTACACAATGTGACCGAATTGCGGAAGGAAATAATAACAGAAATCTATTGTTTAATCGTTTCAATTTCGACAGCAATCGATCATTCTAATTATTTTGACGGCAAAACCCTAAACAGCAATCGGAAATCGAACTGAAATTGGTATTTAATTGATGATTTGACGCCGTTAAAACAGATTTCTGTTGGCTTTCAAGTCTTATGTTGGTATTAAAACTTTTAAGCTTTCGGTTAATTGAACTTTAAGACCCAGAAGCGTAATCAAAGTTCACTTCTGCTGTTGTTTTGTTGCACATAACAAAAACCAAATCTCACATAATAAACATACAACAACAATAACAGTGTACAATACACTATAAAAAAAATGCTGAGTAAACCTTATTAAAAAGGGATAACGGCACACGGGCAACGCTAATGACAATGCCTGCGAGGATGGCCAGAATGAATGAATGAGTGAATGAGCAAATGAATGAACGAATGGATTGTTGCTTGAATGCTCGGTTGGGTGTGAATGGTTTGGGTGTGCGGTGTGTGTGAGTTGTGCAAACACACACGTCACTCAGAGCCACGACATCCTTCCGGTGAAGAGTGAGGGGGTGGGGGTGGCCCAGAGGCTTAACGCCGTTAATGACCAAGAACAGCAACGACCTCGCCCTCGCCCTCAACATCGGATTTGGCCTGAAAACTCCTCCATCCACAACTCGTTATGAGGATTTTATTACGTGTACTCTCAGCAATTGATGCTGCAATGTCATACGTCAGCAGAAGGTGCGCCAAATCAGCGCACAGGACTCGCCAGGATAAACAATCATTACACTGCACAACATACTATAGTATTACCCCTGAAAGCTGTTCAACACTGTACATACAACTTTAGTATTTTTTGGTATTTCAGTAACGATAGTTGCAATCAGTGTTGTCAGTTAGGCTGATTATAAGCTAAATCTATCAAATCTATCTTATGTTTAATGTTAAGATTTTCTCAACACTGGTTTTAATTCGCTCCCCTAAAATTGATGATTTGTTTTGTTGCCTAGTGTAGTTTGTAATGAAAGAAAAAACTGCAGCATAATGTTTATTTGCCCAGGCAATGGAAATTTATGTGTTTCTGCCGTCTGGAAAAGGCATTAAAAAACTTTTGCCCAAGAAGACTTTATTTGCGAACAAAAAAAAAAAGGGTTGGACAACAGCCCCGCTGTGTGGAAGAAGGAAGAAAATGGAAGGAAGGAAGGACCTGGGACAAATCTGGCGTGGCCAATGCAACTTAATTAAATTTCGAAATACTTTTGTCATGGGCTCAAGAATTATGATGCAAAATGTTTTGCTGTTAATTACAAAATTGTAAAACTCAAAGTTCAAATTGCAATTTGTATTCATTTGTGAAGCCGCCATTAAATTTGTTAAGCGCCCGTCGCTGTTTGAAATTATAAATTAATGCGGGGGTTTGGGGAGCTGGGGGGCTGGGCGGTCGACTGCGGCTGCGGCTGTCACGGCGGACACCTCCAGAACACCCTTCTCCCCACGGCTGTAGAACCCAAACCAAACTCAAGCCAACCATTCAGCCACATAATTTAAATGCATTTCCTTCGGCGCATTAATTTCCTAAGCTTTTTTGCATACCAGAAATCCCGAACAAAACTGCGTTGAATGTAATCCCATGAGCTTTAAAGTCACGTGTGTGTGTGTTGCGCCCCTGGCTGACAGACGAGGGTTAAGGGTTGGGGGAGGGGTGGGAGTTGGAGGCGAGACTGACGCAACAAAAGCGACGCCAATGTCGACGTCGACGTCATTGTTGTTGTATTTTTCATGTAATAAATGTATTTGTTTATCCCCTCTTCTAATTTTTACTGCATGCTGAAAATATTTCACAGGCGCCGGCCGCAGGGAGAGCAAAAACAAAAAAGCTGAAAGAGTGTGAGAGAGCGGAAGAGGGGGGAGGGGGTGGGGTAGTCGGTCTGCTCTATTTGTTTATCCAACGAGCTTTGCGTGAAGTTTTTGTAATATAAATTGTCCTGCGGCTGGGCACGGGGCCAAAACTTTATGCTGGACCACCTCCATTTTTATTGCAGGCTGCGTATTTTTCAAATATGCGCATGTGTGTGTGTGTGTGTGTGTGTTGCAGCATGCAAATAGCTGAAGGTCGCTTGAACAAAGCAACTTTCACTCGGAGGTGCAGCACAGCATATTTGATTAGTCATATATTGGTATTGGTATACCTAGCTACGAAATGGAAAGGCAATTGAAAATAGTTTTCTTACACACCAAAAACACTTGTTAAAGTTTAAATGCTTTTATAAAATCACTCTCGCTTGTTATTTATTTGGTGCTTGCTCGTCACACAACGGTCCTGTGGCGCAATGGATAACGCGTCTGACTACGGATCAGAAGATTCCAGGTTCGACTCCTGGCAGGATCGATTACTATTTTGCTTTTTAAAAACTCATTATATATTAAAAAAATTTAAAATTTTGTTTTGCATGCTTAAAAATATGTTACTTGAATTTAAAATATTTTTAAATTAAATAAATAAAAAATTTATTTTCGCCCAACGTGGGGCTCGAACCCACGACCCTGAGATTAAGAGTCTCATGCTCTACCGACTGAGCTAGCCGGGCTGTTGACGCTGCGATCACCTATAGCATATTAATACTACGGCACGAGCAGTAATATATTAATTTATGTTTATTTCGTTAGTGTTACCTGAATTTGTTGTTGTTTTGTTTGCACAAGTGTTTTTTAATAGAATTAAATTTTTTCCATTTTCATTTTATATTCAAATTATCTATTTTTTTTCTTTTTATAGATCTTGCTCGCTAACAAGCTTCGATTAGTGAATATGAATATGTTGTAAATGTAAAATACCATTGGCATTCATTCATAAACTGTTGTAACAAATGATTGTCTCAAGTCGTTGAAGATCACAGCATAGTTTGGTTCACAAAGGGAAGTACGAGTAAATAGCCCAGCGGCCAGAATTCCATTACCAGCAACTTTACCTTTTGCTGTTCCGCTTCTCAGGGCAACTCACACGTTGTAGAATGATGATCGACATGGGACTTTGTATTTCTGTATTTCTGTATTTGTATCTGTATCTGTAGCATAGTGTATAGTCGAAAAATGTTTATTCATAATCATTTGTTACGCTTAATTGTTGTCTTTGCGGTTTAACTCATAGTTGGCTTTTGCTTTTGTGTGTTCCGACCGCAAATTGTTTTTAAATTCATTTCTCTCGTCTCGGTGTCGAATTCTTGTGCCTGCGGCGTGCGGCAAATTACAAAAGCCAAATGGGTAGCCTGAGAATTTTTGATTATTGTCATTATATATTGAACTGAACTGAAAGCATTGCCCAAACCAAATCCATTTGGAAACATGTACATACATATCTACTATTTTTACCCTGTACGCATTGGAGATGCGTAAAAGGAAGTTTACAATTTATTATAAAATTTACAACTGAAATAGATTAAAATTTAAATTGCAGTTTAATTCTCAATTTTTTAATTTTTGATAAACTTATAAAAATAGGATATCATTTTTATATTCACAAAAAATCATCACCATTGTCGACATGTGTGTTAATCTTTATACAGGGCATATCGTAGTCGATCACTTACTATTTCTTGTTTCTTTTTTTGTGTGGTGTGGACTCATGTGTGAGAGGCGTTGTTCTTTCTCGGAGATATTTCCCACCATTTCAGACTCCTCCATAGCGCTGTCTTTTTATGACTATTTGCTGTTTATTTTTGTTGAAATTTTTAAATCCGCACGCGTTCAGATTTTGCCTTTTGCCTGCCTCTGTTGCATGCCCCCGCTGCCAGATCCTTGCCGCTGTTGTTGTTCTCCTTCTTTTATTATCCTTTTCGCTGGCACTTTTTTATGAGTTAAGCCAGACGCGGCTTATCTATGTGACAATGCGGTAGGCACCAGCAAACTGAAATGCCAATGATTCCATGGCGGGTCGAAGTGGGTTGCTCTGCAGTGCTCTAGGGTGGTGCAGGGTGGTGCGAGGCGTGTGTGGCAATTGCCTTTATTGCCAGCCCAACCAGTTTTGCATGATGGAAGGCAACCCAACCGCCGCTTCATTCATAAATAAATTAAATAAAAATATTTTTTCAAGCCGCAAGCCATGCAACAATAACAAATAAGGCGGCCTGAAAATAAAAACAACAACAACGACAACAACAATAACGAAACGGCAAGAAATCTGCATAATGAAGCGTAATACGCAAATGGTATAGAGTTCTGATTGGGGTGTAACCAGATGAGAGTGTGGATGAGGATGAAGGAATAAAGTGCGGTTAATGCATGGCAGCCTTACAATTGAATGATTTAAGGTAGACAGCATAATTATGCAGAAACACCCGAAGAAGAAGAAGAAATCAGGTGATTTGACTTTAAAGACCTGAAAATTCCAACATAATCTGATTCGCATGTGAATATAAGCTCTATAAACAATGGGAAATTGATGGGAAAAAAGAATTAAAATTAAACAAACGATGAGTTTAGATTGTAAATACATATATATTTATGGATTATTCAATGAACATTGAATTGAAATTGTGTTAAAATCATTCTAGATAATAAATTACATATTTTAATTTGTATTACAATTATCATATTCGGAAAAGAGTTCCTGAACTCATATCAAATACGTTCCTGTCGTAAAATCTAAAGCTATTTCCGATTGAGTATTTGTTGCATTCAATTATGCATTCAATAAGTTGAACATTAATATTCGAATCAGCTTTACAAAGATTTGTGAGACAAAGTTCAGAGTGGCGACCCTATAGACGGCAACAAAAGCATTACTGCCCAGTAAAATTCGACACGCCCCCAGCCCCCTTTTATGTACCACACGCTTCCTCCACTCGATATGGTGGCTCATTGGCAGCATTTGTTCGTTGGGCGTGTTAAAAGTTAAAATAAATCAAAGAGCCATAAATTTAGCCGCTTTTGGCAATATGGGGAATTCGATACGTTCATCAAATGTAAAAGGGTTCAAGCGATGCGTTTGCTATCTATCAATAAATGTCTCTATATATGCGGGCCGCCCCTTCGCATATATTTTATCAGCCAAAGGACAGAAAACGGCAGCAGCAAAAGCAGCAGACGACGCATCCTTTTGGCCTGCTCAAATTTAGCACACTTGTCAAACCGAAAAAACGAAGAAAAAATATCAAGACAGAAGAAATTGCTTGGGATTGGTGACATTTAACTAAATACTCTGCAGAATTTAGAAATTATTTAAAATACTCTTTCGAACGGATTAGTTAATTCAATATATAATTTATTACTTTTAGTCATATTTTATATATCCAACAACAAGTTACATAATTACTCGCATATTCAAAATACCCTTTACAGGGTATATCAAAAAACCAACAGCAGACGCACCCAAACATAGAACCCTCCAAGTGGGCCAGCTTATGAAAAATATGGCGCAAAGGGGTTAAATGACGTATGCATTGTAGCTATTTTTCTTCCCTTTTTTTCTAGGGAGACCCCAACAGCCTTCCAGATCTCTCCCTCCCTTTATTTGCCTGTCGATGTCTTAGTTACCAAAGCGGAAATGCCAAATTTATCATAGACATTGGCCGGACTCTGTATGTACTTTATGAGTGGGCAAAGGTTTGGGCCAATATATCTTCGGGCCAACAAATTTGATCAATAACGGTTGAGGTAAGAGGGCACTCGGCCCAAATAAATGTTGGATCATTTGCAGTTTTAAGTGTTGGATAAGTTCAGATTTGCAAAGTGCCATTGAATGAGCAAGCAAATAAACTGGGAAAATGTTAAGCAAAAAGCAGGAAAATTATGAAAGAAAATCATTAAACAAACAACTTTTGAAAAAGTTTTTATCTTTTAGGTAGCATATTTTGTATGCAAAAATTTATTATTTAATTTTCTATAATTTTGGAAATACTTTTCTAATAAAACTGATGAGAATATAAATCGAATAACAAGTTTGCCATAAATAACAATGATATTAAATCAAATATTTTTTAATCCAACACATTATTTTTGCCAGTGAACGTTAGTGTAAGTAGACTATAAATAAAACTTATTGCACCTTTCAGTTGTTAGTTGGCAAATGCTCTGAGATAGTCTGATGAATGCGGGAAATTGTAGTAAATATTTCATTTAAATTATACATAAGAAGAAAGTAAGTAAGTAGTAAATAGTGAATGGTGCTTTTGGGGGTGTTAGAGTCAGATGGAGAGAGGAAAATAGAAAGAGAGAGAGGCTGAAACAGCACTCCAATAAAATATATTGTACGATTGTCTGATTATCAGAGCAACCGCAAAACAATTTAATACTAAAACCCAAGCCACATGCCACGGCACGCGTTCCAGTTCCCCCTTTTTTGCAATCCCAATCCCAATTCCAATCCCAGTCACAATCCCAACTCCAATTTCCAAATAGAGAGGACGACCGACCACATGCATGATAAATGCACAAAATCTGCAACAAAGTGTTGGAAACACGCACTTATATAGGTAGGAGTGTGGGGAGTTTAGGGGTAGGGTATAGAATTACAAATGACAAATGGCTGAAGAGCTCAAGATGTGAAGATTAACATTGTTCTAGGGTTGCCAAACAAATTTTTGGTTAGATCTTTGACCAGGTAGAGATAGAGGGTCATCATCAGCTGTTGAACTCGAACAAAGCCAAACCTCAATAATGATTATAATAGTAATAATAATATGAAAACTACCCGTAAAAATGCATATATTTTTCAATGCGGCAAAAGGATAATTTCGAAAAACCATTAATACGCCATGGACATTAACATTCTGTTGTGACAGGCAGTCAAATGAGCCACAACCTGGAGGTGGACATAACGCTAGATCTGGTGGTGGCAGCAGACACAGCTGAAAGGCTGAAAGGTTGAGAGGGAAATGCAGGCAGGAAGTGCAGGCTGGGCTGCAGTCCCGTTGTCCTGTCAAAGGACACGCAGCACAAGAACAACTGACAACCGACTCGGCTGTCGTTGGCCCGTCATTTACATGGAATGCAATAGATCGATGTATTCCTAGAATCCGTTGACGGCCAACGTTTCCCGCAGCATAAATCAACAGACACTTTGGGGAAGGAGTTTGCCAGAGGGGCCAAAGGGTTTGTTATTTCAGATTGCAAAGTGTTAAGGACTTTTAGCTAAAGCTGATATTGATATGAAGTAAGAGTAGTAAAAGAAGTATTCAAAGTAGTTGAACAAGTAGAAGTTGTAGAAATAAATGTGGAAGAGTGTTGAGAACTGTAATTGATATTATTATAAAATTACGATTCATCTTTGAAACCTCTGCAAATAATGGCGTTCAAATGCATCTGTGAAATCTAAATAAATTTTAAAAGAAAGTGCTTGAACTTTTAGAGAGCCATATCGATTTCAGAATCAGTTAACTGAATGAAAATATTGAAAAAAAAAATAGTAGTTATGTAGTTTAGGGAAGCACTAATATAAAACATCAAATACTTTTAGCCAATATATAACCCGTTTACACAGATTATTATCTGCTCAAAGCACAGACTCAAAAATTCAATTGTAAAAATACTAAATCAAATTTACTAACAGATTGTGCCGATGATTTCTTAGTCTCATTGCCTGTTGACCAAGGATTATCGATGTTTGCCAACAAGAGAATCTCAGTTGATGCCACAGAAGCAACCGCAAATCGCATAAACCCAAAATAAGCTGAAACGTGAATCCCATTTGAAAATCCAATTTGATAAATAGAAAACAATAAATGCAATAAAAAGCCAGCCCGTAACCTAACCAAATAAATACGCATTTGCACAAATTTAGAGCACAAATTAGCAATATGCCCGAATTTATGAAATATGTGCAAATCGTGACAACAATAATACACGAAAAGCTGAAACAGACACTGATACAATATCCCGGCGTAACATTAACCCCAGCAACATTTGTTGCAACTGCCCTTAAAATGAATCTAAATGGATCGGGGGAGGCAACAACAAAGGGACAGAAGTGGGAAACAGCTGAGTAACTAAAAATGAAGCCAATATAGAGCACAGAGTTACGATTACAATAACATAAAAACTGGGCTCGGTCCACGCACAAAAAGTCAGTTAAGAGCATGGAAAAGGGAAAAGGGGTGGCTTGCGGGTGGTTCGAGGGTGCTGAGGGGGCGTTCCGAGTGTCATAAGTGCATAAAATGTTTTTCTGTTTCGAACAAAAGCAAAGCAAAAAGTTTAATTTTCTCCAGGCAAGTGCCAGTGCCACGTAACCAAATCCGTTTAGTTCGAAAACATAAAAATATAAACAATACAGTAAACTGAACTGCCAAATACCCTATACCATCAGACAGATATCTTACCAGATAAGTGCAACAATAAAAATATATGTATGATATTACAGCTACTCTAAAGAAAACTCTACAACAGCTACCATGACAAATTTGGAATGTCTAACTCTTATAAACTCTGAGTTCGGATAGACAGGCGGCATATCTATGATTTGTTGACTCGAAAAAACCTTAAATATTCCAAAAGAAATACCTTTATTTTAGAAAAAACTTAAAAAGATAAAATTTACACTACATATGAGCAACTACATAACAAATTTGGAATGTCTAGCTCTTAAAAACTCTGAGTTCTCATAGACAGAAACTTTATCATTGCTTCGTATACTCGAAATCTCCCTTTTCTTCGCATGCCATATATTCTAGGGTATACAACAAAATAAAAAAATACAATAATAAATGTAACAAATGACGCACACGGTGTCGGTGGCTCGGCAATTGGGTGGTGCAGCGGCTGTTCGGCTGTTGCTGCCCTCGGCCCTCGGAGCGGGCGTTTGCCATTTTAGATGAACGCCCAGCGGGCGCAACATGAGAACCAGATCGTCTATATAGGAACACGCGCATACCGTATAGGAATATGCACTTATTTGACTAATGTCTTTAATAAAAAATTACACACGTCGCAGTATCACAAAAAGAAACGAAAGTGAAAAATTGGCAGAGAGAAAGAAAAATGTAAGAAGGGTAATACGAGCTTGGAAATACTGTAATACTTGCGGCTTACAGAAATTTAGCATTTCATTAGGCAGTGCAACCCCAACAGCAAATTTTGCAGGCCACCCTAAATTTTTTAATATTTACTAATATTGACAATACTTAAATTTTTTTTTTTCGTTGGTTGCCGGGAGGGTTGAGCCAATGGGCCATGGTAACCAGAAACTTTGACATATTTATAGTTGACAATGGTTGGGACTGAGGTGGAGATACGGAGAGATGGGAGAGATTGAGTGAAAACCCAACCTTGACAATTGTAAAGTGGTGGAAATATCTCTGGTGGTGTTGGTGGTGCGTTGTGGGCTGCTTTTGGGATTTACACAATATATTTTTCAAGTGCTCGACCGCCGTTCGAGTCCCCTGGTGACTTATTAAGGGTTGCATTTAGCGGGCTTTGTGTCATTTTATATGCAAATTGGATTAAAAACGAAACGCATTTTACAATCCATATCTGTCCAGTTGCGTTTACTAAATTAGCATTCATCTTATTGGCATAATGCCAGCCATAATGGAGAGCACTACATACATACGTATGTATGTCTCTAGTACAATTGTAAATGCGATTTATTAACTGGGAAATTCTTTTGATGTCGCACAAATTCTCATTGCGCATTTCATTTTCATTTTTCCGTTGGTTAGTTGATTGTCCCCTCGGGGGGTAGAGTGAGGGAGTAAGCCTATCAAGCGATTAAATTTCCTCAGTTTCCAACACTGATTTGATTAGACATTTTGTTTATGGTTGCTAAGCTATTGTATTACAATTAAATATTGACTGTTTACAGACAGACAGCTGTTGTGGGGGTTAGAACAATAGTGGTACTCCTTATTATTAATTTAATAAATAACTATTAGACAATTTTGGGAAATTCAATAATTTTATGAAATTATGTTGGTATTTACATTTTATATTTTAATTTATTTATAAGGATATTTACTTAAGTCAGGGGTATTATGATTATTATGATATGCACGACCTTCAGTTCCTCGTTAAAGCATTTGAAATGTAAAAGCAATAACATTGAATAACTTAATACATCAAAGACACCATTGATATTTTATAAATAAAGCCCAGCATGGTTAGAGAAGTATATCAATAAGTCAGAATTCAAAGTGTAATTTTATGAAATGTATTGGGCGTTTTCTTTCTCTGGAATCGTAGAATCGACTCGTTGATTATGGTCATCATGTGCTGTATGATTAGCTTAATTTAATAGTTGCACGTATCACATTTATTGGTATTGGCGGGTGGGCGAAAGGGGAAAGGGGAAAGGTGCATAACGAAAGCAATTTGTGTGTGCCTAAAAAATAAATGTCATAACTAAGAATATCAACAATTCGAATATGTGTGTGTGTTTAGCTTCCAGTTGGACAGTTGGACTATTAAACTAATTTCCAGTTGTCACTGACAAGCACGCACACGTCCTGCCTTGAATCCCCTTCCCCTCGTTGCCTCTTGTGCCACCGAGTTGATGCCACAGCAAATCAAACATGGCATGACAGCAACACGGAGTAGGCCCGTAAGAAGCAACAACAAGAAAGTCATTTCAACTATGCTGAACTTTGAATATGCCGTATGGCCAGTGGCGTGGGCAAAATATTTGAAAGGGGGATTGTAATGTAAGCAATTATTCAAAAAATTTGTAGTTCATATTTAACTTATTTATAATTTGTTATTATTTATAATTTATAATTTGGATCAGTTATATTTTAATATACTCATTTAAGCAATTCACAATTTAGCTCTGTTGCATTTCCTTTCAATACTTTAATCATTTTTTACTAAGCCCCTCTTGAAGAAGAAGCCACTGCACTGTCTTGCAACACATACTGTAGCATTTACAGTGAACGCTGATGAATGCTGCTGATGTGTCGTATCCCTTAGACCCGCTTCCGCTCCTGCTTCCTCTCCCTTTACCATTACCAGTGTTGACTTGCAAATGAAGTTGACTTTGTTGCAGGATGTGTCCAGTCCAAGCGGTCAGGTGGAGTATAGAGATACCTGAGCTTGCTACTTGCCTCGTAGGCATTTTTGGACCCATTGCATTGCACAAATTCCATATTTACTGTCAATGTTAATTGCTGAGAATTGCACTAAAGTGTTGACTTTTGTGACGCACAGGAAACTTGCGTTCCACATGCCACATGGCCCAACATGAGCCACTTGCTCCGGCTGACTCATGATTCACTCACCGTGCAATTTGCTCAACTATTTAATGACAAGCTACCAACGTATCGGACAGCACTTCCAATTATCCAATTGTTTGTACAGTCAACTCAACGAGTGGCCTTCTAAAAATGTTTTTACTATTCGTTGCCTCACGACATCATCACTCTCTTGCCACTTTGGCACTTGGGGCATCTCTCTGAACTTCAAATGAATTCAATTTTCCCAGTTGCATTTTGTGAAGCTCTCTCAAGCCTAAAGTTGCCTTTTGTCACGCAATGTGCCAGGCGTTGAGGGAGGTCTGTGCGAACTCATTAACTTGTTGTACAAATATTATGAAATTTGGTTCAGATGCAGGTTTTTACTGTTGGAAGAACGTATGTCGGACCGAATGGGATTGCTCTACTATATTCTATGTGAAAACTATGAATAAAGTAGAGCAAAAAAATGTGAAAACCTAAACTTTGTGATCAATGTGCAGATTAATTTTAATATCAGCCGGAAAGGATTTTAAATTTTCGGCATTCCGTCAATAATTATTTTTCTCTATTACAACAATAACTCCAGTTTCCCATATAGCTATATATCCTACTTATTTCCATTACATTTTTTGTCTTAAAATTTTTATTTCGTTGAGATTTCAGGACTCACTTCGCTCAGTGGGAAAGTGAATAATTTGAAGTAATTTTTTTGTACTATTCACACTGCGCTGTGCTCTGTTTGAGGGAATCTCTTTCCGGGGAATGATTTTGGTACTTAAGGCGGCAACACATGTCGGCTTAAGCATCCTTCTTATGGGTTCAATTTCGGGGCTCAGTTTCAGGTTCAGGCCAACTTGGTTAAAGACATGTGGCGCACATTTCACTGTCAACTGTCGTCTTAGTCTCATCTTACGCGCTGTGTTAATTATACTAATTGCACTAAATCACTTGAAAAATTCAAAAAGGAGGAACCAAAAGAAAGCAGGCCGTTAAAAAATAGCTGGAATTAGGGCGTAGCCTCCAAGTTGAGCTAACGAACTGAACTGAATGTCAACGCAGGCTGTGAGAACGAAAATTGTTCTTTAAGGAAGTGATGGGTAATCCTAGCATGAGGTACGAGTACATCAAAATAAATTACAAAATCTTAGCAGGGATAATTCCCAAAGAAATAGAACTGATTCTTTCTTCAAATAAAATAATTAATGGTAGAAGTCTTAGACAAAATGAAACGCCTTCAAATACTTTTGAGGTGTTTATGGCATCAGTTTGAGATGGGACACTTTCTGAATAATAAATTGAGAAAGTTAGAAGAATATTGAGTTTGTATAGAAAGTAATTCAAATTTAAGACAGAGCGCATAGAAATAAATCCATTCTGAAAAATACATATGTGTATGAATGACATAAGTAAAAAAATCAATTTAAATGCACTGATTTCTTTTACATATTATGTTTGACTTGATAAATATTATTATAAAAGCCATATAAATATATTTTGATACATTTACAGAGAACTTCTGTCTATTTTCCATTCAATCAGTTTTGGCTTTGATAAAAATCAATATTCTTAAGTTTGCGGAGTGCCTTTTAAACGTCTCCTTGCTTGACACAGAGTCCTGGACTTATTATGCAGTCCTGGGGGGATGATGAATGCATCTCTGTGACCAGTTCTCGACACATCTTCGTGTGCGCTGGGTTTGTTCTGCGCCTCTTAATGTATACTTCAAGTTGAATCGCAACTCGAACAACAATCGTGCAGACAACCCGCCTGCATGCGAATATTCATCAAGAACCACAACCCCCAGCGGGGTCACAGCATGTGCACGAGTCCTGCCTGGGCCCATTATCCTTGACTGCGCCTACAACCTGTTCGGGATGTGGATCCAGAGGATTGGGAATGGTTATGAGTATGAGAAGGAGGTATGAGGAGGTCTGTGTGTCGTGCGTTTTCGCAGAATTTATACCAATTTGTGCGCAATGTTAATAACGGTAAAAGGCCTATAACAATAACCCACATCAATACGCCGGCACGTAGTCGCCGCACGTGGTAAAGCCAAAAGGACTTTGCCCCGCTGTGCAACAAACAAGGTGAGTAGGTAAGCCGGGGAATGCAATCAGCAAAAATATGTACGAGAGAGTATGTGTGCATGCATGCAACGCACCACCCACACCACACTACACTACACCACACACTACACTACACCACCACCTTTCATCTGGATTGCATGCAACCCTTACCGTCACACACACACACACACACAACCCCAACCTCCCCAACATGAGCATTGTAAGCCAGCAAACGCGTGTCCAAAACACACGCGCGGCATCTTTGACGGTTTCGGAAACTGGGTAGTGGGTACACTAAGAAAATCAAAAAATCATTCTAAAATTCATTGATTTTAGCATGTATTTTTAGAAGCTATCATCCTACTTAAACACAACGAGATGGGCCATACAGAACGGTAGTAATGGCTGATTTGAGTTTGAAGTAATATAAGTGCCTAAAAGTATGCAATAAAATAGTATATATTTATTTTCATAAATAACGTGTATCCCATAGTCGGGATATTATTGTTAAACAAACACAAAAAGCAGATAAAATGGCCAGCACTCAGCATTGAAATAGTCAAAAAAAAATAATAACATATGATTTCACTGAAGAATTTTTACAGTCTCCGATAAACAAAATATTTGGTGGAAAGGAAATAAAAAATCGGAATAACTGAACTGCCAGATATTTTTCTCAGTGTAGTACTGGGTACTCATACTTGATAGTAGGTAGTGTGCACTCCTCGCCATTCACTCATTCTCTCATTATATTTGTGCATTGACTTTGCACATGCCCGAAAACTGGCATCGTCTTTGCTGCTGCTATTTGCACAAGTGTTCCATCCTCTGCGCTTTGAACAACAATAAAAGAGATTAATAGATCTGGTGGACGGGGAAGATGAGTGGGTGAAGAAGGGGGCTGTGCTGGGAGTGGGGACGACACGAACTGTGCCTGTTGCCCACTCACATACAATAATTGGTGCCTAAAAGGCTTGCGTACTCGCATTTGCCTGCAACGGGGTAGCTCAGCTCACAAAGGACTTTGTACTATGTACTGCTCGTCCTCATCACAATGATCGATCTGCAAAATATTTCAATTTAATGAATTGCGTGCACAGTGCGTGCTGAAAGGGTTGAGCGGCCCTCGCACAGTGGTACAAGCTACCATGAAAACTCGAATATGCAGCTACATGTATGTAAATGACTACAACGGTCAAAATAATATTAAATTAAGAAACTCTGAATTTAATTGTTGAGTTAAAATATTAGAAAACTGAAAATAACTCTAACAAATTCCGTTAAAAACAATTTCATGCTACAAAATTTAAATAATCTTAGAATATTTCAAAACTAATTTTCTAATGAAAAATATTCAATTTTAATTCTGAATTTATTTTATAGAAATTACTTATACAATATCAGTTAAGAATAAAATAATTTTGGAAATATTAATAAATTTAGAATATTCCAAAAGCAATTTCCAATTTTTTTCGTTGTGGAATATATTTCAAAATATTTATTTCTACATTAATTCTAGATTGTAACCGGAATCGTACAAATATAATACATTTTCTTTTAATTAAACTGGACTTTTCTTTGGCGTTATGTGACCCACTGTTGTCCCATGGCGAGGGGTGGTTGGGTAATCGGAGCTTTACTCTCTTCCTATGGCTTAAGTCTACGCATTAACTGTAACTTTAACACGCTTATCGCTTATCGCTATTAATGAGTAAATATGCAGCTCAAATATGCCATCGTCAATGGTGATGATGTTACTGAATCCTTGGTGGTTGCTGTGGTCTGTCAATCAAACTGATGGAGCAAAAGGAAAAAGGAAAATTAAAGGGTTGCCCAAAAGCCAAATGCCTCAAGTGCCACTCGACGCTCAGAGACGCTGATAAGAAGATGTTGCAGGCATTATATGCGACTATATGTCAATCTGCGGCATGCCACCACCCCCCACTTCCTTTCCCTCCTTCCAATGCCAGAGTATCTCAATTGTCAAATATGACAGTTAAATGTTGACGCTCGAGTGACTGTGAACCTGAATTTACCTGGCAAAACGCATTTTTAATTTGACTTTCCTTTTTTTTTCGTTGCCGTTTTCCACTTTCCACCACTTGGCACATAATTTAGTCATTTCATTTGAAATGCTCGGGTTGTTCTGTCTGTCTGTCCGTCTGCCTGCCTGTCCGTCTGGGTGTTGCCTGGCTCTGCACTATGCGCGATCTGTCAAATGTCAAATGCATGTCAAAGGCAACATGTCACAGCCATTTCCTACGCTTCCTTTTTGTTCTTTTTTCATTTTTGATATTTTTTTTTTATATTCAGGCGTTAAATGTATTGGACAGCAGCGCGACTCCTCTGTCTGGGTTCTGGGTTCTGGTCTCTTGTCCCCGGTCTCTGGTCTCTGGGATTCTCTCTCAATGTCTGGTTGGGTTTTCGGCAACCTTCTCTTTTGTGGGGTGGTTGATTGTCATTTTTTGCGTTGCGGCAATTTGCGGCTTTTGATTAAAAAATACATACACCAAAAACACGTCGAGGGAATAATGCGACTGTTTTGTTGTTACTTTAACTACCCATCCCCCTCCCCCTCCCCATGCCCTTTCATATAATTTTCACAGTAAATGGCTTTTCCTTTTTACCACTCGGTTCTTTGTTCTTGTTCTATGCGGCATGAATATTGTGTCGTAGTTTAATTTGGCGTATGCCCAAAACATTCACGGCAACAAATTGAAGCTAAAAGTTATTGTCATCATTCAAAAGCCACAAATTCAATAGAAATACAGTAGGTATTCAATATAGCTCTCATCGTTTCAATTTGCCAATAAAGTTACAGGTCTATCATGAGCTGAATTTATTTTTTGATAGTTCTTTGACTTATCAATAAATATCGATCAATCGAATACAATTTTAATGAAAAATTTATAGCTCACTGGAATTTGTTTATCGTTGCTCTTTTGGCAAAATAAAGTGTAAAGTTGATTAAATCTTTGAACTGAGAACTTTACAAGTTAAAAATTCAACTATAAAAATTTGTTTTTGTCAAAATAGTCTCAATTATGTTTCTTGGCTTCTCAGAACTTCCCGTAGTTCCCCTTTTAGCTGAGAAGTTTTTCCAACTTCACAACAACGATAGTCACTTTGTAAAGGACTCTAAGGACTTGCGTTCTTATTAATAAACTTGATGCTTGGCCATGTGATCATATTTTACATGCCATTTGCTGTCGTTGTCGTTGTCGTTGTCGCCGCAGCTGTTATGATTTTTTGCCCTGTATTTAAGGTAACCCCCGCCCCGTTTTAAGGCCTGTCAATGCTCTAATTGCTCCTACCACAAAGCGTCCGTAACATTAATCACAAGAACTCAACTCGTCTCGCAGCGGAACAAAAAAATATGGGAAATCACAGCCATTTGCTAAGCGATAGATGGCCCAAGCAGGTCCAGGAACAGACCCAGGACCAGGACCAGATCCAGACAACCCCCCGAGCGAACTGCTCCTGCTGTTTCCCCTTTGGTCTAGTGTTTGAGTTATTGTCAGTTCTGGATGGGCATTCGATGCATTCGAGTGTAACGCGAACTTTTTTGCACCCATCACCAGCACCAGCAGCAGTTCCAGGATGAGGAATGGAATGAAATGTTGTCGCGTGCACGGCCGGAACTGACACAGGAAGCGCCGTACATCAGGCGAACGCGTTGACAATGCATTTGTGGGTGAACGGAACAGGACCCCAAATAGGACAGGACACACGCAGGACATACGGTTATCGACTGCAGAGTGAGGGAATAGTTCCTTATAGGCATTGCGGCATTATTAGCTGTCAGTAAACGGAATTGTCGCGACAGGACTCAACGCTTTTTCTTACTTTTGCGGCCCCAGCAACATTTTAACATAATTGGCCTTTATGACATAAAGGCCGCATTGCAAACGTTACTTTCTCTCCCTCTTTCCCTTTCCCTTTCCCTCTCTCTCTCTGTCTCTGTGTCTGTCTCTTTGTGGCAATCACTTTTTACTACCCGCTAGCCAATTTTGTATCTGCAACTTTGCGCTTGAATGCATGCAACAAACCCAAACTCCCTTTCTCCTCACCGCACGGCCCCGCCCCGGACTGATGGCCCCCGAAAAGCAGCGTCAGGCCACTTTGCGTGGCTGCACTTTTCCAAGTTAATTTCGCAATGGCAAAAAGAAAGTTCGATTGCACATTAAACAGCAGAGCATTTGACTATGGAATACCAGTTATATATCATTTTTATGGGCTGCTACTTATGTTAACAATTGACAACAGGACTCATATATACCCTGTAAAACGTATTAGAATTATTTTATTATTGTTACCATTCATTTATTAATTATTTGCATGTTATTAAAAATGTTCTTAGTTAAATAAGTTAAAATTTAAGCTATTAAGAATAAGATTATTTTGATACCCACAAAATTGTATTCCTTTTATATAAATGCAAATAAATTTGTTCAGCTAATCAAACAAGTAATATACCCCAGATTTACTTTATTGTAGAGTGCATAGAAAAAGAAAAATACATTTGCCTCTTCTTTGCGCAGAAAATGGCTTGGAAAATATTTTTCAATCACTTTAATTGTAAGCAAACGGGCGGGGGTGGGGGTTTAGTTGTGAAGGGGGCTGCAGAAAATCAAATTGCATTGGTATAAGTTGGAATATTGGTTGGGGACAGGGCATATGTTGTGACTGCCTCCCTCCCTCTCCCTTTTTTCATCTCTCTCCCTCTGCCCTGCCGTTTCTTTTTCCATAAACAAACTCCGGCAAGAGCAATGCAAATTTAATGTTGTCAAGCTGTCGTATCATGCTGAAATATGCGCATGTCTCCCCTTGCCCCTCTCCCCGTCTCCTGGCCATATGAGGAGGACCGAGCTGAGCCCCCAAAGGGCAGGGGACAATGTTGTTTGGGGTTGTAGTCATATGTCCAAACGCTCAAGACGTAATATGAAACGCCTCCCCATAGCATGCAAGACTTACTTAGATATGTATATATTGGATGGGGGGATGGGGGTTAGGGTATGAGCATAGCTTACTTATTTTAAGATAATGCCGGCAAGCAACAAAGGACTAAGGACTGAAAAAAGGGTACAAATTTCCTGCGCTTCCGCTTGCCTGTCACAACGCCTGACAGCGTGGAGAGTGTCAACCTGGGGCGGGGTAGGAAACCCAACCCCCTCCCTTAATGCATATGAGACCTGGTTATTATCGCCTGCAATATTATACTCGTACCCTTGCCCCGTTGCCCCCTTTGACCTATCCATCTCTTATGTGCTTATATAACTGCCGGGCATTTGTAATAAAACTCAAGCGCATAATTGTTTGCCATATTTCTAAACCGTGGCAGGGGCAACGACTCCCCATTGCATACTTTTTGGGGTGCAACCCCTGGCCAATTTATGGGGCAGGTGGAATTTTTAAGTAGTGTTTGTATGCCGTTAGTCGTTAGTCCTCGTTCCTCTCAGGTTGTTCTCGTACTCGTAGTTGCGCTGATTTTCAACCTGATTGCTTTGGCATTTTTGATGAGTCTGTGTTTTTATTTTATATTGGGTAAGCACTTACTCTGCATACATATATGGATTTATGATCTATCCAGGAAGCAGATCTGCAGTTGTCCAGCCTTTGGTTGTTGTTGTCTATTTCAAATAAATATACAAAATATATTTAAATTAACATTAAAACAACTTGCACAACAGTAACTAATTAAATTAATATTTTGTGGTATTAAACTTTCTCATTTTTTGTTATTTTTGTTGATCTACTGTTGGCTATAAATTTAAATATATTATTATTTTAAGCATATTAAATATTATTATTTTTTAATAAAAATTATTTATCGCTATAATTATTTATTTCCCCTTGTACTTTTTTCTTGCCATAAATTCTGTTATTTAAAATTTAAGTCGAAAATCTGCTTGCCACTTGCCACAAGTCTTGTCTTAATAAAAATTCCTCGAATGACGCTGCCCCGCTGTCTGCAAAAAATGCCTGAAAACTCTCAACACATTTCTTAGCCCGAGCTTATCAATTGCAACCACGCCCATACTTACACCAACGCCCACGCCCATCTCCCAAATGGTAACTGGCAGCTGGCAGCTTGAGGGCTCTCACAACATGGCAAAGCTTATCCCTTTTGGCAGCTTGTGCAATTATGAGCATATTTGACGCATGCCCAAGTTTGACTACCTTTTACCATACAGCGTTTGCCGGCAAACTCAATCTGAGCCAATCAATGGAGTTACGCATACGCCGCGTAAGCCGCGTCACCAACGAACGCTACCAAGTGGCATGGCAACAAGTACAACCAACCAAGGGAACAGAAACAGACCCAGACCTCGATCCAGATCCAAACTGAGACCCAGTCAGATCCAACTACAGCACCTTGCTGTTCATTACGTCGTCGTCCTTGTTGCGGCGTTGTCTGCCACATTGCGCGGCACAGAGGCGTCGCAAGTGTGGGTGTGTGCCACGCCCCCTCCCCTTTTATCCTTTCGAGTTTGACAGCAGCCTCAACAGTGGAAGAGAGCTGCTTTATATGCACATGGCGTATTCATCAAAGTGGTTTTTATATTACGTGATATTTTCGGTGCCGCTTTCGCTTAATTTTTATTTTCTTCATTTTCTCTCTTTTTTTTTGCGCCAAACAACAAAATTTTGTTGACAATATTTGCTCCTCTTTTATATCAGTCGGAAACTTTTCACACTTGTGGGTGTTTTCTTTATTTTTCCTTTTTTTATTTTAACGAAATCATAAATATTCAAAACACATTTAAAATTCTTTCTTTTTGCAGCATAATTAGGTTTAAATCATCAAAAAAATAAGAATTCTGTCAACATTTTGATGAGTGCTCATTCTTATGGGGCTGCCAATCAGTAATTTAATGTTAAGCTCTGAGTAGTGTGATCAATGCTGACAAATGAGGATGAAATTTTGACATAGTAGACAAGCTTAAGAACTGTGCGAATGCCAAGAGAAAGTAATGAAAGTAATTTGACATTTGCGTAGCGAAAGTTCTGAAAGTTGTTCTCAATATTAAGAAAACAGATAAACAGACCTACATTTTTATATTTCTATGTTAACATTAATACAATAGAAATTTAAGCAGCATACTTTTGGGAGCTGAATATATCAATACTGAGTTGAATACTGTAAGTAAATGTCTCAAATAAATATGTTTAAATTCCCGAATATACATTTTGCATTCCTTTGTTTCATAATTTAGATTGGTTAAGTCCTAGAAAATAAATTCCTTTAAGCTTTATTTACAGATAAATTATTTTTGAATACGAAATAGCAATGCAAACCTGCCAGAAAATCCTCGTTTACAGGGTATCAATGCAGACTGACTGTAAAAGAATTTGTAATAGTATACCGTCGAGACTGTTCATCGGCTTGGCTGTGGCTGAGTGGCTTATCACCTGTTCCATGTGTCAGCAGAGCTGCCAGCTTCATGGCAACGGGTCCACAATGTATCAACCTTAAAATTGACTTTCATTTCGTTGCAGCTTTGAGGTCGCATCCATGCACCTGCCCTTGTGAGTGTGTTTTTCTGTGTGTATAGAAACGAACCAGGAGCAAGGATCAAGCACCAGGACGAAAATGGGATGCGCGCAACGCGTGCGGTTTTTTGATTGAAATTGGAGATTGCGCCTGAGCTGTATTTGCAGTTGGCGGCGGAAATTTGACTACGTCGTGATATGCGACCAGACAATTTTCACCTTTCACCTCTCCCTCTTCTCAACCTCATCCATTTTGCTCTACCGAAAAATGCCCCACAGGCAGCTTTCGGTTCAGGCGATATCCTGTGTGTCGCATTCGGGCCAAGTGGCAAGTGGCAAGTGTCAGGACAACAAGAAATTAGTTTCAAATGGATTTCTGTAAAGTAATAACATTCAGTCACGAGAATGAGCTTATTCAAGCTGTTTGAGAGTGGAACTAATCCCCAAATAGATGAGATGACATGAAAAACAAAGTAAGGTAAATATGATGACAAGATATCAAGATTACTATAATGATTTTTAGCGCTCTACATCCATAATCCATTTAATTTATATTGATCTTTTGAGAAACTGATAAGAATTTTGTATGGAACAATTTGTAGTAGTATAGCAAATGCCAAATTCGGCTTAGTTTCAACCAAAATGTTTTTTTGGATTGTGTTTGGTAATCCAGATTGGTTTTTACAAATTTTATAAATAAACAACATTTTTATGCTTTCAGATATTTCTAATCAAAATTGTCTTTCATTCTAAAAGTTTTTCTCTAATTTAATTTCTCAATTGCTTGTATATTTTTCTGGCAGCTGGCAGCTTCGAGTTGAGGAAGTCCAACATTAAATTCATTAATCTCTGGCACTCATCTAGTGCCAACAGCTCCTCCCTTTGCCCAGTCTATGAAGTATGCTATGTCGACTCGTGAAATACTCTCACTCCAAAACAAAGTGAACACTTTGCAAATTAATAATGCACGCAAGTAAATTAATTTAAAATCATATTTATAGCATTTTAGTTAATTAAATGCGCAAAAATGTGCCCATTCCCAGTGTGTGTTTGCCTTCTGTCCTTCTGTCCTTCTGTCCCGCCTCGGCTAGGTGAAAGTGTCAACTGCACGAGTGTGTTGACTGTTCCCGTTGTTGTCGCTGTCTGTCGCTCTCACACACACACACACACATGGTTAAAGTCACATAGGTACACACCTCTTTTACGCCTTGGCTGCCTTGCCGCCTGCTTGCCGCGACATTTATGAACTTTATGAAGTCTGTTCCATAAATCATCTTACACACACGGCAGAGCTAACATTCTGCTTAGGCGAATTTAATGAAAAAAAAAAACAAAATGTGAATCCGAAATACCTACCGGTAATAGACAACCCATGCATACTCTATCTAATGTCTTGGATGTAATTTTAAATTTTAAAACATTTAGAAATATTTAAATTAACGTAAATATTTGAATTTAAAGGGAAGGTATCAACTATTTTGTGGCCAACAAAAATTGGGAACTGAGAAAAAATGTATAAATTAGGAAAACTACCTTAAATCTGGGAAACAATCTTAAAAATAATCTTAAATTAGGAAAAAAGGCTGAAATATTTATATAAACGCAAATATTTTAACCAAAATCTACATTATCGAATGCTTTATTAATTTTCCAACAATTAGTGGAAACGGAGATAAAAAATAATATTTACAAAATAAACTAACAATAATTTATTAAATTATAACAAGTCTTCGAAACCGATACAGCTCTGAGTAAAATCTACCTTAGTCTGTTTAACTATGCATGCGATTATTGTCAATTCTGTTTGCTTATTTTTTATAGGGTATACGGCATTTGGCACTCTGAAAGAGTTTCTCGCTTAAGTTGTCTGCACGAAAGCGAAAGATGAAATCATGCGGTCGTTGCAGAGACGCTTTCCTCTTTAGCTGCGATGCCAAGGTGAATGGATTGGAATGGAAAGGGCGAAGGGAGAGAAGAGAGATTTCGAGGGTAGAGCTGAATGGTTGGACAGGTGGATGGTGGATGGGTGGCTGCGACTACTGCGTGCGGTTGCAACATGTGTGCCACATACACATTGCCACATGGCATCGCAATCTACCGACTAGCAACTTTGACTGTTTGTTTGCTTCTTTTCTTGTTTTTATTTATTTTTCTTATTCTATTTTTTTTGTGACTTTCTGCGACTTGAAGTTGGTTTATTATTTTGCGCTTATTTCTAATTTTTTGCGCATTATCTTGGGTTTTTATTTATTTTCACCGTGATTTATGCAATATATATTCTGGCGCTGCAAAGTTAATGTGGCGCATTATGGAGCCACATAGTTTCAGTTACGCTTGGATTATGCTAAGTAATGCCTCTCGGCAAAGGCCCTTTTCCCCACATCTCCACATCCCCATCAAAGTCAATAAAGTGCAGAAAAAAATGAAACCCAGCGCATACATATAAAACAATTTGCCTACAAAGGGCCGAAACCATTTTGGACAGCAATTTAAAATTGTTTATAAAATAGCAGCGGACCCCCGCCTCCTGCCCTTTCCCCTCCCTCTCAACATATATACACATATGAGCACATATGAGCAAAGATGCGGCTGCCACGGCCACAATAGCTCCCAAAGGTCGGCATTAAATTCTGTTGCTGGCCTATATAGGAATGGATGGAATGGAGCAGGGAGACAGGAGGGGAACAAGAGTAGAGAGAAAAGAGGAGCAGGGGTAGCCTAACTACACCATGGGGACAGCAATTGATGATAGTCTAAGGCTAAAGATATGTATGCTGCAGGATATAAAAGGACTTAGTCGCATGTTAACGCAACGCCTACGCAAATCCATAACAACAACAACAACAGCAGCAACTGCCATTCAAACCCCCTCTGCAACCTCGCCCCTGCCTCCCCTCAATGCAATGCAGCTCTGCCGGGCCGCCTGGGGGAGTTTTGGGGGGTTGGTTGTCTGGTAATGCGACTTATGCCTCCCCAAAGTCATCCTGCTGGCTTTTTGCTCCTGTCTAGCTTTCATTATGAAGTCATAAACGCACATGCAGCCAGGCCAAAAAAACTGGGAAGACCGCGGGCTGATTTTCCTCATGGTTCAGCTTGGGGTTTTACTTGTTTTTTAGCACATGTAAAAATGCTTGTTATCAAAATATAAAAATGGAAATGAAAAAGTTGCTGAGGAATGCTGTATACTCTTATTGAAATATAATTGGAAATAGAAGTGAGAAAATACAAATAAATAAATATAGATAAAGATGCAGACTTACAGATATATATATATATAGAAAAGGATAAAAATATATAATTTATAATATATAATATATAATGTATAATATATAATATATAATATGTAATATATAATATATAATATATAATATATAATATATAATATATAATATATAATATATAATATATAATATATAATATATAATATGTAATATATAATATATAATATATAATATATAATATATAATATATAATATATAATATATAATATATAATATATAATATATAATATATAATATATAATATATAATATATAATATATAATATATAATATATAATATATAATATATAATATATAATATATAATATATAATATATAATATATAATATATAATATATAATATATAATATATAATATATAATATATAATATATAATATATAATTTATATATGTATGATATAGGTATAGAAAAAATATGAATATAAATTGCCTCAGCTAAGTTGTGTGAAAACTTCAGCTTTCTAGCTCTAACCGTTTGGCCTACACTTTGATTCTCAGTCAGGACTAAGAGTTTTATAAATATAAATATAGATATTTATATATGTAAATGTAAATATATAATAATTAATTTTTGCTCAAATGAAGTGATAGACAATTTTACGCTTTTCGAAAGATCTCCATCGTAACCAGTTGCATAAAAAACTTGATATATTCCCTGGAAGGGTATAAAAAAATAATAATGGGACAACCAAAAAATTAAACAAGAAGATGTGGACAATTTTCGGGCAGTGCCTCGAGCTTAAACTGTTATTACTAGGCGGCTGTGAGGCTGCTGTTTATGAGTTGTAAAGCCTCAGTCAGACAATAGCCTCCTGCAACAACACGAATAACAACAACAACAACAACAACAAGAGAAACAAGTTAAGCCCTAGGACATATTACGTAGACAGTGTGAAGGCAATGCCCGGTCTAGTTTGTTATTTTAAAGAGCCTTCAGGGCAGTCACATGAGTCGCCAGAGTCAGGCCAGAGGAATTCACGTAGTTGTCAATGGTCTAGGGTAGCTTCTTATGCCTGGCTGCATTTTGTATTTATGTTCTTTTTTTTTCCATTGCCGCTCGTAATATGTGTCAGGCTTTGCAGAGAGAGCGCAATGGGAAGAGGGGAAAAGTAGGCAGGGATTTGTGGATACTTTGCTAGGTAAGCATTGTAAATTGTGCAAATTTCTTTTTTGTAAGCAACAGCAACAAGCGATGTTGCCTCTATTAAACTTTATTCTCAAGCATTGTTCCACAGAATATAAAGAAATAAATTTTCTTAGAATTTCTTATAATAGAAAAGTTTCAATTAAGTTATATTTTATACAAATAGCCAAAGGTGTCAGATAAATATTTGTCAATGGTCACTTTACTTTTGCTCACATTATTTGATAAAGTAATACACTTAGAAATATCCAATTTACTCATTATAACACTTCCAAACTTTGTTCACATATCCTAGTTTAATTTACTAATTATAATACTTTGCATATCCATTTTCCTCTTATTACAACATTAAGCCCCAATTTCCTTCCGACTTTTTCCCCTTTATATGCATCTCTAGTTTCATTTACTTGCTACTGTATCTTTTCAAGTATCTGCAGCCCCTTTTTGAAGTGCTTGTAAGATGAGACCCAATTGTTGTGCACACCCTCCCCCGTCTCAATTTTAATACCTTTGGGGTGTTAAACTAATTGAATGGCTCGCTCTCTACTTTGGCGAAATATTTCCGGAAAGTTTTTATCTCAAATTTCGTCAAAAGTATTCGATAGAGGGGCACGCGTCAATTAAACTGAAGTGCATGTAAAATGTATTTTAAAAGCTTGGCCAATATTGTTTTACTCTTCACTACATTTGATTTGGCGCAAAAAATCGCGTTAACAATCGGGCTTGGACTAAGCACGTGCCGAAAACTTAAGAGCTTGTTAAGCATTCGATTTTACGGCGTTACTTTAAGTTCCATTGTTCTTCCTCCCTTCAAGTAACAAACGTAGCCTTAAAGACCAAATGGAAAACGTCGAACAAAATATATTAAATCGATAAATAGAAATGCTACACTCAATGATATCCTCTAAAAATGTTTGCAATTTAGACTACATTTGAATTCATTTTTTGAATTTAATAAACAGATACTAAAGTGTACAGAAAAACAATATTGTCTAGTCAAACCCGCTCATTATATGTATACAGGGTATAAAACGAGAAAAAATTTCGACAGTTTACAGCACATTTTTGGCATACTTCACACAATCTACTGATGAAGTCAACTGGAAAACTCGCATTGCTTTGATGTTCCAGCAGCAATTCCAATGTGTACACCCACTATACATATATACACACACACACACATACACACATATATATATACACACACACACAAGGAATAAGCACAAATCATGCCATTTGTTAAATGTCCTTTGGCGCATTTCAAAGCGCAACTTCAAAGCCCAAAAATGACCTTTGTGTGTGTGTTTCCAAAGCTGCGGCCAGGTGGCATCGTCGTCTTTACACATACAAATACTTATATAAAATGGCCGCTAAATAGTAATTTACTAAATTAGTTTGTTTTTCCAACTAGACCACAAAAGAAAGGTTAGCAGCTGTTAGAAGTTTTCGCCTTTTGTTGCAGTGCATTACAATTTTCCTAATTACTCTAAAAGGATTTCAATTAGCAACTAAAATCATGTTCAACTATACGATGTATTTATAATAATAATAGTAACCATCACAATTATCATAAAAACAAAGCCAATTAACATAATGTCATAAAATGCAATTAACATTATAAAAATTATGTAATAATGCAGAATTTAATGAAGCACGTGTACAAAAAAAACAAAAACAAAAAGCACAAAAAAAGCTTAGATAGCAGATACAATGAAACGGTATTAATTAATATATATATGTAATACAAAATTGTTTTTGATACAAATAGTAAAAAGAATTATCAAGATATTTACTGACAAAATGCAAAACAAATTATTTCGTTGCATTTTTGCAGGGCATTTGATATAAACAATTTAATTTGATTATTCTCGTTGTTGCGAGAAAATGAGTTAGAAATAATGCATTATTAGACTAATTACTGAAGTAATTAAAATATGAAATACAGTAAAGTTTCGATTGAGTGAAGTGTTGATTAGAAAAACTATTGAGAGTTATTTAGAATATTTAAAATGCAACTTTTGCTCAAACATATATGAAATTTGCATTTGTGAAAGCCGGGAAATTGTAATTGAAGCATTATACGGTTCAGCTAAAGTGTCATCTAAAATTGTGAGTACTTAAAACAGCTTCTCATCTATATTCATTGTTTTTATTTAAATATATTATCATTGAATAATATAAATAAACTCAGAGACGACCATCTTAATATCTTAGTATACAAAATGAAGTCTTACTTGGCAGTGGCATTGCTGCTTTGCTGTCTACTTGTGCCGATAATGGTGAGATATCCTTACATAACAGAACATATAATACCTAACTTTGTTCATATAGGCCACTATAAGTATCAGGAGACTTTTGCGTCCGGGAATCGCTGAATGTCTAGCTCAACATTCCGTTGAACTGGAGGATATGCTAATACTGAATGACGAGCCAATGAACAAAATTGATCTTCACGTGAAGTGCGCTGCAAAGTGCTTTATGAAGAAGGTCGGAATTGTGGATGATCAAGGCTATCTTCAACTCGCCGAAATCATGGGTATCTTTAACGATACCATAGTGCAAAGTTACTTGTATTATCATTTGAGTCCATGTCAAAACATCCAAGCGGAATCAACATGCGAAGCGGCTTCTTTAACACTTTTATGCATTAGAATGCACATATTTTCTTAATGTTTAAAATATGTCTGGGAATAATAGCTGATTTGTTGCGGTTTTAAATTATTTGAGTTATTAATTAAAAATCTATTCTATCATCTTAACAAATTGAAAAAACAAATTATTCGCATTTGCAATTACTCGTTTTGAAAAATTTTAAATTTGTCCAATCACTGAAGTAATTTAAATTTAAATGCATTAAGGCTACGGCTTGGAATCTTCTCTAAAAAAAACAGTTGAGCGCAACTTTTTAAAAAAATATAAAAAAAAAATCAAATTTCTTTTTCTATTATATTTTTTGATTAAAATATATGCTTGAAAAATAATTAATATATTTGAAATTTAATTAGAGTGATGTTTTATATTACAAATAAAAATATTACAAATAAAAAATCAAACAATCAGAAAAATGTTGAAACTGTAAGCGACAGTCGACAGTTGGTTAAGAAATTTTAAATCAAGGCAAGACCAAGTTGTTGGTTACTTGACAAATAAATGTTTTATTTACTATTGGCAAACTGTTGCAGTGCAACACGCTTTTCAAATAGATATGACACAACTCGTCATAACACCAATGAAACAATACAAAGTGAGGCAAATTAGCAGAGGCATTGGCAATGACATTACGAGATAAATACATGTGTATGTAGACTGTTGCTCTCGCCAGTGCACTGGGCGTTACTAACTGCTGATAATCATATAAATAATTGATTTAAATAGATTGACAAATGCTGTTACACACTAGGGAGTCACTATAAAAGTGCAGTTGGAGTGTACAGAATCAATTAGTGTCTCTAAAACGAACGCAAAATGAAGGTAACATTCGCATTGGCACTGCTGCTCAGCTGTCTGACTGGTTTCCTGATGGTAAGTAATCCATATAAATAAATATATTTCATATATATAATATCAACTTCCTCCTAGGCCGGCGAGACTGAGGATGCACTTAAAATGTTGGACGCCTGTATGTCTGAGAATGGCGTCAGTTCACAGGACTTGGAAGATCTGCGATCGGGAAAATTGAAACCAGAGGATGCCAAGGATAACGTCAAGTGTGCCACACAGTGTGTGTTTGTCAAGTTCGGCTTTATGAATGACAAAGGCAAGCTACTTAATGATAAGATACTGGAGTTTTACCAAGGTAATCCAGCCAAGCCCAAGGTGGAAAGTGCCTTGGCTGCTTGTGGCAGCATCGTGGGTGCCAATCCCTGCGATTCCGCCTTCCAGATAATGGGATGTCTCCTGAAGCATGCCGAAGAAATGATAAGTCTGTAGAGACCACAAGAACACAGCATTTGTATTAACTAATAGATTGAATAACAGCCACGCTAAATATCAATTAAACACTGCTAAATAAATAATTTCCATACAGCAAGTTTAATATATTTAAAATAAATTCATTAACAGGAGATCATTTAGAGAAACTTAAGAAGGAGTATTCGAAATTCAAGCAATATTTTAAATTGTACAAATATGTAAATACATTTAAATTTGTCATACAATACTTAGCAATATGATTGGACCCTATTCTTATATGAGTATATTTCACATTTGCACATATCCAATAATAACAAATTACAATTTTAAGTACTTTACAGTTCAGCTGAAATTTTCTTTGAAATTAGATTTTTACACTGAACTAATCCAACTAACTAAAAACAGTCATACATTTTGAAGTTCATATTTACATATTTGATTGCCACACTTAAGTTATAAATAAAACTTCAGTGACGACCACAATAATCTTTTAGTTTGCAAAATGAAGCCTTTATATGCATTGGCTTTGCTATTTGTCTGTCTACTTAGGCCGATAATGGTGAGTTATCCATACAAAATGGAATGCATATTTAATAACCTGAGTTCTTCTTACAGGGCAGATTTGATATGGAGATGCTTATGCATCCAGGTATTCCAGAGTGCCTAGCTGACCATTCCGTTGCCGCGGATGATCTGCAAGCAGCAACTAATCGACCAATTGACAAAGTTGATATTCATGTAAAGTGCGCTGTGAAATGCATATTAATGAAGATGGGAATTGTGAATGATTTGGGTCAAATTCAATCCGCCGAAATCCTCAGAGTCTTTGATGATCCCATCGTAAATAATTACTTGGTTTCTCATTTGACAAAATGTCAAAATATCCAAAGTCCATCAACATGTGAAACGGCATTTATAACATTGTTGTGCCTCAGACAGAACACATGGTCTTACTAATTTTATAGTTCTAAGCTTTTACATTTTTTTTACTTTTGTAAATATAATCTGAAACATTTTTTATACATAGTTAATTTAGTGACATAACTTGATTTAGTTAGGAAATTAGTTTGTTTAATTTTTAAGATGATCATCTTCAGTCTTGAAACTTTCCCAAATCCAATATTTAATGCAATCTCTTTTCTTTTAACATGTTTAAAGCTTCTTATTGGCATTCTGCTAACGACCAACAGATGGCGCCAGCGTATAAAAATAGCGTTCAGTACTTTCAAACATTCTGTGGGTAATACTTGGAAAATATATATTGAAGCATCTGTAAAATGTGAACAATTTAATTATTTCCGAACGCTTCTTGAAGTCAAACAGAATGCTCATAAAATCATAGCCCAAGGCAACAATTTCAATCGAATTGGCAGGACCAGGACACTTCGATATTGTTATTTTGTTGCTATTTGCTGTTTTGCTGTTATTCTTGTTGTTATCAGAAGGCAAAAGGCATACAAAGTTTTCGATAAATAGACAAAACGCTGCTTTGCCAGCTGCCTGTTGTGGGCAGCAGCCTGTTTGCCATTTTAGGGCCATGTTCTATTATATTATGACGAAGAATTTTTAATTTGTGCATTGTGAAAATATTTATTGAAACCGAAAAACGCCAAAAGGCAATGAAAACTTAGCTCGAACGAACGCGGAAGAAGGACAGACCGAAGCTTGCTTGCAAAAAAAAGAACACAGAAAAACAGAAACGGAAAATGAGAGAAATTCGCTTGGCAACTTAAACTTCCATTAAAGGGCTTTATTACCGACAAAATAAATACATTAAACAACACTGGTTTCGGATATTAAGACGCTTCCGCTTTTTTAAGAAAATTATGGAAAAATAAAAAAAGAACTTTAACTTATTAAAGGTGTATTTTTTAAAGTGGCATAACTTCGTAAAAATTTAAACTATTTTTATGACCAACTTCTCTTTAATGGCATCTGAAATTTGTTCATTTTAGAAATTCAAAATTTTCTTGAATTCGCAACAATTTAAAAATAATTTTACTTAGTCAAATCTTAACCGAAATGGTCAATGTCTTTTTTGATATTAACTTACTTTAACTTTGTTGAACAGTGCTGCAAAATGCAGCATTACTTGTAGAAGTAAGTATGGCAAAGTATGGATTAGTCCGAGGGTCCTTCAAGAGCGTGCAATGCCAGAGAATTCAGCGAGGGGCAACTCTTTTTTTTGCGAGTCAGGCAGTCAGTAATAGCCACTGAAACCTGGGCAAACAAATTGAATGAAATCAACTCGTTAAAAAGTAAATAACTCTGATGAATGGCTTGGAGTACACAAAGCACCAACTGTAAAGTTCAGGTAGCCCCTCAGGTAGGAGTAGAAGTAGAAGTAGAAGCGGCTACTGCTGCCAGTCAATTGAAAATGAAATACAAATAAAAATGCAAACAAACAAATGCTGGCTAAGCAGAGAGCCAGACATCGCAGACATCCTGGCAGGCCGGCAGGATATGCCGCTGAAGGCTGAAGTCGTTGTCGTCGTCGTCGTCGTCGTCTGGACGAGGTCGAGGAAATTAGTAGAGTAGGACCGCAGCAACTGCAACTTACAACGTGGCATTGCATACACAAAAGAAATTGAAAATGTTGAAAATGTCTAAAAGGAAATGGGCTGTAAGCAGCCGCAAGGACACTGCCTACTGCCTCCAAGCTCCAGTCAGCTGAGAGAGAGTCCCAGCGACTGTTTTGCCTTTTTCACATTCATCGATGAACTTTCAATAACAAAACTTTTCCTTTTGGCTAACATTTTCAACAGATATATACAGATATAAATGTATATGTATATCCCCATTCGGGCAGCCAGTTTTTCAGCTTTCAAGGATATGACATTGAATTGCATCATGGCAACTAACTGAAGTGTCCTGCAGTTAGGCAGCAAAAAAACTTTGCCACCCTCCAGAAGCGACATTCGAGTTGTGGCAAGTTTTTTGCTACAAAAAAAAAAAAGTTTTTATTTCAAAAAAGGCAAAAGTCCATATGCCTGATTAGAAGTGGGCGGTTGTTCCTATGGAAATATACTTCAAAATCTTTATAAAGCTGATTCAAACGCAGACAAATAGACTAGCGAATTCAAGTGGGAAATTTGGCTCGGATTATCTGCTTGCCGGAAATGTTGACTGCAGTTCTTAAAAGTTGGAAGATTTACAGTGCGCTGAAAGTTGAACAACGCGAGAATTTTTCGAAAGTTTTTAGTACAAATTTTAGACGAAAGAAACTGAGACGACTTTAATAATGTTCTATATTGCTATAAGCGCTGTCCTAATGTTTTATTGGAATCTAAGATCCGTTTGGTATTGCTATATAAATAATAAAATAATGCTGGTAGAGTTATTTCAACTCTCACAAACAAAATTCCCGAAAAAAACCGGTTAAATTTTAACGCTCAAAAAACATAATTCAATTTTATAAATAAATAAAAATAATAAAAAAAAAATAAAAATAATAATAAATAGTAATAATAAAATATATATTTAACTCAATTCTTCTAAGCAGAAAAAATAACCTTTTAAAGTTAAAAATAAGTATTTGTACATCAAACTCAACATTGGAATAACATATTCGTTGGAGTAATTAGCATAACTGAAGTTCCAAATGCATGTATATTTGAATTTAATCACCCCTGACAGGATTTGCAATCACACCTCATAAAGTTAATTACATTCCAAGTAGCAAGTAGCAGTAAACAAATCCCATCATTGAGATTCCATACGCACCTTGACAACGCTTGGCAACAAACTTCTAGCAGCTGCTGTTGACAATTGGCAGCAATGGAGCTAGAAACTGGGAGAAAACTGGCAACTGGTAACTGGGAGCTGTTTGCTTGAAGCTCCAATTGCAGTCAGTCATCTTCTGCCAGAGCAGAGAGTTTATTAAAAGCTAAATAGTGAGGTTGTTGTTGATGCTGCCAATGGCAAATATACAGGAAATATGCATAAACGAAACCAACAACCAATCCCAAACACAATCTCTCTCTCTCTCTCTGTGAAAAAACTCCTGGCCCAAGTCAAAACCCATTCAACAACAGTTTCGCATAATTGTAAATTCAAGTGGAAATGAATGAATTTACGCTGAACTCGACAGAAAATACCAACGAGCAAATGCGAATATTCCTCGAGTCCTCCCTGCACTCGCCCCCCTTGTTATCCTTTCCCCTTGTTATCCTTGCTCTCCTGCAGCTGCACAACAAGGTAACAGGTAACAGGTAGCGATAACCTTACTGCCATTGCCATTGCTAACGGTTACGTTTCCCCATAGCGCTCCAAACTCCAAAAACTCTTCAACTCCCCACTCCATTTGCACACCTCCCCACCCAAAACAATATGGCGTCCCAGTCGGAATCGCGTCCCCGAGAATCACGTTGCCTGCATATTTTCATTCATTCATTTCAACGTCAACGTCTGACGACGACTCCAAAGTTATGGAATGCATAACGGCTCGTACCCTTTCCCCACATTTCCCCATTCATTTTTCTGGAGTTGGGTATTATAATATTATCACCCAATCTGTAACCCATTGAAGCTGTCAGCTTCCAACACCCATAAAATAAGCGTACGCTTAAGAAGGACAATGAACTAAGATATTTTATGTTATGATTACGTTGATAGTTTCCGCAGAAGATAGTGTATAAAATAATATAATAAGAAAACACATGAATCAAAACTTGAGATTTCGTTGGTATACTTTCTTTTTATTAAAAAGAATTTAAACTTGATTTGAACTTGATTTTATAGCATCATTTTCTTATTTTGCTTTTAATTTTATTTTTAAGCTTCCTTTTCTAAAAGCCATTTTAATTCCATGTATCGGAACTTCGATTTAGGATATGGGACCACCATGGATATAGACCACTATTTTTCAGAACAAAATTATAATTTATTTCTTAAGAGTATTCAAATTTCGTTATGCTATGGTTATCTTTTTTAACTTGCTTTTTTTACGACTTGCATAGTATATGTCTGCATGTCTGTATGTTTGTGTGTGTATATAGCCATCCGCAAGAGAACAACATTTGAATGTTGTGCTTGTCGTTGCTTTGCCCTTCAAGTATTTACGCCTTTATTTATTTAACATTTCAATTGCATATTTTCGCACAAAAGCGCGTGCCGCTCCAGTGTCAATGGCTTTGGCTTTAGCCATGGGTTGCCCACAAAAGGGTTCAGATTCATGTGGTCTGGGATCGTTCGCAAATATTTCTCGGAGTCTTGCACGTTTTTCGTAGGCGTGAGCCATGCGAAATGTCCAAAGACCAAAGCGTTGCACTCCACTACGTGTTGCAGTTGAACAAACCAAGTTGCCCCATTCAAAAGGGTTGCTGCCACGGGGAAAAGCCATCAAAGTTAAAGAGTCTTCAAGACGTTGGCAAATCATAAAAGTGCCTGTCAAAATCAGCTCTAGACATAGCTGACAAGCTCTTAGTTCAACGAATATAAAAAGGTTAAAGAGGTAAGAGAAATTAAATGTTTCGCAAAAATTAATTAGAATTAAGGTAAATTTCAGAGAGAAATAACATGATCAGTAAAATTTGATAACGAAAATGTTTATTGAGAAAGAAAAATGCATGGTGTAACTATCTGTAAATAAATTTACATTTACATATAGAAATAAATAATAATACAAAATACATAGAAATAATTTAAATTTGTTCACAAGCTTAATTCTTAATGGAGTCTTTAATAATGTTTGATTAAATGTCTTTATCTGGTTAGAGATTTTAAATTCCCAATGCTCGCATATAAACCTACATATATCCACAATTTTATGAGAAGTAATCAATATACATAGATTCCAAATGATAAATAACCAAATTGGGCTTTCATAAAGAATACCAATCCAAAGAAAACTTATTTTAGAATACGAGTACAATCTAAATGAAATTGAATCATGTTTAATTTTAAGCACTGTTTTTTTTTTTTTAAAGGACATTTAATGTCAAAAAATAGTTTTATTTCAGGGAACTTACAAACATAGTGAAATCATCAAATTTTTTTTCTATATACTAGTACGTATATTCGAGTATATATATATAAATCAACAAATAACAATGTCTGTGATGTGTTTGAAGCACAGTTCAAACATTATAACTATGCTAAGTGTATGGAAGTGTTTATCTTCCAGTCTTCCATTGTGTCTATAGCAGACGTCTTACACTCCCCCACCAAAATAATAGAAACATACATATATCATTCAGTCTCATTCCATGCACAAGTTGAGTACAATTTCCGCAGCAGCCTGAAAGTATGTGACATAAAATGCGTTTTTCTTATACTTATTTTTTGATGCTTTTAGTTTGTGATGCTGCTGGTGACATCAATTGTTATTGTTGGGCAAACAAAAGCCAATGGCAAATCCAAATACATTTGCCTACCAGGCTGATACGAGAACATACATATATCTAGTATCTAGTATCGAGTATGTCTGCATGTCATTGAAGATAAAGTAGCTCGGGACGCCATCGAAGATTGATGGTTGCCAGTCTAAATGATACCTGATTGAGTGCGAGGCTTTTCTTTTCTTTTCTTTTCTGCTCTTCTCTTTTCTTCTCTTCTGGGTGTGCATATGGTTCCCTTGATGCCAAAAACCCCCCACCCTCTGCTCGTATGTACCTCTTACCTTTAAGTGTCATTTTGTGTTCTCGACACGCATTTTTGTCGAGCGTTGCTCAAAAAGTTTTTGATGTTCGAGACACGCGCTGGCGAAAATGTTTTGCCTGCTGTTTGATATGCTGACACTGAGTGTGATAAATGGTGACAAGTTTGTAGGCCAATTTGCTAACTAAACCACACTAACAGGCGCCACACACACACTGAAAAAATAAAAACAAGAACACTACAAGCTGCTGCAAGTTCTAAAGTTTTTTTATTCACCATCTACTTTTCTCTATGCTCAATCAGCGCTCAGTCATTTGGCTGCTGGCTGAAGTGACTGAAGTGAGTGCCACGCCCATTGCGCCTTCTTGGCCAAGATCATCAATTGTGCGCACAATTAGCTCCCCGGGTCAAAAATGAAATGCTGTGTGGTGTAACATTTTAGCCATCATCAGCAACAGCAACTAGAACAGAAACAGAAACAACGACTTGAAGCTTATTTCACAGTTGACTTGGCTCAAGTTGCGCTTTCTAACGGTTCCGCTGCTGCTGCTGCTGCTTCACTCTGTTAACGTGGCTTCTTGACTTTGGGCCCCGCAGCGATTGTCGTAATTTTCGCGCCATCAATTTGAAATTACTTGTAGAGCATTTTGCAATCCGCTCTACACTCCAGATTACATGCTTCATTTCGCCAACGAACTGCAGCTGGCCAATAACCGAGTCGAGTCTGAGCCAGCTATTGCCAGTATATTGACAGGCATCTACGAGTTGTTGGCCTGTTGGCCATGGCCAGGTGAGCTGGCTACGTAGCTGGAATGCAACTCAGCTCAGTGTTTTGCATAAGTAGCGCAAATGTTATGCATTTTAAGTAAAGCCCATTCAATTGGCAATTGGCAAATCCAAACTAACCGTAACTGCAAGTGTTGTAAGTGACGTAATTATCGATAAATAGATAAATGTATTCTCCATACCCACTTATCGAATCAAACACGCACCGTGTGCAGTCGTGATGCGAACATTTCACATTTTTTTAACTGCTAGCTGAGGGAAAAAAATGGGGCGTTATCTCGGTCTCAAGACCCCAGGTTTTCTAAGGAATTAATGTGTGAAATTTCACTTCATTTGTAAAGTAATTTCTATATTAATTTCTATATATTTTAGAGTATTGTTGTAGGAATAGATAAGTAAATTAATAAATAAAATAAATATTCAATGATTTTTCTGATTAGTCAACAACTTACTAAGATATCTAAGAAATTAAAATAAAAAAAAGCTTAAATCTTTCAGAGATTAATTGACATTTCATCAGCTGTGTTGGGAATTAATTTAATTTATTTATTTATTTTACCTATTGAATCAGGCTATATAAAACCTTTCTTTTATACAGAATTACCTTGTAAATGAGGTAAAATAACAATTTTTGTTAACATTTTCCAAGTTACATTATTATGAGCTATTTCAACGGGGTTTGCCATGAGCTAAGCTACTGCTCAGAGATCGCCTTTGGCTAAAACTTGCCCACTCAGTTCTCAGTTTGTATTCCTGGCTAAAGAAGTCAGAATTTATGCTACCAGCCAAGGGAACGAAGGGCCAGCGACCCAGCAAAAGGCAACCTGCCCCCAACGCACCCCTTTCCCATCTAGCTGACCCCTTTGCGGAGTTGAACAAAAAACTGCATTCATCTGGCCGGGCACACAATACTCGCACATAGAACAAACAGTGGCATGCCTCTCGGGATTGGGACTGGGACTGAGACTGAGAGTGGGAAAAGGGAATGGGAATGGGAATGGGTCTGAAAAACGGAATGGAAATGAAATGGGTCTGGGACGGGGTGTGGGTTATACTTGGAAGCATACTTTATACTTTGCGCTCGCGACTACTTTTTACTTTTCTTTAACATTATTTTGCACTTTTCAATTAAAAAGTGTGCGCCACCCGCCATTTCCCCTGCCTTTCTCCTTCTCCCTCACCTTCAGCTTCCCTGCAACAGTCAGAGGCGTCATGGGGAATGAGTTGATGTGGGGGTGGTGAGTGGGGGGGGCGGACAACTATGGCGATAAAGGGCGAAAGTAACCCCAAAAGCTGATAAAACCAAGTAACCAGGCAGCCAGGCAGCCAGCTAGCAAACCAGCTGCCATAATTATAATTTCTTAATGCAAATAAAAACTCGCTGCTGATTTTCCACTTGCTCTATGTCTGTGCGTGTGCATTGGTGTGTGTGTGTGTGTGTGTGTAAGAGTGCCAGTGTATGTACGTATATGTGTGGCAACCAGAAAGCAGCCACAAATTAAACATTATGGAGCTTTACTCATTTGTCTCAATGCTCTAACCAAACGGGTATTCAAAATTCGCCATATAATCTGAGCATAATATTTGTTAAGTTATATTATAAATTGATTTTAAGGAGTATCACTAATTTTTTTAACAAGCAGAGTGGCGCAGTGGAAGCGTGCTGGGCCCATAACCCAGAGGTCCGAGGATCGAAACCTTGCTCTGCTATGAGGAAAAGTGCTTTTTGATAACAAATAAATAATTTCTTATTTAAATATAATTTTAAAAGGTTTTATGGTGCATAATTCCTTTTTAGAATTTTGAAAATACTTCGAATAATTTTGTATTCGATCAATTTCGAACTCTGAGTTATATTTAAGTGTTCGAACTACAGTAAATAAAAATTTACATTTTTCGTTTTATACTTTTTATATCCTAATCATTTAAAAATATCGTTTAAATAGGTCTTATCTTAGTAGTTATGTTTCTTTACTACAAGTAGTCCAGATATAATTAATGTATATTCCAAAATTGAAAAGTGTAACAATCCCAAAAACTTTATATTTGGCTATATTCCGTACATTCATAGGGCATCTGTGAGTCTGAAAAATCTTTGTTTACTTTTGTAATGCCAAAGGGCAACAGAAAAGGGTTAAAAAGAAAGTTCAGAGTTCTCTCTGTGCTCCTGCTGCTGACCCCGCCCGCCCCTCCCCGACCCACGTCCCTCGAATGTTGCTGCTGCTCTGCAGTAGATGGCGCTGTCCTTTATGGCCTGGTCATTGTGGCCAGCTGCAGTACAAATAAACATGCATAGTTTATGAATGAAATGAAAAGCGGCTGGTAACCGACCAATGCACAAATACTCGTACTTATTTAAGCGCTTGGCTTTTCAGCGCTCACCAATGGACAATGGGCTTACATGGCGTATAATTAATATTAAATGTAATACTTATAAATTAAATAAAAATGTGAAGGGAACACAAGAGAGCTGAAGAAGAAAAGAATGAAACTTTGCCTCTTGTGCAGAGTTTTCTTGCAGGATTGATGACTATGGCCGTCAAGTTTATTGCCAGCGACACGTACACACACACCACACACACACACACACACCAAACACACACTCCCCTTGTTATAAATGTGTGTTTGCCAAGTTTGACTTGAACTGGGAGCTGAGCTAGCGCCACTTCCGCTGTGCGGAAAAATGCTTTTGATTTGATTTTCACCAAATGTCAACTTGACGTCACGTCGCCAGCAAGCGGACGTCGACGTCGTCGGCGACAGAGACGGCGACAGAGACGCCGACGCTGGCGTTGTCGTTGTCGCCGCCTTTTGTTGTGCCGTTTCAACTGCATGATTTATTGTTTTGATGAAATTGCGTGTAAACAATTTAGTGGCTGGTTGGCGCCCCCCCTCCCCCCACCCTCCTACCTTCCCACTTTCCGCTCCCCCCACTCCATCAACGTCTCTGGTCTCGAAACTCCCCGTTTTGCACTTTAAGTTTATGAACTTTTGAAGCAGTTGATTTAAGGTTAAATATAATCATATTTCATGGCCAAAACGAATACGGACCAACTTCTCAAAGTTTTCTGTCTGCAGTTCCCGAATGAGCCATGAAAATGTTTCTGCTGTAGGTCGTTTAAATACTTATGTATATTATAAAAGTCACTCCATAATTTGGGTGTGAAATATCATTATCTTTGGCTGTGTGAGTTGGTTTAAGAGTTCTTCTGGCAAGGAATCAATGCAAGAGTTCTTTGAACTCTGCATTATATTGGAATTTTAACAAGGAAAAATTCTTTAAATTTAATTAATAAAAATTTGAATGCAGAATCAGAATTTAGAGTGCAAATCATCATCAATATGACATTTTGAAGTTTGTCCAACCAGATCTAAATATTTGTCTTTTAATTGTTGAATATAATTTAAACCTGGAGGGAACCAGGGGAAGATCCTTTGCCTAAAAATTACATTCTGATATTTAACAATTTTTTAAACGAAATTAATCAAATTTATTCTCATATAGTTTTAGATCATGGTCACTCTGCTTATATGAACTCTAAAAGAGTTGTACAGCTTAGCAGTAAAACAATAAGAACTCGGTTTCTTGTTTATCAGGACATTGCAAAGGAAACCCAATGCCAATCTTATTGGTTGTTTTTACGAGTTGCTTTGAGCACATTCCTTGGCATTTGATGCGCTTTAGGAAATGAACTAAAATGTGTTATTGGAATTCCATTGCTTACCAATTCGAACAGTTGGCATTAAACAATTGCAAAGTTGTAAAGTCTTGACCACAAAATCCCACACACACATGCAAGAGTCAAAACCACACAGAAAACTCTGCACACTCACGTCTTGGCCACGTTTGCGATGTGAAAATGGAAGAAGAAGAAGAAGAACCCTTTGTACCATAGTTAACACTTATCTGGAGTAAAGTTATGTGGCACTTTAAGCAGTGTTGGCCAATTCACAAAACTGCACGCACTATCGGGTGCAATTTTGACTTGCAATAAATATGCCATAACAATAACTAAAACCAACTAATATCCGATTACAGCCATGGCTAAGGCCAAAGTGGAAATGTAGCGTGAAAAGCTGCAAGCCAATTCAGAGACAGACGAGACTCCCAACGCCCACAACTGTCATGTGTATGTGTCAGTATGTGCTGTGTGTGTGTGTGTGTGTATGTGTGTGTGTGTATCAGAATGCGTGTGTGCGTGTGTGTGGCATCATTTTGCCAAACATGAAACAAATGCATAAGTAAATACCAGAAACGAGTGACTTTCAATATCCTTACAGGCTTATTGCTTACAGCAAATTTCACGCCAACTCGGCAGAAGCAGAGACACATACGTAGTTGCAGACAGACAGAGAAGGAGATGGAAAGAGAGAGAGAGAGAGCAAATGCATTTACACATTTGCAAACACAAACACTAACATAACAGACAGTTGCAAACATGAGACATACAAATATGCGTACAGAGAACAACAGCAGTTGCTTCTTTGCCTTTCCCCTCTTACCACTCTATCAGAAGTACACTGAGGAAAATATGTATGTCATCCTGATATTCAGTATGAATTAAGTATTTAGAGCTAAGTATTGAATTTATACCGTTTTGTTCTTAAAATTTTAAGATTATTGTGTACTTTTGTTCTTGAATTAAGTATGAAAATTTAAATATAAATTTAAATGTAGAATTCCGACTGACTGTATCTATGGTATTTATAATAGTCCGATTTCAACCAAATTAAGTCAGCATATATAAGAACATGCCAAACATAACATCTGTGAGTTTCTTTAAAACAAAACATTTGTTATTAAAAATTGTATGTTTCTGAAACGAAATTATCAAAAATTTAAGAATGTTTTATACTGAAAACAAGTTCCAGATATTTAAACAGACTTAAATTAATTAACCGCACTAAAAGTGAACAAGAAAAATCTTATTTTAAGATTTCTGGGATTGCAAAATCGAACTTGAAATAAGATTCTTGTTCTCAGTCAGCTTTTAAGATCGTTTAAATGAAGACTTCAATATCGTTTGTTAAAGAACGAAAATCATGATATTTTTTGTTGAGTGTAGAAGGGAACAAGGGGAACTCCAATGGCAGTTGAAGCGTGGCAGAGAGAACGTCTGAAGCATTTCAATGCTGGATTCGGTTTTGGTCTAGCTCCATTCTGCTGTTGATGCTGTTGATGCTGCTGATGCTGCTGCTGTTCTATCTGGAGTCATGTCTGAGTGCGTCGCCCAGAACGCATTTACGTTTATTGCATTTGTAAATTATTCACACAAGGATATTAAATGCAAATTGTGATATAGAAGGCACTCGGCAATAGCAATGGCAATGGCAATGGCAAAGGCAGCACAGCCACAGTTACAGATACAGATGCAGATGCAGATGCAGATACAATATCCGTTAGATATCGTACCCAATATCCACCCAATTCTCATATCATTCTCGCATTCACAATGCACAATCCCACTATTTTTCTGCATGTCTTGTCCACTTTGACTGCCAAATGCAAATATGAAACGCAACGAATCACATTTCATTTAATACCATTAACGAGTTCAATAGCTCATGTGAATTAGGGACACTCGAGTTGCCAGTTGAGTTGGAGATTCAGACTCAGAGTCCAGTTAGCTTCCAGTTAGCAACCTGAGCTTTTGACAAGTCACTCAGCAAATTGGCAATTGCAGTGCTGACAAAGTCACCAATGGTAACTACAGGTAACTACGAGTACGACAAAGAAACTCTGATTGAATACCAATTTGAGTTGCAGCAAAAGAGCTAAAGATTTCCAGTCAATTTTCTATTATAAAAAGCAGTGGGGGATTACATATATTGTAGTAAAAGAACATTTTCTAAACGAATAATATATTTCTACTTTAATGTCATAGTTTGAGTATAGAATTGAATTCACACCAAATATGGCAACTTTAGTTTACAAATACTATTTCTATAATTACATTTATGTAGTAAAAGAAAGATTCCCCTAACCCTTTCAGTTAGTTCCACATCCAGAGTTCGCTTTAAAATGTTTTTCTTAACTTGAAATTAGATTTGCATGTTATGCTCGCTGGCACCTTTTGCCTTTTTGCCAAAAAACTTTGTCCTCATGCCAACAACGAAGCTGAACTGAACTGAAGTATCTAAACAAAAGTGTAATGCCAAATGGTTTTAGTGCACAGGAACCTGCATACGAGCTAAATTTCGTTAGTGAAATTAAACTTTATGAACTTTTCTACAGGCTCTTTTAGCTGCTGGGTTTAGTTTGACAGGGTTTGCTGTTTTTGACAGGGTTTGCTGAAAATGTAGTTGGCCCAAGGTTAATTGGCAGTCAGCGATCCTATCAGTTGATAATGGCATTTGACAATGGTAAAGGTTTAATGAAGAGTACATAACGATTTCCAAACACTTAATAATATTTAAAAATTATGAAATACTTTTAAAATATTCTTATTAATAATATAAATGTGCTTAAAAATATTTACAGATATTTTATATTACAAATTTTAATAAATTTGACTGCTGAATAGATTTAAATAAATACAGAATTCATAAAAATGTGCTTCAAAATATTTACAGATATTTTATATTATAATATTCAATAAACTTGACGGCAGAATAGATTTAAATAAATACCGAATTCATTAGTTTATTCGAATTCTGGGAAGGAATTCATATTTATTTACTCAAATCATTGTTTATGTAATTGTAATTGTTAATATGCTAACGATTTGCCGTTTGCAATGAGGAGAACTGTAACATCTGTCATCCAAGCAACTTAAATACTTACCAGAAGAACGGAAATAACAGCCATTAAATGACAATTACATACTATGCAATTTTCAGCACCTTAGAAATTCAAATTGCTGTCCACTTAACGACGTTCAAAACACAGGTAAATATACAATTACACTCGAATTCTGGGTATAAATAGTCAAACATTTTGACTGCACAGTCACAGTCAAAATGTTTAAGGTAAAAGAGTTGCTGCTATCGCCGGACAGCTTTGAGAATCCCATCTTTAGGATGCACCTGCACTGCTTCAGTTGGTATGGCTATGTGGCATCCACGGAGCAGGCGCATCCCTGGTTCTCGCTCATCCGTTGCACCATCTTCACCGCCTCGATTTGGATAAGCTGTGCCTTGATGTTGACTCGCGTGTTCCTCTCGGGCAGCTACGAGAATCTGAGTGATGGTGCCACCAGTTGGGCCACAGCGGTGCAGTACTTCGCCGTATCCATTGCCACACTCAATGCCTATGTGCAGCGGGGACGTGAGTACACTCAGAAAAAATAAAACAAAACCATTCAAGTTCTAAATTCTTGATTTTAGTATGTATTCTGGATAGTATTGTTAAATTTATACAATATGCAAGCACTCAACATTAAATTATTAAGGATATCCGTTACATATTTAAATTTATATATATAAAAAAATATTGCATACTTTTAGGCACTCACATTGTTTGAAATTTAAATCAGGTTTGATAGGATGATAGCTTATAAAAATAGATTACGTTCAAATCTTCTGGAGAAGGAATTGAAAAAACGTAGTTGACTCAAGTATTTCGTTCTCGAATAAAACAATTCCGAGATTGCCGAACTGTTGACTGTTCCACATGATAGAACCTGTCTCTCTCACTCTCTCATTCCCTATGATTTGTCACAGCCAACATCCTCTTTTCAGGTGTCATTCAGATGCTGCGTTTCGCTCACGCGGATCTTCTGGCCTTCAGGTTGGAGGCAGATGATCTGGAGCTGACTTTGCTGGATGCCACCCAGCGGTATGTGAGAACCATCACCATGTTGCTGTGGGTGCCCTCGGTGGTGGCTGGTTTCATGGCCTGGTCGGACTGCATTTATCGCACCATCTTCTTGCCACAAACCGTTTTCAACGCGGCCGCCGTGCACCGCGGCGAGGCTCAACCCATTCTGCTGTTCAAACTGTTCCCCTTTGCCGATCTGTGCGATAATTTTGCTATCGGCTATTTGGGTCCTTGGTACTCGCTTGGCCTGGGCATTACCACAATTCCCCTGTGGCACACCTTCATCACGTGCCTCATGAAGTACATAACCCTCAAGCTGCAAATACTCACCAAACGTGTGATTGAAATGAACGTGAGTTAACCAAAAAGTACTCTTTAATTCATTCCCCTCAACTTTATTCGTGGCAGATAAAACGTATCAAGCCTGATCTGGTGGTGCAGGACTTAACCACGGCTGAGCTCAACCACTGGCATCTGCAGCTCTGCAAGGGATTCGTCGTGGACCAGGTGAAGATTCGTCGGTTTGTCCACGAACTTCAACAACTCATCCGAGTGCCCGTCATGGCCGATTTCATAATATTTCTCGGTACTCATGTGCTTTCTATTCTTTGCCCTGACTGTTGGCGTAAGTAACTTCAGTTTCCTCTGTATTTTTATTTCAATTAAACGGTTTTTATATTCATTCAGGTACCCAGCAACATGGATTTTACATTTATGATTCTTTATCTACTTGTTATGGCCGGTATCTTGTGGATTTATCACTATCATGCGACCTTAATTGCTGAATGTGTGAGTACAATTTCTACTATTTTTATTACGGTTTTTTAGAATTTATTGGGAGAAAAATGAGAAAAAAATTTTTGAAAATACAGTCGAACTTCCCTAACTCGAACTTCCCTAACTCGAATTTTCTCTAACTCGAACAAAATCGAGTGGCAATAGCGTTTACTGAGCAAATTTCATACAAATCTGCTTCCCTAACTCGAACTTCCATAACTCGAATTTCTCCGTAACTCGAACAAAAATATTGGCCCGTGCTTCTGTAAGTCGAATTTTTCGGGAAAATCTCCAATAAAGTTTGAATTTTTTTTTCGTTTCTGTTTTATACTTTTGTTACCGACTCGTTTGGATATGTAATATTGATGTAAATTAACATATGGTGATGCAATATGATAGAATATTGCATCAACAATTATTTAGGCTTGTGAAATTGCTATAGTTGCTATCAGTGTACTAAAATGTCTAAAAATGTTTAAGGAAATATTCAAACTTATTATGTTAGTAGTTAAGGAATTTGAAAGTAGACCAAATATATTAAAGTTGCTGAAAAATATGGTATGTCAGCAAAAACATTTTTCATTATATTAAAAAATGAAATATTAATTATGATGACATTTGAATCGGGAACTTCTTCTGGATACAGCAAAAGAACGAAGAAACCAAATTTTGAGAATATTAACAGGTCATGAACAAACTTGAATCCTTTTTTGTTGAAAATAACAAGAAAAATTTGCAATTTGAAATGTATTTATGATTGAATGCATTTGTAGTTTCTTTTAAAAAACTAAAAAAAAAAATTCCCTAACTCGAAGTCTCCCTAACTCGAATTTTTTTCTTGGATAATGGTGATTCGAGTTAGGGAAGTTCGACTGTACTTTATTACAAAGAATCCAAAATAATAATAAGAAACTTATTTGTTTAGCGTTTAAAAAGTAGACTTATCATTTTAATGCAAAATTTTTACTAAGCTTCTCCGATAAAACTTCTAAAAATATAAGACAACACAAAAAAAAGATTCGCACTGTCCACAATTTAATAAAAAAATATGTATTTTTGAAAAGTTTTGCTGCAATAAAAAAAGTCTTAAAGATAGAATACTTTTAGAATGAGTTTATTACTATGAAAAATTAAAATAAATAATTTTACTGAAAGCTAATTTAAGAAAATTAGTTCTAATTATCGAAAATCTTAAGACGACCCATTAAAATCAATTAATTATGCGAATTGCAGCTGTTGATTTGTTCATTGCAAATTTGTCATTCTACCTTTAATGAATGCACATTCCTTTATATTTCCGTCTATTCTTTTAACTAACTAATTGATTTTTCAATTGGCAATTGAATAACGTGCATTTTATTTGGTTTTGCAGAAGGATGATTTGGCGTTTGCCTTTTATGCCTGTGAATGGTACAATTTCGGTTTGCCGGTACAGAAGAGACTCCTCTTCATGATGAAGCACACGCAGAGGCCGATGAAGATGCGCGCCCTGTTGGTCGATATGAATCTGAAAACGTTTCTAGATGTAAGCCAAGTTTTTATTTATTTTAAAATTTTAATTTATCTTTATATATGTTCTTTTTTTAGATCGTGCGTGGCGCTTACAGTTACTTCAATCTGCTGCGTAGCACCCATTCGTATTAGACATATTCGAAATATTCAAAATATATGTATATGTATGCTTTTTTGTAGTGCCGCTTGGCTAATCAAATGCCGCAACGCTTGTCAACTCGTCGTTTGGCTAACATGACAGTTAACATGGCTGGCAATTCATTTGAAGTGAGTAAAAAATAGGTGGAGAGAGGAGAAAAGAGTAAAAAGACAGACGAGTTGGCAAAATGCTAAACCATTTTACAGCGCAAATAAACGTGATGCCTGCTACTCAAAAGCCAATGGCAGTAACAAGCAACATCATTTATCACTTTTGAGTTAAGTTAAGTAAAGTCCTGGCAACAGGATGTCAGTCGCATTGTATGTTTTATTGTTAAATTGTATTGCTTTTTCAATGGATATAAAACGATTTTCACAGTTTTTTTTTTTGTTACCAAACAGTTACAGTAAGTATGCACATGCCACTACCAGAGACTGACTCCCCTCCCCTTCACCCACTCAGTCGTCATTTTCCTGCTTTAGTTCTAATTGTCAAGGGGGTTTCGAGACCGAATTTATGCGTCTCGTATTGAAAATGGTCAAAACACGTGAAGCCACCACCAAAAACTAACCGAATCGACCGAATTGTTATGCCCTTGGGTGTATTTTTTAATAATATTAAGAGTATAGACAAAGGAAAATAAACCGCACTCAAAACAACAACCAACAACAATAATAAACACGCATATTGTTGCGGTTGTTGCGCGTCCCGGGGATTATGACCAAAGTGGCTAAATGGCTGATAAAGGCACACGCCGAAGTGTCTGTCTCTTCGGTCTGCTATATGTGTTTATGTCTCTCAAATATTACAAACAAAAAAATGCAGATACTAATGAGTATTAATGGGTTCGGGCTAGAACGCAGGTATATTGTGAACAAGGGGTGTGTGTGTGTGTGGGGTGCCAACTAGACTTAAACAGCGTCAAAAGGGTTGCTTTACAGCTCCAGATACGCATCTGTGAAAAGTGAGCTGTTGATGTGGAATAAACTTATAACAAAGGGAAATGTTACAAAGAAATAGAAGTTACAAAGAGATGTATTGTACCCTTCACTGTTTTAAAACCGATCCATTAGCCTATGATATTTTATAAATTCAAAATATTTAAAATATTTTTTTTATTTATTAAAATATTTAAAAAAAAGATTTCACAATCTCCCCGACGGGGAATTGAACCCCGGTCTCCCGCGTGACAGGCGGGGATACTAACCACTATACTATCGAGGATTGTTGACAACGGCTAACCAAAACACTGTTTTCTTACGCTTAGCCGCAGCAAACGCAAACTTGTTGAACTAAAAAGTCTATAAATAGACAAATAAAATCATATAGCATGACCAATTGTTGCCATCTGTTGCGAGCTATTTTTAGCAATATTGGCAAATTTTTTATGGTTTTCTCGCTATGGCAGCACGTTTTTCGATTATTTATGATATTACACAACGCACGAGTAATGGATGTTCATTAAACACAATGAATGTCATGCATTCAACTCCCCTACATACTCGTATTCATATTCATACTCATAGTCACACAGTGCAACCCTCGTTGCGCCGCAGCCCTTGAGATGTGCCCATTAGTCACCCTATTTTTCAGTTTTTGCAAGCAAAAAATTAAAATTTGCCATCAAGCGAATTTTGCACACATGTAATGAATATTTACCATTACAAGCCAACATTTCTTGATTGCAATACAAGAAAAAAAGAGAATTAAATGAAAGAATGCAATGCATATGACAGCATGATAAATTTACAGATCCAAAGATATTAATATCAAAACATTTGAATACGTCGAAAAGTTCTTGAATTAAAAAAGATTAATGCTTAGACTGAATTCAAAAATAAATAAGAACAAACAAATTTAATAGGAAAAAATTTAATATACCAATTTTAATGTATAAAATATATATTTAAAGAGAAAACTATTTGCACAGAATTTCCGCCAACTGAATGCACAGTTCGTAAATCAGTCACATGGTCGCCGTAGCCAAAGGCTTGGAAAAATTTAAAAATAAAAGATAGGGATTCTTGGAAAAGAGCCGGGCAACTATTTTCCGAGTCTGTCGGTCTGTCGGGTTTCTAATGTGTCCTTTTCATTCGATCCGACTAAATATTTTACTGAGTACGTGTCTAATTCAAAGAGAAACAGAATAACCGAACCCAGAAAAAGTTAAGCAAAGTCGAGGGGGGGAAATGGGGGCGTAAGGCGTGCACAGGGCGGGGTCAGTTGACGCTGTTGTTTTCATAAGTTGTTGTAGTTGTGGTTGTTGTTGGTGCATTTGTTGTTTTGGCATGTTTATTGCACTGTCAACGGCAATGCATGAAAACTTTTTGTTAGCCAAGTTAGTGGCTGTTCCTCAATGTTGGTGACAAACCCGTATCGCCCCTCTGCGTGCACGCTCTTCTCCTTTCAGCTTTTTTTTTTTACCATCGACCGTAACTGTTAATGTGTTTGAAGTCAAATTGTTTTCAGTCACGTGACCGGCAACAACAATAACAACTGTGAACACACAGAACAACTTTATCCATGATTAATCAGATGCATTTAAATATGTATTACGACAATATACACTATAGCATGAAAGGAGCAACTGCAGTTTATTATTTAAGTCCTCCTTTGATACCTATAATATATTTGTGTGTTGACTTTAGTTTTTAGCCAAGCTTCACTGCACATTTCTGGCCAACAGATGGGCTCCCCTGCTCCCTCGCCCCTTCCCCCTCATGATTAACATTCAACATTCAAGCTACAACTTCATTTTAATAGCGCTGGACAACAAATCGCCGTGCGTTAATTATATTTAATAACCAGCAAACGCGTAACAGCTGTTGGCCAAGTTATTTAGCGTGTGTCGCTTTAACTATGCCTCATAAATGTTTAATGACCTAAACACTTACGCGGAACTATGAACGATAGGAGAGAGACACAAACTTATAATGAACAATTCAATTATATTTTAATATTAATTTTAAAAGAATGTATTTAAAAATATATAAATAATAATCAAAAATTTATTGAACAATGCCAACAACACGCGGTGTTCCCAAGCGGTCCCCCATCTAAGTACTAACCGCGCCCGACGCTGCTTAATTTCGGTGATCGGACGAGAACCGATGTATTCAGCGTGGTATGGTCGTTGGCGAAATACGCATGTTAAGAGCACGATTTTGTATCTCAATTTGAATGTATTTGTGGAATTTAACAATAAGAAATATGCAACTGTAGAGTTGTTAAATTTAACTACTTTTCAATTCATGCTTTCAGAAAGAGTAAGCGAGCCCTGTCCAAAAATAGATCGGGACCGACAAAATGCAATTTGGTAAGTTCTTGTTTTTCTCATTTTCGATTTTTGAAAGGGAAAAACACTAACTGTTTTCATTTGCTCGTTTTTGAATGCGCTTTTTAATTTAATTTCGTAGGCCGCTGCGCCATGCACTTCAAACCGCTTGCAAAAACAAGCACACACTCACACACACGGTCAACACTACACACACGTCCTCAGCTTACAAAAGCGCAGTCGAGCCGAGTCGAGCACCCAATCCCAGGGAAAACCCAGTCCCAAACAACGTGGGCGCCCGCTTTCATGCGCTTCGTTTAGCAAAGTGGATGTTAAGTGTAATGCGATTTTTATGTAAATTTTTGCCGAAAAAAGAACTGAATACATGCCACACAAGCACACTCACGATGAGCAAAGAGAATAAGGACGAGAGATGAGGCAGGCAACAGTTCTGATGATTTCGTTGCCACGGTCACGGCCAGACAAACGGTCCGTCCACTCCCCCTCCATCTCATTCACATCATCATTCAGTCAGACAGAGCCGCGCACAGACAAGTGGCAATATTCCCCATGTGGAGAGGATTTGGGTATTTCTATCTGCAGAGCAAACGAAGCACTTAGTCAGCCCAAAACATTGGGTGCTACGATGGAACATATACTTTCATTGATTATTTTGAAAAAGGTTGTCATTAGTTGAAAGACCATCAGTACAACCGACAATTCTAGGCAGGAGCAACCCCGTCAGAATCGTGGTATATAATTATAATCACAAAGTGTCATAATTTTGTATCATCAACTGGCCTTTTAGTATTTGGGTAGAACGTCAGTCTACCTCTACTAATGACAATCGTTCTGTGTCAAACAACAAGCTAACCAATCGCGCGCAACTAGAACCAGTTGTGAATTATAGCGAACAAAAGGAAAAAAAAGAGCACGTGGTGATCGCAACAAACACACAAACATGCATATCAATCGCGCAATTTTATAAAACCAGAAATAAGTATAATTTTAGGCACTTAGAATTTTATTTAGAGACTAATCTTTTTACTAATTAATATAAATACTAATATATTTAAGAATGGTAAATTTAATAAAAAGAAAGCAAAAAATTACTTCCCATACCGGGAATCGAACCCGGGCCTTCTGGGTGAAAGCCAGATATCCTAGCCACTAGACCATATGGGATATGTTGGTCATGGTGTCTAATACCAGCTTTGTTATCACTACATATTACGTTCTGCTGCTATTTGAATTCAAATACATTGATTAAATTCATTCAATGTGCTCATGTGTGCCATAGTTAATTAAAAAGTCAAAAGAACTGTATAGTTGCATTTTAAAAAAAATTATTTAATAAATAAGTTTTTGTGATTTAAAATAATAAAAAAAAACTGATGTAATTTGAACAGTTTCCCATACCGGGAATTGAACCCGGGCCTTCCGGGTGAGAGCCGGATATCCTAACCACTAGACAATATGGGAGATGCCGACAATCTTGCCAAATTTCATATTTACGTTGAGTACACTACACAATCAAATTAAATAATTTACTAACACACTTCACATTGAGTTGTTAAGCTGAAAATGATATGTATTATTGTGCACATCTATGAATATTTTATTTATTGATTTCCATTTCCTTTTTAATCTTTCGTATTTAAATTTTTACCAAGATATACAAATTACAATTTCTCTGGAGAAACATTCTGCTTTGACTAATCCCAATTCATTGTTCACATTTTCATGATGCAAATTCAACATGCGTGACGTAATTTGAAAAGATATCTTTCTGGTGCTCAAACCGTCACTGTTTCAAATCCGATACTTGATATACGCAACTTAGCCAGCCGACACACATCTCCCATATTGTCTAGTGGTTAGGATATCCGGCTCTCACCCGGAAGGCCCGGGTTCAATTCCCGGTATGGGAAACTGATTCAGTTCATTGAGATTTTTTTTATTGATGTTAAATCACAAAAATGTTTTAATAGATTAATTTATTTAAAATTATGAAGAAAAGTTGAAGTCTAAAATGTTTGACAAGTCTTTTGCTGGATCATAAGTGCAAGCCTTCAGGTTTGTATGAGACCTGCAGTGCAACTATACAATTGTTTTGACTTTTTATTTAAGATGTGGCCACATTGCTGTGTATTTTCTTTGTATTTATAAAATTTTTTTTTTTTTTAATGAGTACATATTTTATTCTAAATAGCAACACGACAAAATGCAGTGATAACAAATCTGATATTAGACACCAAGCACAATATATCCCATATGGTCTAGTGGCTAGGATATCTGGCTTTCACCCAGAAGGCCCGGGTTCGATTCCCGGTATGGGAAGTAATTTTTTTTTTTTTTTATAAAAGCGCAAATTTAAAATATTTTAAATGCTATAAAACTTTATTTGAAATAAAAAAAGAAGCGGATTAATTTTACCTAACCACTTTTCCTCATAGCAGAGCAAGGTTTCGATCCTCGGACCTCTGGGTTATGGGCCCAGCACGCTTCCACTGCGCCACTCTGCTTGTTGAATGGTTGTCATCAAATGTACAACTAAAGCTAGAGACAAAGACAGACTGGCTGCTATGAAACTGTGTAGGGTGGTATGTGTAGAGCGAAATCTCATGCACGCACATACACACGCACAGTGAGCCGTTGAGTCGAGCAAACTCACGTGGATTACGTATTTACTTAACTGTGGCCACACACTGTTGACGACTCTTATCGCCACGTTGCATGTGGCCGCAGCTTGTGCTCCCCTGGTGCCTTGACCACCCGTTTCCTGTACCAGCTTTTTGCTAGCTAGGGCAATGCTTTTTTGCCTTTGGCACAAATATGGCTTTAATAACCGCGCGTCGAGTGCGATTTTCTGTTGATTTTTTGGCTTTTTGTTTACTTTAGCAGGCAGCAGTTAAAATGTCTTTAAATGTACCTTAAAATAGGGCTAAGGGAAAGTCTTGAAAGGGCTTGAAATAGTAATTATGTAAAATATAGCTAAATGTTGTTTTACTAACAATATTTATATTTATTCTAATTAAACTGGATGGTTCTTTCAACGTATAAAATTGACATATTTGTCAATAAATTGCAATATTTTAATTAATTTTCGCGCCACTTAAAAACCAGCTGCATCGTTGCATAGCCACGCCCCCCATCGTCACCCAATCGCCCACTGTGAAAATGGGAAATGTTCACAGACCGCAAACACTAAATTGCAAATAAATTTGTTTAAATATGCAATGGCAAAGCGTCAAATGTTTGTGTGATGAGGAGAGTGGGGGGAGAGGGGGTAAAGTAACGGTTACAGCAACTCCAGTGCTGCGGCATCACCTGCAAGGGGTGTGAGGATAAAAGGGTAGAGGGAAAAGGGTGGCGGGGCAGTTGCCGCAGCGAGAGACATGAGACAACGACAACGACAACGTGCGGCATCAAATTTTAATAGGAAAACCCCAAAAAGTTCAAGCCACAAAGTCCATTTCCATCGAGCAACACCAACAACAACAACTTTACGCTCGTCCTCATCTTGTTGTTGGTGGCCAACATGGCTGATGTACGCTTTTGGTTTTGGCCACGAAGATGTTGCATTGACATTGAATATTGATGAAAATAAATCGAATTTCAGGCAGACAACCAGACGTTCAGACTGTGACTCTCTCTCTGCACTCGATGGAATTCTCTGCTTGCCAAAAACCAAAAAATAAAGAAAATACAACAACAACAACCACAAAAAGCTGGACATCTCTGTATGCATGTACATATGTATGTTTATATTGATTGCCAAAATGGTTTGAGCCGACCGAAAAAGGGTTCCGCCTGAATTGAGTGTCTGTTTGAGTGTCAAAATCTTCCCATGTGTGTGTGTGTGTGTGTGTGTGTGTGTGTGTGTGAGTTAAGAGACATTTGTGGTTTCATCTGAGTTTTGTTTGCAGCGAAGTAAATTGCATTCGATATGGCAATAAACTTGGAACACTTTCCGTATGGTATATTATTTAAGAGCTTAACTATACGTTATTTCGACACAGATTAAAAAAGTTATCGGTATTTTGACCGGTATACAAAAAACAACAATTTTGAGACTGGTAATTTCAACATGTTCGTCAAAAGAAATCGCTGAAAATTGCCATTGATAAATTTACTTAATCTCTGGCAAAGATTTTAAATATTCAAATGATCTGTTTGTGAATTTCAATTTCAATAAGATAAAAGCTTTATTCGTTTTTGAAATAATCCTGTTTTCTTTAGGTAACTTAGATAACCTTTTAAAATCGTTTTTTATTCACTTCACACATGTTCTAAGGGATTGATTTTCTTGTCAAACCCATAGTAGCATGCAAAAATCTGAAAAGCTGTGTCACAACTGTTAATGCCCTTGATCTCATCACATATATCCTGTGCCTTCTTGACGAGGTCCTCGCCGGCCAGCGGACCTAACGTGGCCAGCACCACAGCGGGCTTGATCTTGTCATCTTCGAAGAATTCCGACTTTTCCAAAAAGCAGTGGACAAAGCATTTCTTCTTGTCATCGGCATTATCGAAGTTTCCATCGCGCAGTGCATAAGCCTGTTCCTGGTTGATGCCCTCCTTTTGGGCACACTCAGTTCCAAACTTAACTGCCAAAGCTTTTTGCTCTGGAGTCAGAGGCAGATTCTATTCATATGGAGATCCGTAAAGGTGACTTTATTCAATTAACTGATAAGAACACTTACAAAGTTTGCACTGGCGTAAGCCAAAAAGGCCACCAAAATAATAAAACACTTCATGGATATATTAAGTAGTTTACTATAGTATAATCCAGATCCTTGACTTTAAAATAATGATCGCCTCATCCATTCAACATTGGGCTTTTATAGTTAATTTTTGGCGTATCGAATCAAATACTAATTAAGTTAGATTCACTTTGTTACAACTTATATAAAAATTACATTAAGGCCAGAAAAAAAAGCAATAGAAACTTACTAATGATATAATACATATTTTATTTAATTTATTGTGTGAAAAATACAAGTTATAGAATTTGTCGTCGTCTGATATTCAAATTAAACTGCGATTTTTGTACTATTTACCATTAAGGACCTTAAAAACTCGCATTTAAAGTAATATGATTTTTTCAAATATTTTTTCACTTGTTCACTGTTTACTCAAATCCCTTTTTCACTTTCTCCACGCCAATTTGCCCTTCGCAACGAGGAGTTAACACTTGATTTGTATTTAAAAATTATTGACCAATTCATGGCTGCTGATTAAGTTTGTGTTTGTGTTTGTGCTTGTCAAACGCTGTAAAGAGTGAGGGAGCAAGAGAGAAAAAGAGAGAGGGGCAGTTTGTTGAACGTTGGCAAGTGATTGATTTTTACAGCCACAAGGCTATGGACACCGGTTAAGGGAAAATTGCATAAACGCCACATACTAGTGCACATTGTGCCGCCCATATGAAAATCCAATTTTCCAGTGATTGGTCATACAGACACACACACACGCACACGTCAGTTTGTTGTTGTGAGTAGTTTGTTTGTTGGCCATACGCAAAAATAATGTAATTAAAGCAATGTTTGCATAATAAAAATTAATATTTGTTGCATTTTGTGACAGAGAATACAGCACAAAACGTACTGTTAAATGCAATTCATTTATTGTCAGACCCCTTTCCCTCTCCCTCTTCCTCTCCCTCTTGCCACTCCATCTCTCCCACTCTGTGTATATTTGCTATTTACCTAGGCTGTAGTACAGTTGTCTGTCTGGCAGCGCTTTATGCGGGCTGTCAAATTCAGACAGTTTGCACACATGATGCACATACATACCACGTATCCAAACCCAAACCCAAGTCAGGGATTTGGTGTCCAGTACTCTGGACTCGGCTTTGTTTGGCCTTCTGTTTGTCCAAGTTTCGTTTCAGCAAATTATGTGTTGCAAGCATATGAAGGGGATTTACACTGTGCAACATACAGTGGCAACAGTGTCGTCTCTCAGTCTCTCTCAGCTCTTGTCGAGTGTCTGCAACGTTTGTATGCAAATATTGAAATAAGTCTTAATTGAATACAAATACTCAATTACATTGCGGCAAATCTATTTTGTGGGTCCAGCTCAAACATTTTGCGAGCAACAAGGGGAAGAAGGCAAGCCTTCTCCCAAAACGTAAACTTCTCCACTTGCCAATTGTTCGACACTTTTACTTTATAATTGCAATTTTGTTTATGGCCCATAAGTGTCGTCAACGTTTTGCCAGACGCTTTTTCAACCAGCCACAAAACGAGATGTGGCAAATGGATAACGGATAAGTCTGTCATATTCTGAATGCTAGTTGTGGCACACAGACCTTTTTCTCTCTTCCAAATAGATATATTTTAACTCAAATAAAATTTTAGTTTGGTAGTTCCGCATGTCTGCTTACTTTGGAAGCGTCTAGTTGTTTTAAGCCTTTTTAAAATTAAATAAATATTAAATTAAAAAAAAAAACCAAAAAATTGTTTGTGGCCCATGAGGGGATCGAACCCGCGACCTTCGCGTTATTAGCACGACGCTCTAACCAACTGAGCTAATGGGCCGTTGTGAATTGAGGCAGCTCAGACATCTACTCGAAATAATTCTATGTATTTGCTGAATTTATTTGAGGATTATTTAGCCAATAGATAGACACTATACTTGTTTGTATATAATATACAAACTAAAATTATCTACTAATACATTTACCAAATAAGATAAGGCTACGAAAATATCTGTTGCTATGCTTAAAAAGTCTTTTTCTAGGCTAATGACGAAAACACATACATATGAGTTTATTATATATTCTGATAAGTTGATAAAAATAGAACTATGAATACATTTTCAATTGGTGATTTTCCTCGTATGAAATTCTATAAACTTATTTTGAGATATTCAAGGGTGCCACAGAAATCGCTTTCGCTTGAATTTCACTGGAATTCGTATGAAATTTAAGGGAAATTCAAGCCAAAGCGATTTCTGTGGCAGCCCCGATTATGTCTTTTTTTATTATTATATTTAATTGTAAAATTTTTTTTTATTGCAGAAGTAAATCTTTTTTGAATTTAAAATTCTTCGATTATGTTTTCATCTCAATTGTTAATTGCATTTTAAGCAAGTGTCATTGAAGTTTTAAAATTTAGTCGCATATTCTGTGCTCCCATGGGAGCACGAGATTTTGCCTGGCATGACATGCATCTTGTAGCCGAAGTAACTGCCGAGTAACATATTTGACACTTCATTAAAAAGCAACATTAGCAAAATCAATTAGAGAGTATTCCCCAAGCACACAAGATGCGACATAACCAGCAAAAGCAAATAGAGATAGATAGATACAGAAGTGAGATGGGGAGAGAAGTTTCAGTAGCTTTGTTGTTTTTGGCTAGCAAATAAACAAACAAACAATTGAGATACACATGAGATACTCGTATTGTATTTGTTGTTGTTCTCCTGCTCTGGATGCTGATTCACAAATTGTTTGGCAACCAGACAGGACGAGTCAGGATGAGACATGCTCAGTTGAGCTGAGCTGAGCTGGAGTTGAGTTGAGACTTTGTTTACATTTTGAATTGTCGGCGCCGATATTTGTACTGGTAAATCGCCAGACGGCAAACTTGTTAAATGGAAAATTAATTAAAAACGTGTTTTCTCGTTGATAAACAATTTATTTTTTAATCAAACGCTTGATAGGAATGTCTTACAAAATAAAACATTGACCCCGACTAGCACTCATTGCTTCTCATGACCTTATTGAGCCAGCTTCGTAAGTTCTCGGAGCTTTGGAGTCCCACCATTCGATTCAACACCTTGCCATTATGCATGACCAGTAGGGATGGCACTGAACCCACGTCGTAATCCAATGCCAGATCTGTTAGTTCATCGATATCAACACGGGCCAGCTTAACCCTTCCTCTCTGTTCATTCACGATATTCTCGAGACGGGGAGCAAGCGCCTTGCAGGGTGTGCACCAGCTGTTTGGGGTTGTAATCAGCACCTATCGATAACTATCGATTATTTAATTATTTACCTGGCATGAAAGTCCACAACAACAGGTTTTTGGCTGCATTTCACCTTCTTCTCAAACTCCTTAATGCTCTGAACATCGAATATGGTTCGGTTCACCGATGGCTTGGTATTAGCTAAATGCGCCAAGCTCTTGAGAAGACGCATTTGGGCAAACCTCGTTTTCGACATTATTATAAAAAAATTTTCTGAGTTTTCTAAAATTTAGTTCTGAAATTTCAGTTAGATCTGATCGAAAGCGTATCCTAATGTAAAATGATTTATGAAACCTTAAAATGAACTAAAGAATCTGTTTGCTCTGACGGAAAAGTCGATCATTACTTTACTACAAAAGTTTTTCGCATTAAAATTGAAAGTATAAACGTATAAAAGTTACTGCATATTAATTAATTAGTTCCAGTACTACTTTTGGAGCTCCTAGAGTTCATAATGAGTCCATTGTTAATGTTCATATTTGTTTATTGATTGAATAAAAGCAAACTGAATAAAATTGGTTAAAATACGGCTTACATTCCAGCAGCGCGATTCTTATGGAAGCACACGAAGTACTGGTGGGCCGTGTCGCACTTGTCGGCTCCCTTGATGGTGCCGCACTTGGCTATAATGGCCTTGACATTATCAACACCCTCTACATCTCCCAAACGTTCCAGCATGGCATCGGGCTTGAGCTGTCCGTCGACCATTAGGCCAATCTTCTCCAGCATGCAGTTGGCAAAGCATTTCAATTTCGGATCGGGATCGTCAAAATTGCCATCGCGTATGTTAATGGCCTGATCCTTGGTAATGCCCTCCTGCTCGGTACATTGGGTGACATGTTTTTGGATTATTTCCAATTGCTCCCCAGTCGGCTGGATGTCAGTTAAAAGATTCATTAGACTCAGTTAAAGGACTGTCTACTCAGGATATTTACCTTAGCAGCCAAAGCCACTGCCAAACAGGCAATCGACACAATCAAAAGTTTCATTTTGAATTGTTATTGTATTTATTGTTAATATGGAATATTTCCCAAACTCTGTGGTATTAACACTGTTAAATAAATTCGTTCTGTAGTTCGCTTTTATAGTACTTTATTGCCATTTTTTTAATTTGAGCTTAAAAAAAAGATGAAATTTTTTTTTTAATGCATTTATTTACAGTTTTTATATTATCATTCGAACAATTGCAAGAGTAATGATGATTTCGAATCCATTGTGTTTACTTAATTGTTTGCTCGAGTTACTAAACTAAACAATGTGCAGCAATTAACTTTTTCTGAAATTATCTGGAATTTTAATACCCTGTAATGCGACAATTACTTAATGTGGCGATTATTAAATTGTTTTTGTATTTTTACAATACAGTTACGAGTCTAGAAAGTTTACTAAAAATTGAATGCTGCTAAAATCGTCTATGTATATGAAATTAAGGGTAAGATGATAACAATTTTATTTTAATATGTGTTGAAATTAAAAAAGCGAATTTTACATTTTCTTTATCTACTAAATTCCAAGACTTGTTAAATTGAATAACACAGTCTGAGAATTGTTGAAAATAATATAGATGTCAAGATTAATTTCCAGAGATTAATAAGATTTGTTCTTTTAGTGGAAGGTACAGGGTATCTCTTAGTTGTACACGCTTTGGGTTATGCATGTTTTCTTGGCCAGCTTCCAGGCTGTTTATGCGACCTACTTGACAAGGCTCGAATGAGATTGCTTTTAATTTGTTTGCCTTGGTCAGCAATCCAACCACAGAGCTTACCCTCTCATATACCATATACCATATACTATATACTTATTTGAATGTGTATAAGTATATATGTATATAGATTCGGGTCACATTAGATCACATGCTGCTGATAACATTAAGCAGGCACTTTCTCTTCATTTTGCCATGCAATGTTTACTTGCCTGAAATGAATGATGAGCTGCCTCTCTCTCTCTTTCTCTCTCTCCCCGCACTCTCTCTCTTTCTTCCACTGTGTGTGTTGTCTAAATATTTTTACGATTCAGGGTTAGAGATAGGAGATAGGCTGTCATTCTGCTGGGCTTTACATAATCTTCAGTGCTTAAGGAGCGGTCTTTCAGCAATTAGTTTTTGTTTTTGTGTGCATTCAATGTGCAGATGATAAGTAGCCAAGTTGCAAAAGAGTTTTCTAATGTGGTCCCAACTGGATGGATGGATGATTGACAGTCGCCTGACAAGTGGGCTGAGTTGACTGATGCCCGAGCACAAGAAATTTAATGACCTTTTACATAATGCAAATGTGGGCAAAATATAGTAAACTCATACAACAGCTAGATAGTTATCATATATACGGTCTTGGAACTGATTTGTTTTTAGGGTAGACTTTGCATACAAATTGACCAAGTGTACTTGGAGAAGGCTGATAAATTGAACTTTCAATCAGCAATCAAATCAAATATAATCACAGTTCAACTCAACTTCAAAAAACAAATAGAATCAATTTACAAGTGAATTAAATAGCCATGCAAAGTTACATACAGGGTATCGAAAAGTCAGGAATAATTATTAAACATTGCCTACATATACATACATATATAATATGATGTGAAAATATTTTCATGCTGATAAGAAATTATTTTTGCATGTTATCATTTCTAATTTGTTTCAAATTAAATGAGTTTTCCACACAATCATAAAACAGAGAATAGCAAATACATACATACATACATACATACATACATATATGTATTTTCCATGGAATCGTGTCTCTATGTAGGTGCTGCAAATGTAATTAAAAAACTTTCAAACCGCATCAACATAAATGTATAGCGTGTAAAATTCTGTGCATTTGACAATTTACGGTTGCCAAAAAGTTGACAATTTCTCTCGCCAACTGTGTGTGTGTGGGTGTGTGTGTGTGAATGTGTGTTTGTATTCAGGCGGCAATAACCGCCAAAAAAGTGTGGGTGTGTGTATTGTAATTTCGAGAGTTTTAAGCTAAATGAATTGCTTTAAAAAGTTGTTATTGTTCATAAATAAATTGTCGACTCGCATTCATCGATGAGCAGGCGGTCGTTTAATGTGTTAAATGCTATTACGAGTTTTCCATTCCAGAGATAGGCAAATACTTTACGGGAAAGGAGGGAACAGGGAACAGGAGGTGTAGCAATTTTCATTTATTTTAATTGAAGGCAATAGACAGTAGAGTTGGGTCGTTTAGTTCTGAAAAAGTTCAAATGAACGGGTCATTAAAATGAACTAATGAACTTATTCAGTCTTTCATGAACTATATAGTTCATTTGGTCAGTTGGTCCGTTATTATTAAATTTTTTTTTTTATCTTACTCAGCCCTGGAGTCGTTGAAGCTCGAAGACAAAGCTAATTTTGGAATACAATTTTATAATCTTTTTATAATCTAGTTGATTTACCCAAAATTATACAGCATTGTCTTAAAGCGCCTTTGTATTGTGGCGACATCTGTGCCGTGTGAGAGAACCCTCTCAATTGCTGGTCAGATTATTACGGACAGACGGTGCTTATTGCTTCCAAAGACATTTTTACATCATAACATGTTGCAGTATATTTTATTTTAAGACTAAGTTCCTTATATCGAAATCGATCTTCCACTTGATTATAACTTTTTTTTTATATTACAGTGATCTATTAGTGGCTTAATATTAGACTGAATTTCTATGTTATTACTTTTGTTATTTTATTTTTATTTTTATATTTAACAAAGTCAAAAAATATTAATGAAGTACTAAAACTAAAACGCATATGCTGTTTATACTTATTCGAATCTTAAAATAAATTTCAGTGTCAAGGAACAGGTGTTAAAGAAATCATCTCCTCAAATCAAATTGATTGGTCTGAACGATGAAGGATAGAAGCCAATTCACATCGTTTATCGGTCATAAACAACTGACCAACAGAGCAAAATGACCTATTCATCTTTCATCGTTCATTACCAACTGAATAGAAACCATCTCGTTTAACTGACCAAATGACCAACTGAACTAAATGACTGATTTAGTTCACGACTGAAAAATGAACTGTTGAACTTGGTCAGCAAATTGAACTAAAAAGCCCAACTCTAATAGACAGCCCTTTAGGGTTGCCAAGGCCATAAAGTGTGTCCGAAAAAGACATTTCAATTTAATTGCATTTAAATCGCTGGCCCAAAACACCTTAATAGACCATTAAGGTGTGCACAACTCCCCAAAATCCCCATCCCAAGGAAAAAAGGTTTAGTTGCAATATGTGCAGGCAATAAACATTAAAAGTCGACATTTAATTTCGATTGATAGCCATAAAATTTAGAAAGGTAAATTTAATCAATTATATAAATTTATTATATTGAATTATTGATGACACGGCAAAACTAAGAACCCAAAAACAAGTTCTCTCCGTTTAAATACCACTCCCCTCAAATCTAGACATTTCTAAAGCTATACATAAATTTTTTGACTCATCTATTATCCGATATATAGTTTTCTCATCGTTGTTTTTCTTCACCGCACCACAAAACTGGCGCCAGCTACCAATATTCCCCCCTATTTTAGCCGCCGGCTCCATAATTTTCCATTAGCTTTATTATATACTCATTTGCGCAAATGTCTTATATCATTGTTATTAGTGAATCTTATGCCTATGATTATTGCTTCTCTATATGTGTACTCGTATCTGTGTGTGTTTATGTGCTCCTTTGATAAGCTCCCTCAAAAACAGCTTCATCAGAAGCTATGGGGCAATTCCTTTGGGTATCCAGTTAGAGGTTGGAGCAAGGTTGTTGAACTCTGTCCAACATTATTGGGGTCAGTTGGCAAGTGTGTGTGGATAGTTCAACCGCGAAATGACGCAGAAATACCATGATTAGGGGTTGCTTACAAAGATTTTTACTAGGGATGTACTTTTATAATACTTTCTAATATATAAAGACTCTTTTAGAATTTGTTTGAATTCAAGAGCTGGACATTTATAATAACTAAAAGTTCGTTAAACAATGCCAAGTCCACATTGTTTAGTATTTGTTTAATTGCAGCTCAAAGTCGACTGCATTGTCATTTAAAATTATAATTAAAGCTGTTTGCCTACTTATGATTGTTTTTCCCAGAACAATAAAGCTCTAAGCTAAAATAAACACAACTGTCCAGCAAAATGCATTAATGTCATTAAATATGATTTCAAATTAAAAATAGGCAACATGCACTTAATTCTAATTGCTGAGTCTCAACTAACGTGAGGTTTCAACAAACTGAACAATGCGTCAACAAACCTGAAACAGTTGGCCAAAGTTTTGATGCAAATGGCAGAAACTTAATGTAGAACATTTGCTTAGTCATTTTGTAGGAGAAGTTCATTTTAATTAATTTAATTACTGATATTTGCATACTTTTGCAGCTTTCATCCAAATTAAAATACACGTGACAAACTCCACAAATAAAACTAGTACGTGTATGACTCTGAATTTGCCACCTTTTCATTGAATAAATAATAAACTCATTTGATGCAGCTTAAAATAAGAGGAGAACAGATTAGTCTTTGTTTTGACAAAAAGAGAATACACTTTACTGAATGGCACACAAGTTCTAATCTTCAATTTTGTATTTATTTAAAAAAAATTTAAAATATTTGGAATGCTGATTTTATACAGTCTTATTGAGAGGTAGTTTCAGATTACTTTTTGAGCTCAACAGTTAAACCGAATACAGGATAATAAAAGGTTTGTCTTGAATTTCGTTGTCTTATTATCTTAACTTTTTCAGGACTCGAGTTCAATACTTACTTGCGATAAATGTTCAAGAAAACAGTTCTCATGGCTTATCAAAAATTCCAAGCATAACTCCACATTGAAATGATGTAAATTAATATCATAATGCGCATTGCTCTAACTAAATCTATATACATCCCACTTTTCCTCCCTCTAACCTAAATTCAACTCCAACCCGCAGGCACTGCAGTTACAACATTTTCTGATTGCATTAAATATAATAAATATATTTTATTTTGGGTTTCTTTCTCAAATCTATCTACGTCTCTCCAGCCATTGCTTTATCTCTGGCTTGGTGAGAAAACGTAAATAGAATATTTTATGCAATTTATTTGAATCGCCTAAATATTCTCCGGGTGTTGGCGATGCACTCGTGCGTCTCATGCAATGCAAAATTATGATGAGAAGGATGCTTAGAAAACAATGTATAAAACAACAACAAACAATTCCAGTTCTACAGACAAATTTCATTTACCACAATAAAGAAATAAATTTATTATCGAATACCATTTGTAAGCTCAACGGAGAGGTTTATGGCTTTACAGAAAGCATAAATATAAAGAAAATACTAAAAATATCTGCTTGTAATGCGGCAAAATAAGATTTTGATAGAAAATTCTCAATAAATCTGTCGATTTGCTTGAGAGCGCTATACCGAATTGACTGTAGCATGTAGGAAATATATGAAGCATACTTTTAGGCTCAACTTAGAATGAAGTGAAACAAATAGTTTTCATTCTAATCGACGCATAAAAGCAGGCTTTAAAATTTTGTAGTTATCAATCAATTTGAAATAAAGTTGAGATTAGTATCAATAAAGTTTCAGCCTAGCAACTTTAATAGTTATAAGTCTATTAAATTGATATAAAGTAATGAAAACTTTAAAGTAAATTGATAGTAAATTGGGATATAGTAATATAAGTAACATTTTGTTGTTTACAGAAAATTTAAAAATAACAAAATAAAATTAATTTAACAAAATAAAGAAACACTTTACATCCCATTAAATATTTGTAAATGACTCTCGTAAGACTTAACAACCCTTGCCAATCGGGAACCGAAACTAACTAAATTGCATTTTTCTTAACTTATTCCTTAAATAGAGTTTAGAAATTTCCACAGCAGTGCACCTGTTCACCGGGAACAACTTCCTGTTGACGCCTTTGAGTTTTCCTGTATTTGCGACAAAATAAAACGCATTTACTGCCCAGCTCATTACACACTAAAAAAGGCAATCGAGCATCAAATTACAAAGCAAATAAAATGCAAATAGCTTTTCTTTCTACTTTTTCCGTGTTTATTTTTTTGTTTCTTATTTATATAAGTCTCTATACACTTGTCTAGGGTAGCATGATTTGGTGAAATGAAAGTAAATCTTGGTATTTATGTGACAATAAAACTGACTAAGCGAATTTGAATTCGATAAAAGTAGCTTTGGTCGAGATTTACAAACATTGAATTGCAAACAATTATGGATGCATAGAAAAGGTTGTGTCAAGTTCTTTGCTAGAGTATTTAATCTTCGACTTTTAACATATTTTAGGGCTCTTCTGTTTTCTTTTTTCCTCACTCTATTTTGGTAGCACTGTCAGGTCCAATTTCATGCAGCTGACCACGAGCGCTGTGCCTTGTAATTGCTAAGCTCTGGATTAAACAATTTCCACATTTAACATGGCGCATCTTTAACCTTTGCCACAATAAATTTCTGGGGCTTTTTTGGGGATCTTAATTTTTCGGCGTGGCGATAAGAATTTTTAGCGACGTTGTCATTTGGGGGGGCTTTCGGCTTTCGGCTTTTACGATCCGGCGCAAAAGACGCATATCCTTGTTTTGGTCCTGGTGCTGAGTCTGCTGCTTGTTGTGTGTGTCTAATTAGATGCTTTGCCTAATTAGTCGGTTTTATGTGAGGGCTCTTTATGCCTTTGGCTTACCTTTTTGACGCACATCTCTCACTCTCTTTGCTCTACCTACCTACCTCGCTCCCTCCCGTGTAGGATCCATGTCGATATACTCGTATATGTAAGTGCCAAGAGAATGTTATAAACTTTAACGTTTATTAAAAAATTCCATGCACAAGGGTCATGACAATAATGTGAACTAAAGCAGCGCATTTGCTGCTGCTGATTTCTCTGTGTTAGATTTTTCAATTTCTTACAAAAATGGGGACTGCATTCCTTCTTCTCCACCTGACTTGACTGTCTTTTGAGCCCTTGCGCAGTTCCATATGAAGTGCCACTAACTGGCGCCGGTTTCCTGACTGGATTCCTTTTGGCCTTCTTGAGTTTTAGCTTCTCCTTCTCCAAACTGAACTGAACTGAGCTGAACTTGTCACAAAAGAATTCATTTTGTCGCGTTCGGAATTTGCCGGCAGTTGGCAAAAAAAAAAGGAAGAAAAAATGCGTTGTGATGCTTTTGTAAGCTTTTCGCCTCATTCTTCGTTTATCGCTCTTTATTATTATTTCCGTTTTTCTTTTCCCTTTTTTTTATTTTTTTATAAAACTGGAATTCAATAAATATTACTAAAACACTCGCAATCGACTTCGGCCTCTCAAATCAACCGAATTTTCACATCATTCTTCTGTTCCTTTTTTTTTGGTGCTATTTTTATAAGCATATTTTGTGACCCTTTTTTAGTGTCCTTGTGCGCCTTTTTGGCCCAATTTTATGACGCGTTTTGTTACCAAAACGAAAATGTTTGGTAATGTGAGCACATTTAATTGCCTAATTGTTTTGTTTTTGGCCATTTTATTGCAATGCGGCCATTTTTTACGACCGCACGACATTTTCTTCTTCTTTGAATTTTTTTTTCTTTTTTTATGACTTAATTACTTAAATGCGTTTTATTTGCCATGCGGTTATAATCATAAACAAATTATAGAAGTGGAAATTATGATATCTCTCTCAACGGACATTTTATGTTCTCCGATGAGATTTTTATCGGTCTCATAAAAAAAGTTGAGAAAGTACACAAATAAGTAAATAAATAAATTATGAAATTAAATAAAAAATAAATAAATTTTTTTAAAAAAGAGATAAATGGTAAGCATTTCATCATTCTATAACGATTTTTGAAATATTTCTATGCCATCAAAAAATTGTATGCTCCAAAGAAAACCTAGTGTTTTTTGTATCTAGTACGATTAGATAGTTAGACTACGCTTCAAAGCACTTTTTATCCTTTCATCAACAAACAGGAATACGTATTTGCACAGAGAATGCGCTGCGTGCCTTCATTATAATTTAAATTAACTGAATTTGCTTTATTTGATTTAGCTGCTTTAGTGTTTCGTTGGGTTCCTGGCCTATTGCTGAACTTAGTACATATTTTCGCTCTAATTGCGTGGCCCGAACTGAGTTGGCCGAGATAAGCCTTTTACAGTGGTCCGAGATCGAGGAGGTGGGAAGAAGGGATGTGGAGGAGGAACCATTTTGAATTTATTAGCCCGATGGGTCGAGCTACGCATTTGACCCTAGAGAAGCAGCCCAAATCTCGCCCACGTCCCACTTTGAGGTTTTATGCCAGCTTCAGAATTCTTTTACTTTATTTTGCTTTGGTTTTTTGTGAAATTAATGCGGCAAACACTAATTAATTGCGCAGGTGTTGCAGCTGTTTTTACCTGCTGCCATTTGTTGTTGTTGTTGTTGTTTTTGTTGCATGGGATAAGCCTAATTGAATTTCTGTAGGCTTTTGTCCGGAACGGAGTGAGATCACACAAAGCTCACACACTTACAACGTGACAGTAATAAATGATATATTGACCATTAAAGGTTTATAATTATTATACAACATTTTACATATATTCAATTAAAGAAAATGTATTTAAAGATTTTATTTATTTATTAAACTTAAAGGGAAAAAAAACATCTGTACATCTTCCCTGAATAATATTATTATTTAATATAAATATATTCAATGCGCCAAGTACTAAGTAATAAAATTATTAATTTGATGACCACAATCAAATTTATGATTCGTTTTGTTTAGTAATTATATTCAACAAGTTTTTTAGTTTTCATAGTTAATAAATTGAGTTGGCTTGGCATGACTTGGCACATCAAATTTGCATATGACTGGGAATACTTTGGCTTATGCGACTTGAATTGCTTGAACTGGGCACGGGTTTCACTTTGTGGGTCTCTTGTGACTGCTATGAGTATTCTTTGGTCATACCGCATTATAATGTCAGTCATAATGTTGTCGTCAAATAGTTTTTCGCGTGACATTTGCATTTCAGTTTGCTTGACATCGCCCCAATCCACATTCCCCCACCCTCGGGTCCAATGACATTTCATTAGCTCAGAAGTCTACTTTCTCGCTCTCTCTCTTTCTCTCTCTCTTTCTCTTACTTTCTTTCTCTCCCTTCTTTTATTTCTCTAGTATAACGTGTGGTATTGTTTTCATAGTGGTTTTATGTGCTGTTTATATTTTTATGGCATGCCATATAGTATTTAATATTATATATATTCGTATATATGAGGTACATGGCACTATTAATCCCCCTACCTTGTGCTAACAGTCTATCATGTCTACAATAAAGGAATTTTATTATTTTCTTATATGAAGTTATAAAACGACTGGCGTTTTCTTTTGTTACCCTGTACAATTTTTAATACCTTAAAAATGGAAGTACTCATATTTCTGTTAATTTTTATAGGAACAAAAGTTGGGAAAAGAGAATAAGTTGCTTTGAAGAGTAATAAATTCAATTCTAATTAGAAAATCTCTTTTTTATTATAAAGTTTCTGTTTTGAAAGTTTCATGTTGACCGTCTTAGAAACATTATCTCAATAATATAAGTATGTATTGTTATATACTACAGGATATCTCCAAGTAGATCAATCTCAACTACTACGCTCTACCCAGTTGAGTTCATATTTATTTTCTTGTTGCTTTTTTGCCAACTTTATTTTGGCTACTTAAGTCACAGTTTTTTCGTCCTGGGCGCGTTTCGTGTTTGTCGTTATTATTGTCTATAAATCTATGGCAGTTACAGCAACAACACGTTGACATTATGAATTTATTACTATTTAAATATTTTATATTTGTTATGGCCCTGGCAGGCGACGATGGCACCCAATAAGACCTCTGACAATTTGTTATTGTTATTATTGTTTTGACTGTTGCTTTTGTTGTTTTTTGTTTGTTTTTTTGTTTGGGTTGGCGTGCGTAACTATTTATGAGTTTGTCTGGGAAAGTTCTTGGGCTTAACTGGATTCAGGTACTTTTCAGTTACAGATAGTTTGATATCATAGTTTGAGTAGGTCATGAATTATCGATGCTGTCAGCAGTAAATATTTGTAATATATGCGATATGATATAACGTTATTTCTTGCACGAACATTGCTCGGAAAGTTCCCTTAATACTTTGACCCATTCGGCTTAAATAACCATTAACATTTATAAAGATTCAAGAATGATCGTTAAGCGATTAAATGGCATATAAATTTAATTATCAAATTGAGAGTGTCTAGTGATTTTATAACTCATCAAAAACCAGTTTGAGTGCTTGGACTTTGGAGTTTCTTCTACCCTGTAAACTTTAAAAAGGGCTGCAGAGGGTTCAGGAGATAATGGCGATTCTAAAATTGGTGAAGTTTTTTATTAGATTGGCTTCAAATCATTTCTTAAATTATTTCTTTAATAAATTACTTTAAGCAATCCAATATGAAGAGTTATGCCTCTGATTCTCGCTAAATAATTATTTCATTAAATTGCATATACATATATTCTAAAGATTTCTTATTGACTGTACTAGATTACAGGGTGTCTTCAGAGCTGCTTTTGATTCTAGCTTGTGGTAGCTCTATGGACTTTGGCCAAAAGTTTGCTTGAAAGTTTGCCGCGAATTGAGCTCAAACACGGATAGCGGCTGCCCCGAAGCTTATTCATTAATCAGAAAACCGGTATAGCTATCTACTGAATGTATTCATATGTGTATCAGTTTGAAGATGTGTGGCATGAATCTGCCGTATCTCGTTTACTGTAGGTAAGTTATGGAAATGTACCATGAAAAATTGCATAAAACAGGGGCGTAGTTAATGGGATAACCCAATACATACTTAAGCTTTATTATTTATATCAATAATTATAAATATTAATGTTAGAATTCAAATATTTGTCTACTTATTATGTCTACTTATATTAAAAAAATTATGCTGTGATTTTTTGTAACAAGTACGAATTATTTAAGTATTTTTTGTTAGTCTGTGATTATTTTCGTGATCCACACAATTATGTCTCATTAGGCATACTGAGTAGTTGTATTAGCCCTGAGTAATGGGTATTTATTTAATCAACAAACAAATCAAATAATAAAAACGAAAGCTTTGTGCTTCGCTGCACTCGATGGCACTTAAAATCACAACAAAAAATCATTGAAAATTAAAGTTAATATTAACTTTACAAATTGCTCAGAGCAATTAACACCTGGCAGGTAGTCTCGTAACGGCAATCACTATGGCACATTAAATTGGTTAAATCACTGGATACATCCGATTAATTGTTGAGAAGGTCGCCAGATACCAATTTGTTTAGAAAGCTCGACTTGAAGATATCTCGTATATAAGTTCTATATAATAACTGAGATCAATGATTCAACAAGCTGATTAAGTAAATATTTTAGTGCAGTCCCTAACAAATATCCAGGGTATATGATTAATAAACTTAATAGTTTTCAGCACTACGCGATGGGAATCATTTAAAAACGAGACAAATAAACTACTCCCATAAAAGCTTAAAATTTATAATATATGTGATCAGTCAGCAAAATAAAAACAAAAAACACCGTCAAGCTTACTGAAACAATTGAGAAACATGGGCAAAGTTCAGAGAATCGAGTGATATAAAAGCGAACCGTTCGATGAATCAAACCAACAGTGCGAAAAGCAAACCCAACGCGTAGTACATCATGAAATTTCTAATCGTTCTCGTTGCCTGTGTGGCTCTCGTAGCTGCCGAAGTGAGTATAACATTCCCACTGGTCTAAACATTCAACTGATTCCAATTGACTCTCTACAATATAAAGCAACTCCAGCTGACCGAGGAGCAAAAGGCCAAGGTACGTGAGGGGGCCAAGGCGTGTGTGGAGCAGGAGGGAATCACCAAGGAACAGGCCCAGGCACTCCGGGATGGAAACTTCGACAATGTCGATGGCAAGGTGAAATGCTTTGCCAGCTGCTTCCTGGAGAAGGCCGACTTGGTGGTCGATGGCCAGATCAAACCCGATTCGATCCTAGCCAAATTGGGTCCCATTGCCGGCCCTGACAAGGTCAAGGAAATTCAGGCCAAATGCGACTCTATCAAGGGCACCGATAAATGTGATACCGCCTTCCAACTCTATCAGTGCTATCACAAGCAAAATGCCCAGCTTTAAATCCCCAACTAACACATAATCCATTAAAAAGCAGCTGTGAATTGTTAACAAATTGACACAACTATGAAATTTATAATTAAAGATTGTTTGTTAAATAAAAAAATTAAAATTTAAGAACTCTACAGAAAATGTTCTATTAAATCATTTGTAAGTTTCCAATACTTTTTCTTGCCTGGCTCTAATTTATATGTCAGCTGTAACTAAGTGGATCCAATTTAATTAATAATTCATTTGATACCGCAAAAGTAACTATAAAGGCCACATTTTGAAGGAAAGATGCGGACAATATAAAAGTATAATGTCTGGACTGGACTGTATCTATAAAAATAATATCTTAACTATAAAATGTCTTATTTTTTCAGTGATGTTTTTGACATTTGTCAGTGCTGACTATTTTAGTGGTATATGTATAAACAAAAGGACCTTCACTAATCTCTATTTTAATATAATCTGAATTTGAATGCTCAGCAAACATAGTTTAAGAATTTTTTCCAAAATTTATGTTTATTTCTTAAAAATACGTTATTTTAAAAATTAATAAAGCTAAATATGTTATACCTAAAAAGAGAGTGAGAATATCCATAGTTTCTAAGATTGATTAAGACAATAGAATCATTTCAATAGATCAAAGTAAATTACAATTAAGTAAATAATGTTTACCAAATAAACAATACTCATTACGATTCCTGGTAAAAATACTAGAATCATAATTTGTGTATTTTGTAGCGCGTTCCATTTAAAAGTAAGAATTGTTCTTAAGGAAAATATAATAAATTCAAATTTGAATTGTAATATATCCAAAAAATAATTTAAATAACATATTAAATAATTAGTAAGTTACTGATGTTTTTTTCTTGCTTGACTTAAACTCTTGCGGAAGCTGTAACAAAGTGCATCCAATTCAACAAGACTTAACTATAAAGATCCAATGTTGTATGGATGATGAGTTAATGTTTTAAAGTAAAGGGTCTAGACAGCATCCATAAAAAGAATATATTCACCATGAAATATCTGATTATTTTGGTGACCTATTTGGCTTTCGCCAGTGCTGATTATGTAAGTTTGTTAGTATTTAAATAAATAAGCAGAACTTTACTGAACTCCGCTTTAATAGAATCTGACCTTGAGTGATGAGCAAATGGCCTTGGCAATTCAATATGGCAACGAGTGCATCATAAAATGGAACATCACCGAGACACAGGCTTTTGATCTGCGCGATGGAAGATTCTATAAGGTCAATACCAGGATGAAATGCTTTGCCAAATGTTTTTTGGAACAAGTAGGTTTCATCGAAGATGGCCAAGTAAAGCCCGATGTGGTGCTGGCCAAGCTAGGTCCCATTGCTGGCGTTGACAATGTCAAGGCGGCACAGGCCAAATGCGATTCCATCAAGGGCACTGGCAAATGTGATTCAGCTTTTAAGATTTACGAATGCTACCATAAGCACGACACCTGCGAGCGGGCCAAGAAAATAATCAAAGATCTCAATTTACCGGTGGTAACAAAAGACAACTAAAAATAAAGTTCCAAAAATTCTTACAAAATTTATGTTGATTTATTAAAATTAATAAAGTTTATTGTGTTAATTTAATTATCTCAACAGTTTCTTAGATTGATTCTGACAATAAAATCATTTCAATAGTTTAAACTTTAAAGTAAACAGTAAATAGTAAATATACAATATTAATTGCAATTCATTATTACCGAAGAACGCTCCATTTAAAAAAAAAATTAAACAAAGCTGCAGCAAAGTGAAACTAATTCGGATGACTAAAATCTGTTAAATGACGTACATTCAAATGACGTTAATTCCTACATTATATAATTTGGTATGCATTTGAGCTAATATGTAAACTTATATACCATGAAATCTATAATTTTTCTGGCTTGCTAAACGCTTTACTTTTAGTTTTTATCATTATTTAATTAAAATGATTCATATTAACGATAAAATAAAAGTGTTATTTGTTCTTTGCGTACAATAAAATACCTAAAATATTTGCAGTAATTTTGTAATTTTATTCATTGATTTGTTGTAGATAACAGAGGCTTATGCGTTGTTCTACTTCAAGCAAAATGGAAACTTGACTGTCTTTTTTTTGTGGGTCATTTGCATAACAGTTGGCCATCATTAGATGTTGTTGGCTGTTGGCTGTCAGACCGTCGTCAGGACGTTAAGTCCTTGGCTCTCAGTCCCCAAGGTATTTGCACGTTTATGCAATGCATAAATATTGATGAGGCGTCGCTTTTTCTGCAGCAGCAGCGAACAAAAGGCGGACAACACGACGTATGCGTAATGTGCGCACAAATGAATAGGCACAAGTCGAAGGGGAAGGGGGAAGGGGAGGAACTGGTTGTATTATACTTTCTTTTTTTTTCGGAAGTGAAAAGCCAAAATCCAATTAACAAATCATTAAACATTCATTGAGCACGTGGCAACTGGCAATTGCAATTGCCAGTGGGTCAGTCAGGTGTTCACTGTACGGGTTGATTTTCGTAGTCACCTTCATAGGGTTGCTCGCACGTAAGGGACAATCGTTTGGGGACTGTTTTGGAGTTAAGCTGGGGAATCAGCTGACTGGCTGACTGGCTGTCTGACTGTTTGCTGGACTGACTGGCGTCTATAATTCATTTTGTCACTTCCTGGCAGGACTGAACTGACTGTCATGTCACTTCCATTTAGCATCCGTTTCAGTTGCAGTTGTCTGCACAAAAGCCTTGGCATAATCACTGATGCGTTTACTAATGTCTATTAAAAAGCAAACCAGCACAATACACAAGCCCCTCCCCCCGGCGTCATCCCCCAATCTACTCAACCCACTTTCTCTTGGCCAGGCTAATGCATTTAAGTAGACAGCTCGTGGTTTCTGCGCTGGCGGCTTGTCAAAGAAACCAACACGCGTCGTGGTCGTGGTTTTAGTTGTGGACTCCTGCCAAAGGGACAAACACATTGATGCTTCACTAGCCTTTGTCTTGACAGACAGACATACACACAGACAGATGAAGAGACAGCGCTCCAATCTGACTCATTCCAGTTGGAATGGAACTTTTCTTATTTCGCTTGTCTTGTCTGTGTCTTGTTTGTTAGTTGGCTCAATGAGTCTGGTAGCAGTATAGAGGAGGATGGAGGACTAGGAAGGACGCCGCCTGCGGTTCTCACATTAATGTAATTTAATTTTATAAAAACTGCGCTCAGGGGGTTGTTACATACATATATTGCCATTGTGGCATTGACAGTTCAACGCTCAGTGTTCAGTGTTCAATGTTCAGTTGTCTTTGCTTTGATCTTAAAGACATACGTGTCGAGGTCCAGGACCAGGACCAGGAGCAGGTCCAAATCCTGTTCATGTTGCTGATAATCAGCACACGTCTGTTGCCGAGTTCATCAATTAGGAATTGCTTTTAAGGCTAGTGACCTCCAGATAACATAACTGATAGTTACATTGACTACGAGTATAAGATAACTAAGCTCGATAACATTATCAGCTAAATTTATTTCAATGTCGTAAGTAATTGGAAAAACTATACAATTACTTTTGTTTAATCTGTAAATTAAATCATAAGTTTTTATTTTCCTTAAATTAGGTAAGATTAACTTAATTTTAGCTGTAATTTTTCCAATGTAAATGTATTCTTTTAATGGCGTGCTCTGTAATTATTGGCAAATGACTTTTGGCAGGCACTGGAGCGTATCTTTAATGATTGCAATTTTAGTATTTATCTCAAAATATTTGGATTGCTAAACTGTGTGCTCTTTGAACCGAGTGCTATTTATTTTTAATGACATTTGAAACGTTTCGGGCATGGAATATTTATAATTACTGCAACTGTATTACGAGCTTAATCTGTTTTATCTATCTAAGATTAATGCCTATTCAGGCATAAAAAGAATATTTAAGTTTACCATTATTTGAGCACAAATTTGTCAGCTATTAAATTCCAATTATTAAAAACCAGATGCTATAAAAGCCATTGCCTGATGAGTCGCAGTTTCATATAAGTTTTAAATGATCGGTTTTGAAAGAGCTGACAAATATTATAAAGATTGTGGTCGAAAGTTGATTTAAATGTATAAGAAAGTGTTTAATCTGTGCTTGCTGTGCCTGAGTCTCAGTATCCTAGCTCAACCGGCTTGGGTAATTTGCAGAAGATCTTAATCTCTCTCGTTCTCTCTCACACTAAACACTCTTCCGTTTCTCTTAGACACGCTCTGTCTCCGTCTCACTGAACATGTCGATGACTCGCAGCGAAGTCGAAGATCAAAATACGACGACAACTCCAACGATAACGGCAAAGATCAATCAGGATTTGCTGCAATCGTGCATGAGGGAGACGGAGATATCGATGTCGCAGATGAAGCTCTTCCGTCTCAGTCTGCTCTTCAATGAGAACAGCATCAGTGAGACTGATGTGGCCCCAGACACTGGCAATGGCAATGCCAATGATGATGACATGAAGAATGCCAATAATCTGGCGGATGTGGATTATGATAGTGCCGTGCAACTTCCCAGTCTCGATCTGAAGCGGAATGAACCGTTGCAGTGCTTTGTCCGATGTCTCTATGATGGCCTGGGTCTGATCCACTACGATATGATGCTGGAGGAGGCAATCAAAATCGAGGTGCAGAGTCTGCTGCAGCGCCAAAAGCTGGAGGTCAAGGAGTGCACGGATATCAACAGCAAGAATCGCTGCGAGGCCGCCTACAAGCTGCGTCTGTGCTACAATCACCTCAAGAATCTGGAGGCCGAGCAGCGTCTCCGGGAGGTTCTCGAACGCAGCGAGACCGACATCGACTCCCTCACACCCGACAACGAGGAGAACGAGATCACCAAGGACATGTAGCTGTTTCTATATATGTACTTTGCTCGAATCTTATCTATATAATCAATTGACATGTTTACTAAATATTTATATACATATATCTGGAAAAGTAAGGTAAAAGCTTCATTGATATAATATAATAAACTGTAAGTAGCACATTTTAAGGCTGCGCATGGTATTGACAAAAACCTCTGAAATTCACTGCATAGTTTAAGGCGGCAGTCAGAAATTTGATAAAATTACAGTTTCAAAATATACACTTACCTGGAATAACGCCCATTGTATAAATAGGCTAGTTAAAATCATAATTTAGAGGTGTATTCAAATTTTACATTAATTTGAATGTATTTTACATTTAAATATATTTCCCATACTTATTAGACATCTTAACTAGACCGTAATAAAATGGGGCTAGTTAAATCTAAGACTCATTTATTACACACATTCAAAGATTAGAGCAGCAACTTAGCAACCAAGAATATTACAAAAATATAGTTCTTATATAAATTCTCTTTTACCTATTTAAAATAAATAAATATTAATAAAATGTATGTTATATTTCATTTAATTCTGTTGCAATAATGTAAGTAAAGTCTTTCTTCGCTTGTTTTCTTTTTGAAGTTTACAAACTCAAATAAATTTGCCGAATACATCAGAACAAACACAGTTTTTCTATAATTGGAATATTGAATATTTGAATGTACCATGTCAGTGTATTTTGTGCACACAACATAAAAAATTGTTAAATAAACTAAACATGTAGGAAATTCAAATTTAACGCTAGGTTTTTTGTTCTCGTCAAATTAAAATCAAAAATAATGTTAAACAGTTTATAAAAAAGTTAAAACATTTAATAACTTAATTGAACAACAATTTGGATTTGTTTATAAGCTCATGTTAAGAGAATGGACTATTTAAGCGCTTTGAAAACGACAAAAATCGCTTGGAAATATTCGGTAACAAGATGAAAGTCGCTTTAGTCATTTTTATAATGTGCTCACTTCACCAGCTAGTGATGGTAAACTTATGATACTTGTTAAGGTAATTCAAATATGAATTAACATTTTATTTTATAGGCACAGGGTGCCACGGATGTGGCTGCCTATCGGGCTAAGCAGCAGGAATGTGTCAAGGAGCTGAAGATTCCATCAACAGAGGCCACACAAATTGTCAATGATAAGGAGGTCAGTAATCCTTCGGATGCCTATAAGTGCTATCATAGCTGTCTCTATAAGAAAATGGGTCTCCTAACTGGCGATAATCCCAATAACGAGGCTATCGTCAAGTTTGCCCAGGCCCGATTCAACAAAGTTCCCCTGGACAAGCTCAAGACGGAGCTGAAGAGTTGCACCGCAGCTATGGCAAAGGGTTCTACGACCTGTGAGTCCATCTACAACTATGAAAATTGTGTAGTGAAGGCATTAAAGGCCTAAAAAGTATCAGGACAACACTGCGTGCTGCATAAATGATGGGTGATCAATCAGGCAGTGAAATCCGTTAAATAATAAAGTTATTTTACAATATTAACGCATTTGGTGCATAATTCGAGGTGTGAGCCGCATTGTGCATTTAATTATGCAAATTGAAAACGGCAAATGAGTCAACACATACATTTACAATATATAAACATACACATATTCAAACAAGCAAGTATAGAAGAGTGTTCTGAGTTACGCCACACTTGCAAATGTAAGCAATATAGCAAATATTAATATTGGCTATTGTTAAATTGATATTTTACAGCACAGAAAAATAGTTGTGTAAATTGTAAAAAAAATCTAAATAAATTTTAAAACACTATTTGAACACCATTAACTGAAAATATCATAAGTCATTTCAACTTAATTTACTGAACAGAATATCAAACTTCAGTTTCAATTTCAGTATTCAATAATATTGAAATGTTTTTAATTTGATTACACAAAAATCGGCAGAACTGATGCGATACTGTAAATGGGAATCTGTCTGTGGCAAATATTATACAAATATGTACATAATCCATTTAAGCTGATGGCTTGGGCCCGGTCAGAGGGGCAGTTAAAGCTCCAATTAAGCTGTGACAAACTGTGACACGGACAGAGAGTGTAACTCGACCGACCCGCCCACTGAATACACCCTTTGTTTATCTATTATGAAATACAGTTATTATTATTGTTTTTCAATGCAAGCATAAATTAATTAGAATTTGAGGCGACTGCTTTAAGCCTTAACCTCAGAGGTCTTGAATTCTTCAAAGCATTCGTGCAATTTGACAGCCGTATCGCAGTTGTTCTCTCCCTTGATGGAGCCACACTTGTCCAGGGCAGCACGAGTCTTCTCCTCGCCAATGAGTGCTCCCAGTTTCTTTAGCACCACCTCAGTCTGAATCACGCCGTCCTTGAGGGTGCCAGTCTTCTCGAAGAAGCAGTTGGCAAAGCATTTAATGTTCTCCGTGGGATTCTTGAAATCCCTGGCCTTGACTTTGGCAATCTCCTCCTCGCTGAGATTGATTTCCTTGGAACAGATCTCTCCATGCTTCTTGGCCAGCGCCTTTTGATCCTCGGTCAGCTCAACTGGCTGTGGTCAGAGAAATGGAATAAAGAATAATAATTGAGATTGATTAAATAAAGTATTAAATAATATATTTGTATAACTATTAACTAACTTTATGTGCTTAAACTTTCTTCATTTTAGTTTTTATTTTTAGCTTTTAGTTTGTTTAATAATTTTTATCCTGCTTGGACTTTAACTGTTCATGATTTTTAATTTGAAATAAATTTATAATATTTTCTTTTTATTAATTCTCTTCTTTTTCTTTTTCATTCTATCTATTTTTTAAACTTGAGTACTTGTAATTACTTTATCCCTTTAAATCATTCTAAAGACTTACCGAAGCCACAGCCAACGCCACGAGGACAGCACTCAAAGCGATCACAAAAAAAGAGTTCATTTTTTGTTATGACTTGCTAGAACGTTGGCGAAGTTCTGATAGCTTTCGAAGCTTCGCTCAGTTCTTTTATAGTCGAATTAATGGCAAAAAAAAGCCGGTTTTTAATGGCTCTCGGCAGTGTTGATCTTTGACCAGCTTATTGTTATTAGTGTTGTTCGTTTTTTTCTATTTTGTTTTGGTTTGCTAGTCTTCAATCATGGCAAGTACTTTCGTCAACTTGTAGCTGCCGGCCAAAAAAGATCGCACTATGAAAGCAAACTATTTTTGTTTTTATCCATTTCTTCCAGACAGTCGATCGAATCAATTATGCAGGCAGACAGCACAGACTTTTAAAGTGGTCTGCAGATCATAAGTAAAGCCAACGAATTGTGGCTTCAAAATAAATCGGAACTCAAATCTGTTTATTCATTATCGCGGTACTCAATCAGCAGTCCAAATGAAAACTTAGCACTTTGGTAAAAAAAATAAAGAAACCCCAGAGTCGAGACATTCTTGGTGATGTATTAGGACTGAGGTGTAGTCGTATTGAAAGTTGAGATGAAGTGGAAGATGAACAGCAGCAGGAAGCACAGGAATAAGAGAGGAGAACAGACGACAGACGACGGCAAAGTTTTTTCATTTGAATCCTATTATTTCAACGTAGTTGTAATCTTATTATCCACGAGATGACAGCAAAATGACATTTAGAAAATTTCACGCTGTGTGAAATGTTCAAAAACAACAAAAAAAATACTCACACACACACACACATACAAAACCAAAGCGAATACGGGAATGCAAGAAAGTCAGCAGAGCAATGCGTGTGGGTGTGTGGGTGTGTGTGTGAAAGAGAGGGGAGAGGAAAGTCAGCCACTGTGGCTGCCAGTTTGCTCCTCCACCTCCTCCACGGCTTTTTCTTGGCATGTTTTTCACCAAGTTTTCCACTCGCTGCCTGTCGCTGCTTCCCTTTTAATTTCAATTCTGACATTTGTTTGTCTGCTGTCAAAATAAAGTAGCTTTTGCGCCAAAGAAAATAAAATAAAAGATTGCGATTGAAAATTGCCAACGCTTTTCCTACAATTTTGCGGCTGAGTTGTCCCCGCACCTTCTGCCTCTCTCTCTCTCTCTCTCTCACTCTCTCCCAACCAAATAATAATAATAATAATAAACTAAAGCTTGTTTGACTTTGTGTAAATTCTTTGAAATCCTCACGAGGTAATCTTAATTCAATTTCCTTGCGGTTGCCACAGCTCAAAACTCAAAACTCAAAGTCATGCTTCAAGTTTTGCATTTCTTTTCTTCTTTTAATTTTGTTTTTGATTTTATTTTTTGTTTTATTTTGAAGCTCGCATATGTTTGCCACGGTTTGACAATGCGAAGGTTTCGCACACGCGCGCATAAATAAATTAAAAAAAAAAAAGAAATCTAAGCGAAATTTATTCAAACCTCTATAAGAATATCAATTAAAAAGTGTGTACAACATTTGACAGATTTTGCTAATTAATTTAATTGCCTAATATATTGAACTATTTTAGTTAGAGCCAGAGAAACCTGAAAATATATTAAAGTTTCTATAGTTAAAAAACACAGTTGTAAATTGAGAAAACAGAAAACAATTATTATAATGAATTAATAATATTTGAATGCCGAATAAATTAAGAACTAGCAACTCTCGTATTATTTAATAATTTCAAAATTATGTTATGTTCTTATAATCAAGTCTTAAAAACCGCTTTCCTAAATCGTTTAATCATTGGTTCAATATTCCTATGATAGATTTTCAGCATCAAGTTATGTCGAATGCTTAATGCTTGAATTATCTGGAAAACGCGTTATAAATAGAGTCCCAGAGAATCTCTGGCGTAGCCAGACAATGAGCAGGGGCTTTTGGCCATAAGCTCTCTCACTCTTAACCCACACAGATGTCTTTTCTTTTCTCTGCTGTCCCTCAGTCCACTCCCCCTCTGTCTATTTCCCTCCCTTTGCTTCAACAAGCTATGCTAGAAATTAAGTACAATTTTCATTTTAAATTAAGCTGCCAAAGCAGGCTTCAGCATCAGCTTCGCCTCCTTTTCCTTTCCTTCTCCCCCTGCTGTTGTCTGCTTTAGCAACATTCGACGTCATTAATCACCACAGAGGCAACAACAACAACAACAACAACAACAAAAATAATAATAAGAACAACAACAACATGGCTAGCCAGAGTATTTGTCAGAGCCTTTTGGGTTACTTTGCTGTGAAGCATTTTCTAATCGTCCAAAAACTCAGCCGAAAAACTTGTGCCAGCACATGTCAGAGGGCAAGCTGTAGCTGGGGGATTCCCCCGCTTGCCCTTAAAGCACAAAAGAAAATATATAACAACAACTATGTAAACTCCAATTTGGTACCCACCTGTCTGACGGGGGGTTCCAGTTCTGTGTACTCATTTTATTTATTTTTTTTTGTGTTGAGCAGAGAAAAATGGTCGCTAAATTTGCGTGAAAAGGCAAATAATTTGAAATTCCCAGGGGATTCTAAATAAGTAAATTTAAATTGCATTTGTATGCGTTCAAAAATTTGCTGCCTTTTTATTTATTCCTATATTTTCCATCGGTTGAGTGGTTGACTGGTGGATTGTTGGATTGTTGGATTGCTGGATTGGCACCACAACAAGTTTCTGTTTCTGTTGCTGCCGTTATAAATTTGCGTGTCAAAAGCGACGCGGCAAAGTTTTTTTGATGTTTCGCATACGAAAGCAAAGTTTCAAATGGTCGACGAGTTGCGGGTACCTGTATCCCAATCCCTATACGTATCCAATACCCTTTCCAATACCATTCCTCAGTCAGTGCTCGTTCCCGTGTTTTTTGTGCAAATGTTAATGTCCTTATCAGCGCTTCAGCATTTTTACATGTGTCCCGTTTGAAATATGCGACGCTGTTTTTCTGGCGCTTTTGCATGCGGTCGAGTCGCGTCGAGTTTGGTGGTTTTGATACCCATTAAACCCAGTTGCTAAAGGGTATATTGTGCTAAGGTGTTTGTAATATGGAATACATATATATTTTAAAAGCTATCACCAAATAAAAGATTTGTGAACTATCTCTGACAATATATAATTATTTATGTATTATATTTACCATCTTTAAATTATTTCTGCTGTCTTCTATCATTTTTAAGAATTACTGGGTATTTTGGATTATAGTTTACCAATTGTTACCCTTCATTCCTGTTCTTTTTCGTGTCGCTTCCGCTGCAGTTGATGTCAAGTGTCAAGTGTTGGACAGTTGAAGTTATTTATTATAACGACAATTACATGGGAACCTTCAGTGGTGGTGCTGGTGGTGCAGTGGGTGGTGCTGCATAGCGGTTTACGTGCTGTCAGACCGTTTTGCCTTTGTCAATAATTACATTTGTGTTAAATGTAAATTAGAAAATGCCACAAAAGTCAGCGCAAAAAAGTCAGCAGCAGAGAACCAAGAAAAGAAGAAGTGGCCATAATGTGACTGCTGGCCACGCCCCCAACCCATATATGCACACTCTTCGCATGTAATAAAATTACACCAAAGAAGCAGAAGAAGAAGAGCCAACGGAAAATACACGCCCACATTTTGGCTAAAAATCTTTTTCGTTCACATTTCGCTTTGTGCATAGCCAAAAAGAGAGAGAAAAATTTGCTAATGTAATGATGCTTAAAAGTGTTTCAAAGTATTTCTAACCATTTGCCATGTTTATTTTTATTTAAATGCCAACATGTGTGTGCGTGTGTGTGTGTGTGTGTGTGTAAGCTTGGGTATTTGCATTTTTGTTAGTGGGCGTTTGATTGAATTGAAAATGCTATGCCAAAAAATTTCCCATTTCCCCCGCTGTGCCATTTATTCCTTCACTCCCTTCCTTCCTTCCTCCTCTTTTCTATGTTTCGTCTTGACTTGAGTCCTTCCTTTGCCTTTGTGAACTGTTTTACTTAAGGGTTAAGGCAACTCGCACATAATTTGCTAAATGGCTTAAAGTTTGAGCTCTGTGTAACTCAGACAATCAGCCAAAGATTTTAACAAAGGATTTTCCATGAATTAGAATATAAGAACATTTTTTCATACATACATTTGTACATACATATGTGGAACTTTAAGTAATTGAAAGATTTTCTTTCTGTTGTGCTTCCTTTTCAACTTTGCCTTTTAATGGCTACATAAACATATGTCTGAACTAAAGATTAGGATAAATTCCTTGAAATTCGCAGAAAAGAGTTTTATATTTCTTGTTCATTTAAATACACGCATCTATCATCTCCCTTTGTTCTGGGAAGGCATATCCTGTTTCTTGGAAATTAATTCCGTGAATAACTTGGGCAGTCTGGAAAAATTCAGAGGAATCGGCAGATTTTTTAAATAATCTACTGAATAGCAATAAAGTTTCCAGCTTCCAGCTTCAATAACAAATCTAAGCCGACTTCCTTGTGGAATATCAATTTGACCATTGCTTGACTTCTGATTTAATTCTGCATCAAAATTTTATTAATTTGGAAATTTAATTTTTTCCAATATTGTCCACTTATTCCATACTTACCCCTTGATAGAGTCTTAAGAAACTTTCAAGTCCCATAACTCTCTTAAAACTCAAACGATTTTCATGCGCAATGTCATTCTGATCAGTATTTAAACTCTAATTTGATTCTACATCATCATCATTTTACGTATATTCATATTTAAATTTGCATTTATTATTTTTACATCTTTTCCTCACAATCCAATTTTAAGTATGTGGCTTCAACAGCCTTCCTTCATTTGGTCTTATCATCTGTTTTATGTACTTTTAACTAGTTTTCTTGAGTCTCGTTATCAGTTTCCTTCATATGTACTCAAGTGCCGCACTTGACTTTAGTTCAGGGATGCTCGGCTCTTAACCTGTCCTCATCTCGTTGGCTAAGTTCAATGCCGTAGCTCAAGTGGTATTTCTCTTTTTTCCATTGCCATTTTCATTTCGCATCTTTTCTTTTTCTGCTGCATACTCATATTGCAATTGCAATTCGCAGTTGTGTTGTGGTCGTGGTCGTATAATGCCGTATGCTTATATCTATATCCGTATCTAACGAGCGCATGCTGTGCCACACTACAGCCACTATAATATGCCAAATTAAAACTTTAACTAGCGCGCCGAGTGTCCTACAGCACAGTGCACAAGGAGCAAGTGCAGCAAAGCCGGCGACAGACTGTCATCATTATCATTAACAGACGCCACGGTTCGCACCTTCTCCGTGGCTGCTTGCAACATCCGCCGCTGCTGCCGCTGTTGTGGCGCTTATTATTGTCACTGAAGTGGCCGCCATGAGCAGTCGGTGCCTCTGGTGCCTCTGGTCCTGCTCCTTGCATCGCATCCTGCCATCCTGCCATCCTGCCTGTCGTCCTGCCCCAAAAGTGACAACGCCAGAGCACATCAACGAACTCGAAGCTCGGAGGCGCCGCTTCCGTTGCAGTTTGTTTTTCAGTAAATGTTCGCAGACGGCTTAGTATAAGTATACTTATGTGTATGAGTGTATGTTATGTGTGTGTTTGTTTTTTATGAGTTGGTGGCATAAAAAACAAAATGTACGCGTTAATCTTTCTAACAAACCAAGGCTATGTGTGTGTGTGTGTGTGTGGCAAGGTTTATGTTGCAAATAACTTTGCTTGCACTTCGGCCTAACATAATTTATGCACTGCATCACGCTTGGGGCGTACTGTTATTTAAATAGTGGGCGTGGCAGCTGGCACTAACTAACACCAGCATATTTAATTACATGCTTTCGGATATGGCCAACATTAGTTGCAGCCACTTTTCAACCTTCTGTTGCCATGTAATTAAATGCAACACCAGCTAACAAAAAGCGACTTGCAACAAGCTGCAAAATGACGTAGAGATTTATAAAGAACCATGATAATTAAATGAAGTTATGTAAAATTAAACTAGGAAAGAATGTATCTCTTAAAATGAATATTTAGTATAACATATGTTTAAAGTTACATGGAAATATTTTGAATTTTATAAAGATGAGCAGACTAAACATTTGCTATAAATATGGAAACTTAAGAATTAAAATCTTGAATTGAAATTAGTTATGACTCAACGATTGAAATCATTTTCTATTAATTTTGAACTAAGTCAGAAATAATATTGAAATTGCTTAATTCAAAAACTTAAACTTTAAAATAAAGAATAGATTTGCATATCTCTTCAAATTCCTATCAAATAACTCATGTCTGATTTGTTAATTCCTTTACAGATATAGATCTAAGTAAATTTACTATGTGTATTCTTAAACTTATCAAATTATTCTTGCATTCACTTCAGACCTCGGCACATTTGCTCGTAACAACCATAACAATAACAAGTTCTTATCAAGCCCCACGGTTAAATCTGACAATGAAAATTGACAACCCAAACCCCAAAGCATTCTACGTAGCACTAATAGATGAAATTATTCGACGAAATTCTCTCTGTTCCAAAAGTATTTAGCGGAATATTTCACTCAATGTTGTGACGCATGCGCTGCTTAGTACACAAACTGAACGCTATGCCTGCAAGTGGCGCCACTGTGCTGCGCTCTCAAGAGAGAGTAACTCTTACTCTCTCAAAATTGCTCTCTGGCTATCTGTGTTTCTCTCTCTCTCTCTTTGCCAGCTGTTGGCACGAGTTGAATTCGTTTGTTTATTGCCTCGGCGCCTTAAAGTATGCTTCGGTTATTTTTTATATATGTTATTTTTTGGTTTTTCCTTCGTTCAAAATACTGAGGAGCAGGGAGAGAGGGGGAGCAGAAGGAAGCGACATTGTGGCTGTTGTTGTTATTGTTGTTATTGTTGTTGTTGTTGCTGCTGCTGCTGCCTTCAATTCAATTTTTCGCCAGCTGTTGTGCTTAATTTGAACTTTAAGCATTTTCCTTTTCGCCTTCGCCATCGTCCTCGTCATCGCTCACCGTTTTTCCCATAGCGGTTGTTGTTGTTGTTGTTTTGGGCATTTCCGGCTTTAACGCTGCGGCGACAGTTCAATGCGTATGAAAAACCCATTGGCATCGCCAGTTAGCTGCCCCATTGTAGGTCAGCCTTTTAACCGCTAATGAAGACTTATATCGAAATGAGCGCTACTTGGTTTTTCGGGTTTTCTCTTCTCTACTCTATTTTTTTGGGAGGGTAATGCACTTATTTATAGGTGGAAGAGCAGAGCATTCCGTTTCAAATACTATAGCCAGTTGACAGTATAAATAATGTGTTCCTTTGCCAGAATTTATGGCACTTGTATGTCTTCCAGTCTGCTCCAACTTGACTGCTATAAATTAGAGCGGGGCCAGGCCGTGTGTGGACCGCTCCCATCCTCACATATGAGTTGAGCAAAATCGACACGCAAGGCCACACACATAAGCACACACACACACACACACACACACATATACACATGCATATGTATCTGGATTATATGTACGCAGATATATACATATACACATATATAAAGGCAACCGCCGTGTAAGCGGCTTTTGAGGTTTTTAAGTATTTAGGCATAATGATTAGCCGCTCATTAATTGCTGAGCCACTCAAGTCACTATATTTGACTAATTAAGCAGCTGATTAACATTATAAACACACACTTTCTCTCACTCTTTCTCTCGCATTTTATCACTGCTTTATTTACAACTACATATTTTCCTGTGGTACAGATTGTTGTCTAAATTTTCTATAAGATTGTGCAGCAAATGCAGGGACGAGGCCCATGGCCGTGACCATGATGGTGTCCATGATGATGATGTGGTCCGCCATGTCCATGTCCATGATGATGTGGTCCACCATGTCCATGTCCTCCATGGCCTCCATGACCTCCGTGTCCTCCATGTGGTGGTGGCATTTCTTTAACTTTGGAATGGACAACTTCACGTGCGATAGGTGCGAGTAATAGACGTCAACTAAAGCTCTTCAGATAGCTGGCAATAGCTTCAATATGATTATATACCAAATATGTATATTTAGAGATACTTAAGAGATAAGCCTTATCTTATAAGATAAGGGTTTGCTAATCAATACCGCATTTTTGGATAAAGTATCAGCTATGACTAACAGCCATTATCCATTGTGTGGAATTTAGTCATACGCCATTAAAAAACAGGGAAAACCCTTGTTCAAAGACTTCACTCATACGCAATTATTAAATGGAAAAACCCGAATCGTAAAATTACCAAATTTTAGTCATGAACTGACGGAATTTTTATTTGAAACTCACTGTTAAGAAGTAAAAAATTAAAGCATAAAATTGAAGATGAAATAAAACAAACTACAAGTAATTCTTGGTTTTAATTTAATTATATAAATAAAGGCAATACTTTTTTCTTTCTTATTCTTGACATGTGAAATAAATCAATGTCAAGTAAAATTTAAAATTTTATTTATTTATGAAAAAAACATTCTAGAGGAATTTAAAATTTAATATTGTATCGTAGCTCTTAAAATTGAAATAACTTTGAATATTATGATCAGTTCACAAATATCTTTTTATTATAATCAATAATTTATGAAATCAGGGAAATAAATAACACATTTTTAACACATTAAGCTAGTTCCAGTGTTGGTGAAGATCGCATTATCGAGGCTGGATATGAGAAGGTGAGTAATTCGGAGGAGGTGCATAGCCACCACCGTGGTGTGGTGGGTGATGGGGTCCGTGGTGATGTGGAGGAGGGCAGTGGTGTTGCGGGGGCAATGGCAATGGTCCGTGGGAAGGTGGCATATAGCAGGGAGGTCCATTCATGGGAGGTCCGTGGTGTGGGGGTCCATGGTGAGAAGGTCCGTGGTGGTTAGGTCCGTGGTGGGGAGGTCCATTATGACACGGTGGGTGGTGGTGATGATGTGACATTGCTGGATCTTGATTTCCTCACTCCAAATTGCGAATAACTGGAAATACTTCGTTGAACTGAACTAATTTAGCTTGCCGCCCAAGTTTTATAATATTGCACTACACTCAGGGTTTTATGGGCTTCAGATAAGTACTATCTAATCGAAGAAGCTTGCTCGTCCTAATCAATTGTTGTGCATTCGACTTGGCAAAAAATACTATGTGTCAACTCTGACCAATGCGTAGTAAATTATATTTATTTTGTTTGGGACAGTTAGGTTGTCTAAAAAGTCCCGTAAAAGGTGTATTTCTGCTAAAGTGAATGGGACTTCGCAGAATACTCATACCTTGCACTTATTATTAGCTATTAGTAATTGGCTATTTGTAATTTTTTTTGGACCGTCTACTGAAAAAAAGCTTTAGGTTTTCAGCTTTTTAGTCACTTCTAATCTTATTATAAATTTAAAGATATTGTAAATTAATTAAAATAATTTTTAAAATTGTAGACTTTATTATTGGTATTTTTAATACATTGGTATAATTGTATAATATGAATTTATTTTTCTCTCATTAATCATCAATTAATTTAGACAAAGCATTTTAAAAACTATTCTAAAAGTCTTAAATTTTTGAAACTTTTTAATGATGCGGAGGATGATGGGGAGGTTGATGTCCTGGCTGATGTGGATTGTGTCCATGATCCTGCGGGCCGTGACCATGTGAGCCTGGATTGTGCGGTCCTTGAGGTCCATGGTGTCCATGGGGGGCATGAGGTCCTGTTGGTGGTGGTGGCATTTCTAATAATGAACGCACTTTAATTTGAAAAGTGCAGCAATTCTTAAACGATGGTCAACTAAACCCTATTCAATGGTAAAATGTAGCAAATATTTATATTGTGTCAAAGCTTTTGTGAACGCCAAAGTTGGGAAACCTCAGAAAAGCTGGGATTTAATTGGCAAAAGTATAAAGATAAACTAAAAGGTAAACATACATGGGAACAAAAAAAAAAGTAAATAAAATGCCGATAAGACTTTATCACATTTGTTTGTACTATGATTAATTCAAAATTAGTTCAGGTTTTTTACTAAAAGTATTTCTATTGCTTGCTACATTTGATACTGACTTTGAAAGAATAGTTTTTTCGATTGCTTATATTTTTATTGTATTCTTCGTTTTTTCTTTCCATTCCTCCAAAAATTTAATTGCTTTGTTATCTTTTTTCCCTGGAGTATACAGAAATATTGAGTAAAACATTTGCCTACCTCATGACATTTGCTCGCATGACCTAACCAACTAAGTGACTATCCAAACTATTGGAAAACCAACACAGAAAAAATGCGACCCACTTGTGCCACATGTTTGGCAAAATTGCCAAATGCCCCAAAAAAAAAAAAAAGAAAAAAAAAAATGTAGAGAAGAAAGAAAATAAGTAGGAAAATAGGAAAAGGGCAGCGGATTTGGCTTTTTGAATTCAATTAATTTTATCTGCATCAATTTAGCCTTTATAATCGCATCAGAGTGCGCCAAACTCGCATAGGAAAAAGAACAAGAACTAGAACCAGAATGTGGAAAAGGGAAGGGAAAGGGAAAGGAGATTGCGAAAAGTCGAAAACCCAAAAACCACTCAAAAGGGGCCGCTGCCTCGTAAAATGTATAAAGTCATTGCAAAAGCCAATTTGTATATCAGCGAAGTGAAGGCAGCGACGATGGAGGCCCAGCGATTATCAAAATGCGAATATGGCACACGGAGCGCCAGCAAAACTTACTTAAAATGCCCTTAGCTCAGAGAGGGAGGAAGGGAAAGGAAAGGAGAGCGTATGGGAGAGTTGAGGGTTGAGAGTTGAGGGTTGAGAGTTGAGGGCTTGGGTCCTTTCTTCATGGCAACAATTACATTTCACAGATTTACGTTTGGGCCGCTTTGGTCGCGTGTGTTGCATGCTATTAGTGTGTGTCCTTTATTTGGCTTATGGAGCTTACATTACCGCCGAGCTCTGGGCCTCGGTTTGGGTCTGGTTCTGGTTGTGGGTCTGGTCCTGGGGCTGTTTCTGTGTCCTGCTTACCGAATGATGGTGGGTTTCGACTGTCGCTGATGTGTGCCGTCTAAATATGAGAATGTTGTGTGAAAATGTTTAAAATCCACGCGAGCTTTTCAAGCGCAAATGCTTAGCACGCCAATGTACAGTGGAACGATTTAATAAAATTTACAAATAAATAATTCAATCAAATGTAAGCTGTTAATTTTATAAACTGACACGGAATTTAGTTGATTTCAGTGATTTTATTTATATTTTTAAATTGATTCTTCGAACTTGAAAGACAATAATAAATAATTAAAAAAGGCATGATAATTTTTAAATAAAAGTATATGAATAGGAAAAATTGTAAATAAGGTTAAATATTTTATAAATATTTATGGAATGCAATTATATTTATAACCTCATTGAAAAAGACTTGAAAGTTTTTATTTATCTTTTTAAGTTGTTTTTGCACTTGAATTCTATAAGTTAATAACAATAATGTAATTTTAAAAGTGAAAAAAATATATGTGAATTATAAAATGGTAAATAATATTAAATATTTATATTAACTAATGTAAAATTGAATACATAAAGCTGAAATTATATTAATAATTTCATTAAATTTCATAAAATTTAAGAAACCAATTAAATGATTAAGGTGATTTTAATTAAATAAAAATACATAAATAATAATTAAATTAGAAAAAATTGTAATTAATATTTAATATTTTTACTTATTTATTTAAAATATAATACATAAAGTTATAAGTTATATTTAAGTTATTTTTGTTACCTTATTTAATTTTAGTTCAATCAAATCAGTAACCAATTGGATAGTTTCTCTCAACCACAGTCAATTGGCAGTTGGAAAGGCGGGACAGGGAGTGGCCACGTCCACTTTTGCATACCACATAATGGCGTGTGAGCAACAACAGCAACAATAGCAACAACAAAATATGATGAAAAAAAAGGGAAGTAAATAGTGGAAAAGGCATAAATAATAGCAAATAATACGGCGACAATGCGCACAAATTTGCCGCTAAAGTGTAGTCATTGTCGGCCTCGGGCTGTGCGTGAGACAGCTAAAGGACGAAGGATGAAGGCAACGGAGGGCAGAGGGCAGAGGGGGGTTGGGTAGTGTTTTCCACTCTGTCACTTGAGTTAGCTTTTTGCATGATTTCGCTATTTAAATTTATTATACATTAGATTTATGAGCGCGTTGAGTTGGCCCCTACATAGTATGAGTATACGAGACGCCTACGACTCTTAACACTTATCATTGGCCTTTTGTGGTCTTGACGTGGCTTTAATTTCATTGGGCTTACCGCTAGAAATTGCCCATTTGAATGGGGTGTGAAGCGTCAGTGTTTATATAGTATGTATGTAGAAGTAGTACGTAATCCCATAAACATATCAAACTTCTAACTGGGCGTGTGTGTGTGTGTGTTTTAAGTGATTTCTTTCTCACTTCGCTGCCACTGGGCACATGCACAATTATTATCGAGTCGATGGAGTCGAGTGGTTGTGTTTGTGCCACTTCTGTCACATGACTTGTGGTTGAATATTTCAGTATTTTATTTTCCACTTTTTTCCTTTTTTTTAATTATATGTTTTGGAGCCTTGCGTGGCATTCAAACTGCTCAGTTGCAGGTGCTTATTTGAAGTGTGACAGAATTCAAAGTTGAAACGGAAACGGAAACCTGCACGCCTGTCCCATAACACGAACCTCCTCTGTGTGTTTGCATTACGAATTGCGGTACTTTGATAACATAATAATACAGTAATCAGTTACCGCCAGAAGTGCTTTGAATGGGACTTTCATCTGAGAAATAAATATTTACATTTAACAGGAATATTTCATATCAATTACTTTGAAAGTAAGCTCATTTCCACTCGATGCTTTGGTAAGCTAAAAAATTGAATTGAAAATATTTCTCGATATATTATGTCTCGTTACTGTTGCAAAAAGATAGAAAAACAATCAAAACCGTTGATAGTCAACGAGTATTAATTTATCCTGTTTTATCTTTCTTCGTTATGTACTACAGATTTGGGATCTAAGTATGCATAATTTCTATACATACAAAAAGATATCCGACAAAGATGTCAATTTAAATCATGTTGCTTATTGTGTTTTAGACATTCAGTCTAACTGTTTTGTTGTTGATAAATAATTTTAATTTTATTTTTCTTTATTTTCATACTCTTTTTATTTATAAATTTCAAGTACTATAGTAATCAATTAGCGTTATTTCTATACTAGGTAAGTTAAGGGCTCTGACTCTTTTTAATAAAATAAATAATTCATTAATAATCTTTATTCATACAGTTTTCTAGAGGTTTTTTTAAGGAAATCACAAAAATGGCGTCAATTGTGGGACATGTGCCCATCTTTCCCGCTGGAGAAACAGTTCCTGATTGGGCCAAAATAGGCTGGAACTCGAAAGTTCAGCATGACATATACAGAGATTGGGGTACATACTACGCACACCGACGTCGTCTGAACTTTGGCCAGTATTATTATACCAAAGCCTTGGAGTTCGATGAAAATGATTATCTTACACTCTATCGACTGAGTATGACCAAGAGAAAGGCCGCTCAGATCGCAGGATCTCTGGAAGATGCCAGAGCTGCTGCAGGTAACATTTGATATAGCTTAAATTATTAAAATTATTGAGCAAATATTTAACAGCAATGGGTGAGAAGAAACGTGGACCGAATTGTCCAATCAGTCTGCAAATTTGCGATGCTCTCTTTGAGCTGAATCAGTTCGAGAATGCCAATTTAGAACTACGCGAAAATTTGCGAAGATTTATTGGCGTCAAGGCTCGAAACTTTGAAACTCGACGCTTAGTGGTAAGTTATCTCAAGTCTTGAAAATGTATTTAGACATAAAGTGAATTAATCTTGCGTTTTAGGTTGATGATGTCATTAAAGATGTCACTGGCAAAGGACTCTCTTTGTTCTACCTGAACTACCAGAAAGTCGTGGAGCAAGTGAGTGCAATTATGAAAGCGAATGAGATGAAAGATCAACGTCCCATGTGGAAGATATTGAAAGAACTGGAGAAATGTGACGTACTAAGCATACCGGAAGAAGAGGAAGAGAATCCGTCTCCACTTGAAATCGCACGTAGAAAGCGCGCTTTTAATGTGATTCATCAGAACTATCTGAATTTATCCTGGCACGATGTACTATTTATGAAAACAATACGCAAGAATCCCAATCTACTGCTGGATCAGTGTAAGAACTCAAAGAACTTCTTGGCCAATTTATCTCAGGTCCAATACGATATTGTGCGGCGATTTATAGTTAGTATTAGATTTGATATTTTATCCAACTAGACTAAATCCACTTCTTGTCCGTTAGAAAATGATTCATTCTCGTAACCCGCTGTACTATGTCAGTTTCTTGAAGTTCTCAAACAAAAAGATGCTGACGAAAAATAAAGAGGCCTATCTATACAGCGTTCAGTACCAAACCCATCGCAATATGATTGCAGACCTAAGACATATCCGTAAGCTGCGCAAAGAAAAAAGACTCAAGGTAATTATTTTCATATATTTTTGTATGAGTTATGTAATGTGAAGTACACATTTCAGAGTCTTGCTGAATATGTGGAGAAAGTCATGGGTGATTATTATGTGACAAAAACGAATCGTGTCATGTGCTGGAAATTTGAGTTCATAAACGAGGTTTACAACACTGTGGCCCTGGCCCTAATCGAGCAGTACTCGATTCCCAAATTTATGAAGCCGTACCCAATTCACTCGGCATTACTGTGTCTATTGCGAACGCCTGAGAATAAGATAAAAGATAACGTTCCATTTGTCTTTGGTGATCGCTCTACTTACCAAGATGGCGATGCAAAGGATCCAGTCGCCATAAAAGCAAGGTATAGTTTTAATATGAGATTTGATATACATTTGCTATAGTTATACTTTAATTTCAGGCAACTTATTTCACGTTTGGAAAAACGAATCAAGTTCGCCAAGTTTTCGATTGAGAAGTGTTATCTATATCATCAGATTGCCAGTGTTCAATTGAGTCAATTGCACTATGATGAATGCGTTCTCAATGCTCGTCGAGCCATCAAAGGTACTATCAATATTATATTTATAATAATTGATATAACGAGTTCTTATATGATCCTAGAATGTCAAGGATGTAGCAGTCACATATGGCACTTCCTAAGTGTTATACAAATCATCAAGGCAAATGTTTTGCAGCATAAAGTGGAGGCCAGCAAGGAGTCCGTTGAGGAAGCTTATCCAATTGCCAAGCGTCTGAAATTTCGACCTCTCAAGAAATTCATGGACCTCTGTGTTGAGTTGGTTGATGACGATCTTCGCAAGAAAGTTGAGTCTATAGCTTCCCAGCGAGCCAGTAACAAGTCGATCTCAAGTTTGACATGATTTCATAATTTTTCATAATTGAAATATAAAAAGCTGCATTAATATGAAATGAAATCACTATAATAATCATAAAATAAATAAATGCTGTTATAGAAAATCAATCGATTCAAAAATTGTATTAATTTCTTAATCTCAAAATGCCAAAAGATTCCTTTATAATTTGCTGACTTGATCAGAATTCCTCCTGTTGGGTTTTTCTGTTTATGCAAATTATAAGTAAATCTGGATTTTCCATTATCATAAAGAAAAAAAAACATTTTCCTATCTAGATGCCTTTGTAAAACAAATCTCCAGTATGAATATTATCATTATGAATTGAAGCAGTAGCATAAAAAACACCAACAAAAGCAGATCACAAATAATATGCATAAAAACTCTAAAAATAAGTAAAATAAATGAAAAAAAGATAAAAAAAAGTTAAAAATAAAAAGAAATAAAAAAAAAAAAAAATATATAAGAAATTTTATTTTTGTCATCAATCTGTAAATTGTGCCCGAAAATGCCTTCAATTGTAGCCCCAGCCGCCGTTCCAAAATCGGGAACTGAAGAAGCGATTCCCGCCTGGTTGAAGTTCGACTGGAGGCCAGAGATTCAGCAGGGCATCTACAGGGACTGGGGACAATACTATGCCCGACGACGACTCAATAACAATGCCATGGACTGCTTAACCAAGGCTATGGAGCTGGACGACACTGACTTCATGTCCATCTATAGTCGGAGTCAGGTCCAACGCATGGCTGCGAAGCTCGAAGGCGCCCTGGCTGATGCCTTACTGGCTGCCCGTGAGTTCACAGGACCTTCTCTTTAAGTTGATGCATAACATATGTATCTTTTTCAGAAATGGCAAAAAATCAGCGTAGACCAAATGCAGATATCAATTTTGAATATTGCTGTGATCTATTTGAACTCAACCAAATGGAGAACAGCAAAGCGGGAATGGCTAACAACATGCAAACCTTTAAAGGCACCAAGTCCTTAATTTTTGAGAAACGCCTTGTGTTGGTAGGTTCAACTGAATTCATTTTGAGATTAGCTTAATTTCTCACTCCCCTTCTCTATCTTCAGATTGATGATGCAATTAAAGATGCCACTGGCAAGGCCATGTCCTTGTTTCTATTAAAGAACCAAAAGTTACTCGAACACGTTAGTGAAATTACCAAAGCCAAAGCAGTTATAGATGACCGTCCTTTATGGAAGCAATTGAAAGAGCATGAGAAATGTGATATACTCAGCATACTAGAAGATGAGGTAAGTATTGGAAGTTAACTGGATAAGTAAAATAATTCGGATTGTTTTGATAACCAACTAGGAAGAAATTTTGTCGCCACTTGAAATCGAGAGGAGGAAGCGTGCCTTCAATATACTTCATCAGACCTTCATGAATGAGAACTGGATTGATTTCATTTTCATGAAGGAGCTGAGAAAGAATCCCAACTTGCTCAACGAACATTGCCTGCAATCTAAGGACGTCTTGAAAAAATTGGTTATCGAGCAGTATCGAATAATCAGACAGTTTGTGGTAAGTATAGATCAAGTGGAAAATTCTATTTGAAATCAGACACCACAAAAACTTCCTTTCAGAAAATGCTTCAAACTCGAAGTCCGCTTTATTACGTCAACTACTTGAAATATGGCAACACGGGGATGCTGGAGAAGTGCCGGGAGGCATATCTATTCAGGAAACAGTATCAAATACAGCGGAATATGTTTGAAAATCTGCGACAAATTCGTAAGCTACGCAAAGAAAAAAGAATTCAGGTAATTATTGAGTATAAATGTGAGGTCATTTAATTTATTTCAAACTTTAGAGTCTACTCAAATATGTGGAGAAAGTCATGGGTGATTATTATGTGACGAAAACGAATCGTGTCATGTGCTGGAAATTTGAGTTCATAAACGAGGTTTACAACACTCTGGCACTGGCACTTTCCGAGCAGTACGAGATTCCTAAGAATTTCAAACCCAGTAGCTCGGCAATGTTGCGTTTGTTGCATCTGCCGTCGGATAAGATAAAGGATATTGTACCATTTGTCTTCGGTGATCGCTCTACTTACCAAGGATCGGATGTTGTAGACACTGCAGGACAGAAATTAAGGTAAATTAAAGATTAATTATTTTAGTAATCTTTATTAATATTAATTTATTAAAACCGTTTTTAGAAAAAGAATTTCGGTACTGGAGAATCGAATTAGATTTGCAAAGTATGCTATTGAGAAGACCTATCTGTATTATTTGATCTCGAATATTCACTTGTCTCAAGGACGCTCTGATGAATGTTATTTTAATGCACGCAAGGCCATGAAAGGTTTGTTACATAATCATTTTGTAATTTTAATACTTTAATAATGTGCTCGATCTTAGAAAGCAAAAAGTGCAATAGCTTGATTTGGAGTTTTCTAAACGTTGTACAAATCTTAAAGGCAAATATAATATTACATAAAGTGGAACGTGTTGGAGAGGCTTTGGATCTCGGTCTTCCCATTGCCGAAACGCTTCAATGTCCCAGGCTCGTCACCTTTATGGAAGTTTGCATTCTGTGCAACGAGGAAGAATTGGTAAAAAGGTCAGGTAGTCAGGTTTCAAGTCAACGGGCCACAACTGGTTCCATACCAGTTATTTATGTAGCTAATTAATACAATAATGTTTATGATTTAAATAAATCGAGAGTGCAATTTAATTTGCTGTGCATTTTTATACTATTTATGGATCTTAGTTTAAAGAGTTGAGGAACAGATTATAGATTATAGAAATTTCCCTTTCAGAAATAAATTTTCCATCTAGAACTCTTTGTAACATTTGTAGTTTCATATGTGTGTAACAGTCAACAAATAAAGCTCAGTTCCATTACACAAGCAAAACTAGACAGATCCAACAGGAGTTTATCAAATAGGGAAAACGTTTTTACACTAATATTTTTACATTTTTATACAAGTGTTGTTTGAAATAACAACTGCAAAAATGACTTCAATTGTGGGCCACACGCTGCGTCTGGAGCCCGGCGAGCAATTGCCCTACTGGGCAAAATTAGACTGGAGTGAGGAAATCGAGCATGATATCTATAGAGATTGGGGCACATACTACTTCAATCGGCGCAGGGAGAACTTTGCCATGCACTATTATACCAAGGCATTGGATTTGAATGACTATGATTACATAACACTCTATCGTCGCAGTCAGACCCAACGTAGAGCTGCAAGGATCGAAGGAGCCCTGGCTGACGCCACCAAAGCTGCAAGTGAGTTTTTAAAATAACAGTAGCTTCAACTTAAGCAATGTCAATTTATGCCTTTTTCAGAAATGGCTTTGCAAAAACATGGACCCAACTGTCCCATTAATCTGCAAATATGCGATGCTCTTTTCGAACTCAATCAGTTTGAGACTGCCAATATTGAATTGCATAACAATATAAGAGACTTTATTGGTGTCAAGGCCAAAACTTTTGAAACGCGTCTTATTGTGGTAAGTTGTGAAAATACCAGATTATTTAATTGATTTTATTTTTATTTATTATTTATTTATTTTAACAATATTTTAGGTTGATGATGTCATCAAGGATGTAACTGGCAAAGCCATGAACTTGTTCTATTTAAGAAACCGAAAGTTGATAAGTCACGTCAATGAAATCACAAAAGCTAAAGCAATTGTCGACAATCGACATTTATGGAAGATATTGAGGGATCAGGAAAAATGCGATGTAGTTAGTGTACTAGAAACAGTGGAGGAAGTACTTTCCCCTATAGAAATAGCACGCAGGAAGCGAGCATTCAATGTACTTCATCAGACTTATATGAACGATTCGTGGTATGATATTCTATTCATGAAGAACTTGAGAAAGAATCCCAGTTTGTTGCTGAATCAATGTAAACGCTCGAAGGGCTTTGTGCAAATGCTATCGAGTAAGCAATATGATATCGTCAGACAGTTTATGGTGAGTATTTGATAACATTCATTCATCATCAATCAATGACACTTCCTCAAATAATTTACAGAAAATGCTGCAATCTCGCAATCCTCTTTACTATGTCAGTTTCTTAAAGTACCCAAACAAAAAGATGCTGGAGAAGAACAAAGAGGCAAATCTATTTCGTGTTCAGTATCAGACCTATAGGAATATGATTGGTGATCTCAAATACATGCGTCAACTGCGTAAAGAAAAGAGAATCAAAGTAAGTATACCATTATTGAAAATGATATATAATAACGTAATCGTAATCATATTACAGGCTCTTAATGATTATGTTGAGAAAGTCATGGGCGATTACTATGTGATAAAGCGAAATCGTGTCATGTGCTGGAAATTTGAATTCATTAATGAGGTTTATAACACTCTGGCACTGGCGCTTGCCGAGCAGTATGTTGTGCCCAGAAATTTTAAATTTAATGCGACTGCAATGATGCGATTATTGCATTTGGCAAGGGATAAAACAAAGGACATTGTTCCATTTGTCTTTGGAGATCGTTCCACATACCAAGAAGGAGATGATGAAGACCGTGAAGGAGGGAAATCAAGGTAATTGAATTAACAATATTTTAAGATTTTTTTTAAGGTCTCATTCGTAATTCTTAGAAAACTTATGACGCGCATTGAGAGACGGATTCGCTTTGCTAAATATCCCATTGAGATGTGCTATCTTTATAATCAGATGGCCACTATTCATCTGAGTCAATTGCACTATGACGAGTGCTGTTTCAATGCTCGCAAAGCTATTAAGGGTGAGTTAAAATAAGAACATAATGATAATAAATTATTCCTGTTATATATTTAGAAAGCAGCAAGTGCAATAGCATAATTTGGCACTTTCTGAGTGTCATTCAAATCATCAAGGCGAATGTCATCCAGCATAAAGTGGAACGCACTAAGGAGGCTCTGGAAGAGGCTCTTCCCCTGGCAAAGCAGCTTCGGTCAGTTAAGCTTATCAAGTTCATCGAGACGTGCATCTTCAATACCGAGGATGACTACAATAGAAAACTCAGTTCATTGGCCAGCCAACGATCGAGCAGAGCATCGGTCACAACTCTAATGATGCGTGAGGAACTTGATTTAGATGAAAGGTAGATTATCGATCGTATAAAAATAAATTGTAATATCTGTAGATAGACAGAAGCAGTTAAATAAACTACCGTATAGAAATATATATCTAAATATCTATAGTAATTCATGACCACAAAAGCACTAGTAATGCTAGTATTGTATGTCTATCTTTATGGAAGCTTTTTAGAGACTTGTGCTTTTAAGGATCTCAACTTATAGCCAGGACTTAAGTTATGCCAGTGTAATCTTTGTGGCTGCCTATAAACTGCTGTCGTGTGATTACAACTTTTATTCTGGCCTACATTTAAAGCGTCGCCTTTTAAGCACACACACACACACAGGCTCACACACAAGCACACACGCATAAGAAGAGAGAAAATTTACCTGGGAAAACGGAGTCGTAAAAATTCTATCAACTCGATTAAATTATAACAAGTGGATTTTCATGTTTTTGTGTCGCATTTATGGGTTTTTATTGTGCTAATTTTATGCGACGGCGGCAAAGGAAGCGCGACAGGACGCAGATCCTTGAGTGGGAAAATTCGGTATATATATATATATATACACAGACAGACACACACACATACACATACATAGATAGGCACCTGCGTTTGGGCTGCAATAATACTTGGCACACATTTAGTGGCAGCATTTAGTGGCACATTGCGGTGCCAACGACGACGACGACGACGACGACGCTGAAGTTCATCCTTGGGACATTGCCACATCGCTATTGCTATTGTTGTTGTTGTTGTTTTATTTTTTAGCGACACTCTTACTCTGTGTGCTGTGTGGCGCCACACTTGGCAAAGTTTTCTGGCCTACCAGCCACACAACAATACACACACACCCACACACTCACTCGTATACACTGCACACCTGTTCACCTTCCCCTTCAACTGCCTTTTGTCTTATCAAACTTTAGCGCGTATGTGTTTATGCCACAAATGGCACTTTTGCGGCATCGCATTTTATTTTTTTACTGCCACTTTTCGCCATTTTGCTTTATCATTTTTATTTGCCAGTTTTCTAGCTAGATGGGCGTGGCTTGAACCCGAGTCGGACACTAAAATATAAATAAGAATGCTAAAAGTCAGGAAGGTGCTACAAATCGGATGCCCTCTAAGGTTACATACGAGTTAGTAAACAAAAGGTATATTACAAATAAAAAAAAATTTTTTTTTCTAAATAAAAATATATTTTGGTTTTTTCTTTAATCGATTCAAAAATATTTAAAAACTCCTTCGACCGTTTTTTATTTTTTTACTTAAGTTTTCTTAAAGAGATAGTTTCAAATTTCATATAAATTTATATTAATTTTACTTTAAAATATCTCTCAATAATAACAATTTAATAGACCATCCTAAAAGTATGCTTCTTTTTTATTTTATTTACACAAAACAATCTGTTTGGTTTTGCTTAATATCCCTGCAGCATTTCCATCTGTTGTGCTGCGAATCCTTTTACATTTTTTATGTTCGTATACAACTAATAAGCCCCATCGAGCCGTTGTCACTCTGTGTATTAAGCCATCAACATTTAAATAGCCGCCTTGTTGGATTTTATTGTCCCGTGGGCGAGTTGTGCGAAAGGTGTGCGAGCAACTAATGACCCTGTATTTATATGACAGGGCCAAAAGTTTATAAATATTTATGGGCTCTGTTGCTGCTGCTGCTGTTGTTGCATACTTGCTTTCTTCGAGCGCAAACTCATTTGCTTATTTTAAAATTCCGAGCAGGCGTTGTTTCATTTTTGACACCCGAAACACCGAAGCTGCGCCCCAAACAGCAGAGATCCCTCTCAATACTCCCCAAAGTTCTCAGTCTTGTCATCGCACGTTGTTGCCATTGTCACGCACACACGTACTATATTTTTTACGCGCATATCATATTACACACACACACACACACACACACACATGGCACGCAGGCAGCCACAACATCAAGCACCCTTTTTTGGTGGGGATTTCAGGGTTTCGTTTTTTTTTTTGTGTTCGCTGATGAAGTAAATAGAATCACGTACACTAATTATCATCACCATTGCGCGCCAACGTTCAAAAATATATTTTTATTAATTTCATCGAGGTCGGAAAGGTAACGCCCACAGCTTCCCAACCTTCATTTCCCCTTCCTTTTGTCACTTGTTTGGTAAAATTTTTAATTGAGATCCGGCAATACGATAAACCTGACTACAAATAGTACGTTCTCTGCTCTGAATGTAAATTGCTGCATTTAGTTACGAGTATTTCGATTACGGCCTGATAATCCGATTAGATAAGCTCAACTATAATTAGCTATTGTAGATTTTTGGGGGAAGAGTGTAGTCGTAACACTTGACACTGACTGCGTTAAATGTGAGTCATTTAATATTTATTAAATTATTGCAGACAGATTCGCTTAGTCATAGAGGTAAACGTAGAGAAACGCTTTATGATAAGAATACCTAAATTAGTATTGTAACAATACATCGAAAAATTGACAACTTTAATTATAACTTTGTCTAAGCTCAACCAATTTCCTTGATTAACGTTAATTTTATCATTGTTTGGCGTGTAATTTGATTTATTTTAAGCTCGATTCACAGTAGTCTAAGTTGAATAAAATTTATGTTTATTTTTATTGTTAAGAGTTAAGAGATTAGAACTGATTAGATTGTTATACACTTGTTGTTATATAACTTTGTCTTTAAACATATGTTTAAGTGTTAACTTATTCGATAGCATACATATTTCCCCATAATCAAAATTTAAAAAATGTCAAAACATTCTCAGATAAGAAGTGAGTTCCCACAATTTGGAGTGACTCACCTACTGCTTCAAACAATTTAAAAATACCCTAAGGCCTAGTTGATATTAGTAACCCCAGCAAAGTGATCGTTAAATTTTAAAATTTTAAAAATAAATAAAAATAATTTTACAAAAATAAATTTATACGAATTTGGTAAAAGAAAAAAGAATACTTTATTCAAATGTTCACTGAAACTAGCTCTGGAACTAGTTACATTATAGTATATTAAATGTTTATACGTCCTTCATATAAGAATCAATAATATATATGAACATATACTCGTAGATAACACGGCTCACGCTCAAAGTCAGATAAGAGCGCGATAGAGATAGTGCTTTATCTACAGATAAGACTTCTAGTAGTGCAGCTCGTGTCGTACTCGACTAGAGATTCCCAAATACTCGAATACTATAATAGACCGATCTGACATTACATCCAGTATCAGCTGGAACGTGCTTCGTGCAACAAGTCGCTCTATATAATTTACACACAAAATGCCAGATCGGACACGTATTGAGGTGGTGCAGGTGCCACCACCGTCGACAACGGTGATTGTACAACCACCACCGCCACAGGATAAGGGCTGCTGCTGTATACCCTGCTGTCCCTGCTGCTTCAGCTGTGGCGATTGTTGTTGCTGTTGCACCATCATGTAGACGATTACCCTTCGACAGCAACAACATCAACAACAACATCAACAACAACATCATCAACAACAACAACATCAGCAACTTCAAACAAAGGCGCACAAATCCTTTAATACTTTACGTTAAATTAAGTTTCTATGGCTTTGTCGAGCTCGTGTTTGTTATTTTCTGACACACACACTTAAAACACACACACACACACACATTTTTTTCATGCAATAAAATTTTACGATTTGTTATAAATAATGTTTTGTACTCGGCTGTGGTTGTGGCAACATATTGTCTTGCATAAATCTCAATGCTCGTCTCTCTCTCTCTCTCTCTCTCTCGTTTCTCTATCGTCTCATAAAAAGCTAAATTTAATAACACACAAAAACCGCAACAATTTGTAGTTTCATATATTTAGGGTTTTGGCACATTATTTGCCAAGTTAGTTCACATTCCAAGTTATTATTTATATGTTGCTCAAAATTTGCCAATAAAACCGAAAATGTGTCAAAATTGCGGCCAGCTCTCAGGGCCGCCTGCTCGCATTTGATAAAACATTTTATGAGCTTTGAGGTCTCTGGCATTGCAACCGCAGCGCCAAAAACTTTTTTGGCCAAAACCATTTTTGACAAGGGTTGCGAATAGGGTGAGAGGGAAAGGGAGGGAGAGAGAGGGTGGGGGGTAGGAGCTGGTAACCCATTCAACGTAATTTGTGTGTACTTTTGCTTTGCTTACTGTTTATCTAAAGCCCAAACCAAATTACTCATACGCACTGTTGCATGGAAGACGCTGCACAGTGGGCTACAGACAAATGCTGTTTAATTGAATGGCATATTAATATTATTTATGAAATAAACTAATATTAAAAAAATAATATTAAAAAAATAATATTAAAAAAGTATTTAAAAAACTTTGACAATAAATTTAGCTAAAAATATTAAATAAATGTAAAATTAAATTGTATCTAATAAGTATATAATAAAAATTTAAATATCTAGAAAACTTCCCGAATTTAAAAAAATTTAATATGTATTTCATATGCTCACTTAATTGAAATAAGATTTAGTTTCAGCTCTTAAATAAGCTCTCAATAATTATTCATTTGTATCACTTATTGTATATCCAAAACCACTGTACACTGGGTACTCCACATTTTTGACATTTACACAAACGGTTCATTATCACCACAGCTCATTGATCAAATGCCTGGGCTTTAGATAAATATTCGGTAGACCAAGTTTACCCAAAAGAAATATTTCAAATCGTTCCAAGAAATTTAGTTTAAAACAAGTTATTGCGCCGCATAGCTCACAATATTTAGTCAGTCCTTTTAGTTAGTTAGTTAACGTGAGTTGAACGTAAGAATCATGTACAATCCTGGCTATCAGGTGGACGTCATCGACCCATACTATCCACCGCCAGTGGAAGTTATCGAAGTGATGCCACCGCCAATGATGCAACCGGCGTATGTTCCAGCGGGATACGGACAACCCGCCGTTGTTGTCACACAGCCCCAGACGGTGTATGTGGAGGAGAATTCGGGTCCGACGGCCGAGCAAATGGAATGCTGCCTTATGCTGGGCGCCTGTTGTGTCATGGAGGAAGCGGGCTGCGTTATTTTATAATGTCGATGTTGTTGTTAATCTAAGAAATGTGAACAAGTATTTAGGAAATCCTTATGTTAATAAAAAAGTAATCAAAAAAATGTATATAAAAATATAAGTGCACTTATTCAAATGCAAGCAAAGCGAGTTATTGTAGAACGAATAATAATCAAATGATATTTTATACTGTTTCCAACTGACAACTCTTTGTGAGTCATTGTAATATGACTTATGGATTTATGGATATAAAAATAGCAAGACAATCAGTTTATCTATGTAGCTGACTGACGATTGTCAGTCGTTTTCCAAGTAACTTCGCCAATCTTTCCAATTTTAAACTTTTCTCTGAAAAACACAGAGTTTAAATTACACAAAAGATTTTCTAATAATTACTCTAAATTTTACAACGTTTTGTCTTTTAAAATATCTTGATTGTTTTAAATTTCCAGCCATCTAGTTTATTACTTGCTTCTGCATTTCATAAAATTTCTTCCCAAAGACTTTAGAATTCTCAAAAGGCTTAAATAATATTATTTTAAATAAGTACATATTATATGTATTAGCACAAGAGCAAATACATGTTTCTCATCGAGTGAATGTCGTCCAATTAAAATTTGTCAGGCATTGTTGTCAGTTGGCTTAAACCATATCATTATGTGGCTAGCACATTAAAGCCACTTGTATGTCACATTTCGCCCACGCACCGAGTCAAGTTATTATAATTAAAGCCAAGTCGTCATGTAAAACTGACAGAGTGCTGCGTTATGTTCAGTTTTTCTTTATGTTTTGTTCTTGGTTTTTTAGGGGAGCCAATGTAAAATGTTATTTGAAAATGTTGTGCCTTGTTGTTGTGTCTTCGACGCTGCCACCACAAGAACAAGAACAAGGCGAAGAAACAGGAGCACATCCAGGACAATTTCAACAGCTTGGCTTACAACGGAAGCAGGCCAGGCAACAACAACAACGGCAACAACAGCAACAACAACCACAGCCGGGTGCTATATGCCTTTTTAACTTGATTTAATGAGTGCAGGGAAAAACATCAACAAGAAAAATGAAATAACTGTCATTGAAGACATGAAAAAGGGAGCTCAGTGAGAAAAAGTGGAACGGAGCTGGGCAGGATTGACGGTTGCCTGTCGCCTGCTAGCGAAAGAAAAGTCAAGAGAAGTCAAGGGAAAGGGGAAAACTAAGGGAATGGAGTTGGGGTTGGGGAGGCTGCGCTACTTAACTAGGAGCAAACGAGCTGCCAGACACGAAGGGTCTACGATGGTGTATGAGGCATAAGGGCGTGGCACAGCGCAATTATGCAGCAAATTAGCGCTTTATATTTATTAAAAGCCAGCTAACTGAAAGGCTCTTTGTTTCTATTTATTTTTTCTTTTTCTTCGTGTTTATATATTGTACACTTTTTTTTGTATTTCGGGGGTTGTCCTCGAAGTGTCTACACAAAAATCAAGAAAGAAGCAAAGTGAGAAAGTACACGAATTCTTTGACAGTTGCCTGAATTATGGACTACAATATAAGCTGACTTTGCATTTAGAAGAAGAGTAGATCTATCAGTGGCCTATGATGCGACAAATTATAATCTATTATGATTGTTATTTATGTCAAATTGAGGCTTATAGTGATGCAAATTGGCAAATATACGATTATTATTAATTGTATGTAATTATAGGCGTTGTGTAATTAATTGCTCAACATCATTAAATTATTTTAAAAGGTATTTTGAAGTTAAATGTTATATTTTAGTAAATTTGTCGATATAGATTTCTCTATATTTCTTTGTACATCTTAAGCATTTCTTTATTATTATTTCACCCGTATTTGCTTGGAGTATATTTGGGTCAGCTTCAGCCCTCGAATGTGATGCGTAAAAGAAAAACAGGCGAGAAAAACATCTAATCATGGGCTACAAGTTGAAACTAATGCATAATTCGTGTACTCTGTGAAAGGCAGTCAATGGGAAAAACTGAGGCATGAAGTCAGCAGGATTCTGGATTCTGGATTCAGGATTCAGGCTAAAGTATTTCTACCCCTGCTAATAAGACGCTTAGGGGTGACTATGATAGTGATTGTTGGAAGCATTGGGCTTGTTGCATTTCCTGCAAGTAATTTTCTTATGAGTTTTCACTGTTTCGTTGTTCTGTTCGTTGTTGTGGCCAAACAGCCCCGTAATCCTTATAAATGAAGCAGCAAATTTAACGGCAAATGCAAGGATCGCAGTGTAGTTTATATAGTTACTCAAGGACTTAATGCATTTGTCCTGAAACTGGAACCTGGAATGGGATATTAACGTGTATTATATCTTATGTGACTTCTCATTCTCATTTCTCTCATTTGTCAGGCTTTAAGCATTGTTGCGACCCCATGAAAATTGCAATTGTATGGAACATTCATTGGTTTTTGTGGCAATGATGATTTATTTGCCACGCACGTGGAAGATTCTTTTCTTGTGACTTACATTCGATGAATGGGTGGTTTGTTGTGTCTGTGCTTCATTAGTGTTTGTCCAGCAGACTCATTAAAAATTAATCCGTCTTCCTCGACGATTTTAATAAGACCATGTTAAGGCTATCAGTGTCCAAGGCAGTTGACCAAATGCAGCTTGTTAGTGTCGACTTCTCTCTTAAAAAGCCATTTAACTTGACGCTTTGCAGAGAGAGAGAGTATGCTAGTAATCTTGGCTTAGAATAAGCTTAATTTCACTTTGGCAACGAATTAAAATTGAAGCATACTTTTTGGCGCATTTGAAGCTTAGGTAATTTTCTGATATTTTCAGCATTGCCATCAGTTTAGTAAACAATGCATTAGCCAACAATAGCTGACTAGAAATTCATATATTTTATTTTCAGAATTTTCCTTTCGTGTTGTGATTGTTGCTGTTGAAAAGCCTGAATGTCAGCATTAAAACACTCAACCCAGTTTCAAAGAGAGCAAAGAGCGTAGAGCATACTCTTTGTGGCATGCCCCCTTGGCCCTTTTGAACCACTGCACCACTGCACCGCTGCACCACCCAGCTGACCCGCTAAGTGCCATTCGATGGGACTCTCCAGGAGGCGGCCATGTGACGATGCCTTTTGTTTTATGTCAAGTGCAAAATGTGCAATGCATAAGAAGACAAAGCAACCGCATACCAAATAGTAATCTGGCCCTACAACATTCAACACCCACATCCAATTCCAATCCCAGTCCCAAGCCTCACTTAGAGCCACAAGCTGCTATTGTGTCACAGCTGCCAAGCAACAACAACAACAACTTTTGTGTGACACATTTGGCAATGCGTTTTTAAACTGCAAAGAAACAAAACGAAATGTGGCAGCCACAAAACAGCAACGAGTCGAGCAACAACATAAACAACAACAACAACAACAAAAGCAAGTTGGCCAAAAGTTTTTAGCATTTTTTCGCATTGCCTCGGCACTGAATTGCACTTAAAGTCAGCGCCAGTTAAAAACTTTGAAGCCAACGACTACAACAAAAAAACAAAAAAGAAAACTAAATAAAAACTATGGGAGCAACTATTGAAAAGCTTTTCTATACATTACCGAATTTCGTATACACTTACGAGCAAACTAAAGAATTAGGGAGTAGGGTATATTTTATTCGTTGAAATGTGTGTTACATCATCCTACTTAATTGCAACAAGATCGGCCAAACAGAACGGTGGTAATGGTTGATTTAAGCTTCAAGCAATTTAAGTGCCTAAAAGTATGCAATAAAACATATTTTATATTAATTAGTAACGGGTATTAATTCCCGCTTATTTTCTAATTTAATTTTCTCTTTCATTGGGCATTACACATTACATTGTTAAAAAACCGAGCATACCCTCTCTCAGTTAGGGTATTAGGCGAAGCGTATTGCATAGAGTGCGAGAGAAACAATTGAAAACTTTATTGCTTTTGGCTTTTTCACTTTTGTTCGCAAGTATGTTGCACACGAGGCAGGCGCGTTGACAAAACGGCAAAAGGAGACCAAAAACTGTCGAAAGAAGAAAGTTTTGCACTTTTATTAATTTTAGAACTCAACAGGAGGGCGGGAGGGGGAAGGGGGTCAGAGCCTTATGCTCCATACATACATAAGTATGGCAGCTGAAGATTGAAGGAACCACTTGGACGCAGACCGAGAATCGAGACTTGAGACTCGAGAGTTAAGAGTCGAGAGTGGAGGGTCGAGAGTTGTGGGATCTGCGCAAGGTTTCACTCTCGGCAGCTGTGTGGTCAGTGGTCAGAGGTCAGCGGTCAGCTGGGGTTGTCCACTAATTGGCCTTGTGAAAATATTTGCTACGCTTATGAAAACAGTTGGCCGCATGCCACATGACCCTTGACTAAAATGACACACAAAATGTCGCACACACACACACACACTCGCATATAAGTCTAGGCTTCGTTTATACGTGTGATAATTCGTGAATTGAAAACTCATAAAAAGTAAGACTTATATCGAAAGTCCAGAATATTCGAACTTTTAATTATTTAAACTTTTTTAAATTACATTAAAATAAATTTATCAATAGAATATGTTTTAATGTAAGCAACTTTAAAGTCAAAAATATTCTTAGTCTTTTCATTTAATGGAAATGGAAACATTTTGAAATTGAACAATTTTAATGAAAGAAATTTAAGATATGACTTATTTATTTATAGTATGTCTAAGAAGTTTATGTTCTTCAAGCTTTTATTTATAAGAAAACTCTTCGTTTTGATACCAATATATTTTGTTTATCTGTGTAGATTTTCTTGATGAAATAATAAAAAATAAGTTCAGTATTTTTTTTAGAATTTAAAAATATATAGATCTTTTTTTATAGTTAGAAAAAGTAATCCACTTGATGAAAAGTTGGCAATAAATCTAAATAAAATAATATAGAGTTTGTAAATAAAATGTCTTAACAACTCTAAAAAAACGCAATACACATCAAGTTACGTGGCATAAACGTAGCATAACTAGAAAGCTGTCGCTACCAACACACACACACTGAAAAAGCACACACATACACATTTATACATATACATATACAGATAAACAAAGTAACATTCACACACTTGGCCACCCAGTCCAGTCCAATCATAAACATGCGCCGGGACTAGCCACAGTAGCCCGTCCAGCTGCCCCCATTCCCCCTTCCCCCTCCCTCCGGCCCGTCGACCATTTGTTCGACCCCCTCAATTTTTGTCAACTGAACTAATTAATTAATTGTGGGACTGGCCAGCGTAGCCTTCGAGCCAAGAGAGACCAAGAGACGCGTCGTCTGAGTTGTTGCCGCCCACACGGCAACGAAGTCTATGTTGCCCCCTTTCCCCCCTTCCGCTTTTCCCCTCTTCCCCTTCTCCCGTTGCCAGCCACCCACTTGCTAACTGACCAGCAACTAATTTTTATATTTATGAGGCCGGGACGTTGGCCTACTGCGTCATAAACTGTACAGTTTGGTTTGCCACAGGGTAGCCTGACATTGTAGTTGTTGTTGTTATTATTATTTGCTGTTGTTGTTATTGTTGTTGTTGTTGCTGCTTTGTATGCATGTGTGGCATGCGATGTTCTTGTTAAGGACATTCTCGGACTCATATCCTTGCCGCAGACTCCTTTATGCCGTTTGCATGCTCACATTTGTAGTATCTTTTTTGTGTGATTTCATGCGTTAAAGCTGAATTTTTATTTGCTGCCGCTGCTGCAGACAAACCCCATTAAAGGGGCGACCAACTAGTGCGGGGGAGGGGCGTGGCTCCGGGGGGAGGTCAGACCGTTTTGGGGTTTAATTTTCATGTCGCGTTGAAAGTTGCGTACAAGTATTTATGGCATATAAATGAAATGTTAATGCTGAACCCCCAAAAGAGGCCAAAAATATTTGGTAACATAGCATGTTGCCATTCCCAATGTTTGCTAATGAAGGAGTTCGATTGGGTTCTTAAATGGTTAATTGGTCTGAGATTTGGGAAAGTTCTGGCAGGGGAAAATGGCTTGTGTATATTTTCATGGCAATAAATATTGGAGTGGCAAAAGTTTTGGAAATACTTTTGGGTGTATATCTGAAATCAAGTTAATAAAATGCGATTAGTTCTAATAAAATTGCACATAAATAAAATAACAAATGAATGGAAAAAACAGAAAAAATATTCAAAATAACATAAGCATAAAAATAAATATAAATTAAAATAATATTCAATAGCAAATATTTTACCAAAAAGAGTTATTTAATAAACAACAACTTGCCACCTTAAAAACAATTCTTACACTGCCATTAAATGTAATTAAAAATAATGAAATTAGACACAAATTTTAACAATCACGTCATTACTCTCCTGAGAGAAAAGCTTAACAAACACGCTTGATTAATAGCAAAATAAATAATTAGAATACAAATGGGCAGAGCAAAACAATTACCACAAATGTTGATTAAATTGATGACAGAATAGCCTAGGAAATCAGTAATAAATGTTGAGTGCAGATTGAGAGAGAGACCCTAAGAGACTCATCTACAACACTCGCATTATGCATTCATTTGCCAAAAGGAAGAAGGAAACAAAGGACATGCCTCACAATATTAAGTATAAGCCCAAAGGAAATCGAACAATGCTCACGTCTTGTGAATATACTTGTATTTTTTGTCAATTTTAATATTTTATTATATGGCTGTAATGATGCGACGATGTGACATTGCGACGGCCATTCTAATGCATATTTAATGCAATTTTTAAGAGCTATACCAAGCGCATTAAATAAAGTTATTTCGCCTTTTACCGCAAATATAAACATAGAAAACTCAGCCAAAAATTCGCATGCGACAAGAATTTTAAATCATCTCATGAACCAAATGACAAAACATTTTCATACAAATTGCGAAATTTCGCTTAACATTTTTTTGCTAAAACCGTTGAACAGCTTTTTCCGATTCGCATGCGTATTGTTTTTAATACCCTGTAAGCGACGACAGCAGAGGTATGATAGAATTTCTTCATCGAAAAATGTATATAAAAATGTATAAATATCAAAATTTGTAAATATTATTATTTTAGTTTCTAAGCAACGCACTTAATTGTCAAACTAAATTTATGTCTTGTGACAAATGCAATAATGAACTATGCCTGAAACATGGAAATTAATTTAATTTAAATAGATTAGAAAAATATTTTAAATAATTAAATAGTCTATAATGGTCTATGCCATATTAATTTACTTATTTATCTGCAGTTGACCAAGTGAACTTTTAAAATATAAATTAAAATTAATTTTATTTCAATTTAAACTGAATGGATAAAAAAAAGAAATTTAAACTTAAGAATTAAGGGTAATAGGGTAGCAGCTAGTCGTGCTAGTTATGGTAAAATAATATTACTTGTTGGATTTGGAATTAAGTTTCGTTTTTGGTTTCTTCGATAATAATGTTCATAAATTGTGCGCCGCCTGCAAATATGCAACGGAAATTGCCAAAGCCACACGACTTCAATTTCAAGTCTGTAATATCAACCCCCTCCCAGACCACAGCCCCCGGCTAAAGATGCTGCTGTTCTGCTCTGTGTTTTTTTATAGGCTTCTGGGGAGTGCTTGGGCGTGTGTCGGTTATCCATACAAAAAAACAGGAGAACAGGGAAGGGGAAAGGGAGATAGAGATATAGAAAAGGAGAACTCGTGCTTCTGCTGCTTGTCAATGCATTTCGCCCTTTGATAATATCAAAAACTCATTTGCCTTGGCCACTTAAGGGGGGATTTACTGTAGTAGTTAGTTTGATGTTGCTTGCAGCAGATGATTTATTATAGCGTTGCCTCCTCCCCCTCCCCTCCCCTCACCACCACTGATGGGCAACATGCGTCATCAATTTTTCGAGATACACTCGCCACATTTGCATGGACATTGCCAGGGACCATTAGGCAAAAGTTGCAGCTGCTGCTGTTGCTGCAACATGAAGAACCGCAATAGCATTTAATAAAACAAAAAACAAAAACAAAACCAAAAACACAAGCTGACCATAAATAATTTGCTCTTTGCTCATTTCCTACACGAATTTAACAATTTGCGCGCCAAATATTAATTAAAAGCCACTCTCCAGTCCAGTAAATGTACGAGTTAAAGTATCTCATGGATACGTGACCACTAAATAAACGCGTTTAACATAAATTCAAATTTACATTTCCATTTCCCACCAAGTGCCTAAACAATAAACAATTTCTACTGTTTGTTACTGTTGTTCTCTAGTGCTCTGAAAAATAATGAAATGAAAAATGTGTGGTCACTCGGAAAATTAATTGTGATGCATTAAAAGTGCAATTGTTAAATTATTTTTAGTTTTCATTGTGCAAACAACAATCAAACAAATTGCACTCAGTGCAAAACAACAACAAAAAAAACAAAAAAAACACTACAGCATTTAATAAATTGCACGCATTTTTTGGCAACAAACATATGTGCAACAAAAAGTGAAGGACATCAAAGGGCAACATATTTTAAGTCGGGGCGAATTAAGTGATGAGTGTGAATTATTTGCCCTGAAATAAGTTGAGAAGTTTACTATGGATAGACATACCCTACAAACTTAGCTAAAAAAGAGTTGACCCTTTAGATTAGTTATCTATGAATACATTTAATCATTTTGAAACTATTTACCATTTTATAAAATTTATTGATCATGAAAATAAAAACTTTACTAAATAAATGGAAAATTCATTTTTAAATAGATTTCCTAAACTACAATAAATATATTTTTAAAAATATTAAAAAAATTCGTGAAAATCAGCTCGGATTAAATATTTATAAGCAAGAATCTAATCTTATACTTTGGCGAGTGTTATCAAATGAGTCTGCTAAGGTTATATTTGATCAATAATATCAAATGACACACTTAATATAATTGAATGAGTCACTTGAGCATATAGGACGTTAGGTACCCATAAATATATGACTCACAATAAGGAAAAATCACATTTGATTAAATGTACGTCATAATTACTGCTAACAGGGCGTATTAGTAATAAATTAGTTAACATACTTTGTGATTGAAAGGCAGGCAGTATTAATATAAATATTTTAACATAATCAAATTCCTAATCTTACCAAAAATTAAATACTTACCTATATATCATTGCTCAAAACCGGATGGAAACATGTTTTACCAATTTATATAAAAACTAATTTATTTTGTTATTATTTAAGGACAATAAAAATACAATATTTGTTTTACAAAATAATACTTGACGCTTGGTTGCATTTACCTTTCACTCTGTATTTTTTTTTTTTAAATGGCCAACATTTTTTGTGTGCAACCATCAAACGAACGATGCAGTTCAGTTATGAAGTTAGAAAAAGAGAAGTTGATAGATTTGCGATTTGTGCGAGTCTTTGATAGATTGATAATGCTATATAAAAGCTAAGATCTTGAACTAGAACTAGATGATTCACTTATATAATTGTTTTTTATTATTATTAGGCTAGTTAATGCATTTCGTACTGATCGGTAAGCGTTTCTCAATTGCAGCCCGTGCTCAAAGCGAAGCGTTTGCATCTTTGGCTTGGTGCAATTTTTATATCATTTATTTGTTTATTGTTATGTTTCTTTTTGGGTTAAGTATTTGTATTTTGTTTTCTGCGTTTTTGGTTTGTTTCTTATTGACTACAAAAATACCGTTTGTTCATACATATGTATTATAATATGAGGCTTCAATGCGGGCTTAACTCTAACTATGCACGTTACGTACCTAAATGTGTGTTTGGTGTCTGTATATATTTATATATACAAATATATATATAATCTATATGTATATAGATGTATATGTAAATGTATATGTATATGTGAATCCATGTATAAATAGAATTTTGGGTTAATCTCAATAATGTCTATATCAATATATATGTATGTATATGTATAAAGCCACTTTTGATGCGTCCGTCGTTCACCAGCGATTCACGTAGAACTGATTGATGCCCATCACGTGCTTCTCCTCGTGATACTTTTGCAGGATATGTGTGATGACCGAGGTGGTGTCATTATCGCCACGCCACACGCGTATCGCATTCTCGTTCTCCAGTATGGCCAAAAAGGCTAAAAGAATATATATAGTTGAATTAATTAATTGCTCATTCCTATTTCTATTTACATCCAATTGGATAACATTTACCCAACTAGAAATGCAACCTACCCAAAAAGGTCTTTGGATTGCTGAGCGTTAGTTGGACCTGCGGCATTTCGAGTATAACTTTCAGTATGGGCGAATCTGGAGCAAGTCCCTCGCGCAGTTCAATCACGCTGGCGGAGCGATTCTCGCAGAGCCAATCGCAGGCGGAGGCTTTGTTGTTGCCCGTTTTCTTAAGCGCCGAAATGACGGCATTCTCCTCGAATCCCATTTCCGTGAGCGATTCAATAAGTTCCTCATTCGGCGGTGAATCGCGATGGCTGTAAATGCGCACGATCTGCATTAGAGCAGCGGTATTCTCAATGGTTTCCTACGGAAAGAGATCGTTAACCAAGTCCAAGAATTTATAAAATGTAGTTACATTATTGGTCACAATCGTTGAGGGTGATATGGATGAAAGGCTACGCTGAATATTCACTCGCGGCTGGTGTGTCTCCTCCTCCCTCTGATTTTGGATGAGCCACTCCAAGGTGGTTGAGTAGACGCCATTGTTGGATCTCAGCGCTAGGTCGGCCGTGTCACGAGTGAAACCCATGTCAACCAGACACTGCAGCGTGTCCGCCTGATGATTGCGTCGGTTGATCAAACGCTGCTTTAGCATTGTAATTAGACGTGGTGCAAATGGACCAGCGCCAATAACTGCTGCCGAGGCCTGAGCCAACGATATGAGAACCTTGCGCACATCGTATTGAATCTGCAGAAGAAACAAAGATTAGCAGCATGTTAAGATAAGAAGAAATCCCACTCACATTCGACTGCTGGAAGATCTCATTGATGTCGATGATGGGCAGCGTGTTCGTGTTGTTCTGGACAAAGCGGGTGGCACTCTCGAGCAGGGCATCATTCGGTCCGGGCACCTCGCGGGTGCGCGTCACTGTCTGGGGCAGCGTGTTGCGGCGGGGTGACAGAATGAACGTCTCATTGTGGCGCACACGCAGCTGGGCGAGTGTCTGGGATTCATTGAGCTCACTGCCAAAGTATTCGGCACGATAGAGGCGATAACGGGGATTCAGATGCCGCACATCGGGCGCAAACAGTTGAATGGACTCGGGATCGTCGCTCAGCTCCAAAATAACCTCGCTCTTTAGGTCATTGAGACGTTTGTTCATGTCCGTCTTAAAGACGAGCACTCGGGAACTTGGACAGATGACGCGGACGGTGATGGTCTCGCCCACCCTTGCCACATCCGGATCTGCCACAGCCGTCGACGATGATGTCGCGAGTCTTGTATGGTTTTTTCTGCCAAAAGATTAAGTTATTTCAATACTTGTACTTGGTAAAGTTGAAGATTACTCACCGGAGAAACAAACTGCGCAGTTTTTGCATAGTTTGTTTTGATATTTCCAGTTAATTGATTGGAGGTGGGGTGATTTGGGGTTGCGTTAATCCAACGGAGAATTTCGATACTTAAAAGTTGTTAACAATATTTAGAGAAATACACTTGGCAACTTACGCATTCGCCTGCTGCTCCGCTTTCCTTGCCGCCGACTCCTGCTGCAGCTGCAGCTCCAGCTGGATGCGTCGCCTCCTCGCCGGCGACGGCGTTCGCAGCACGCAATTGCCTCCGCCGACGCCGCCGACGCCATCCGTTTGCGTCTCCATTTCCGTGGTATGCACCTGCACCAGCGATCCGGAGGCGCCGCTGCCCAGACTGAGGCTGCTCTCGGCATCGCTGCCGCTGCCGCTGTTCGCTGTGTGGGCAGCGCTGCTGCTGCGTTGACTGTGATGTGAATTGGAATTTGTTTGGGATTCGGTTTCGGTGCCGCGTTGCTTGTTGCGCGCCAGCCACTTTGCGCGCTTCTCGTTAAACTTCTCGCGCATCCAGGGTATCATGATGTGGCTGCCATTAGTAGTCGCCTTTAATGGGTTTTACATTCTGTTTTAGTTTTTTGCACAGTTTTCCAATTCCCATAAACACAAATACGACGCACAGCTGTTTGCAGCGTTGCCACATCTGCAACACTCTTGTGAATCGCATCATACAATGCGAATTTTCTGGTAGCACATAATATATAATTACAGAATTAATATACTCACAACAATATAATAACACATATCAAACTGCACTCTCCGAATAAATCAACTTTATTTTATTGAATGGCGCCATGGTACCGATTGGTATTATCGATACAAGTACTAAACATATCGATATTAGCTATCGCTTCTATCAAGCCATGTGGATTGTATTATTTTTTAGTACCTGCCAGCAGTGCTGCCAATCGGCCGTTTTCAGGACTGTCCATTTCTAAAATGAATTTACCTGACTTCTGAAACATCTGTTCTTTTTTTATTTCTTAGATATATCAATAATATCTATTTTATTGCAAAATAACAAAATTGTAAACCGTTTTTAGTGGCTTTTTTATTATTAAAAAAAAGTGGCATCGGTCAAAGCGATGATTTCGTTCCACAATAGCCATTCACTTGTAATCGAGTTTAACGACATCACCGACACCTTGCCACCTTGTTTTCTTATTGACCTATGGCAGCACTGATTTATTGGCTTCTCTTTTATCCACACACATTCGTATCGGTCGTTGCGGTTCTTGGAATATTAATTGTGTAGTACGCGCAAATAAAGCTGTAAAACGGAAACGGAAAATGTCGAATACACACTAAAACCCAGACGCAATTTCATCAATGCAGCGTGCGCATCGGTCATGTGTATATGTAACTAAATGAAAAGTGAATTGAGTCTGCATGGCGTGCGTCAGTCAGCAAGCGAGTCCAAGTCACGTAGCATAAAAAGAGAAGCAGCAGGGCCAGAAAGAAAAAAGTTACATGTGGGTATAGAAGCGAATTTGATATGAAAGAAATGAGCATGAAGACGACAACGCGCGACAACGAAGGCGACGAATAAAACACAAAGCGCGACACAAATAACAAATACAACAAAAAGTGCATGAGAAATAAAAGCCGGAACGACGACACAAATGAATGGGCATCAACATTTGTACGCTGCCAAAACTACATACAGTCACATGCATACAAAACACACACGCATACACTTGCGCCACCACCACACAACCACCATTGCAACTAACACTACGACACAACAACAAGAAGATCAACATACGCATAACGAAACTTCAATTGATTTGAAACCCGAAAATTTAAGTTAAGCCGTGCTATAAAACAACAGGGACAACAACAACAAGCGCAGGTAAGCGGCCATAAACAGAAATTGCTAGCACCAAACGGTATATAAAGAGTTCTTTTTGCTTTGCGCAGTTCAATTTGTTTGTATACGTTGTTCGTGCGTGTGGGTGCGTGATTGCTCCTGTGTGCGTAAGTTTTTTTTCTCTTTTGGTATGACTGTGCCAGTGTGTATTTGAGTGTGTGTGGGTGTCTATCCGATTTGTGATTTCGTTTTGATACGCTTTTTACTGTTGCTCTCTTTGTTTATGTTTGTAACGCGTCGACAATTAGCTTGCACTTTTACCACAACCAAAAACAAAACAATTTCTACGCATTTGTTTATGTGAGCAAGAACAACAACAAAACTTCCATTGCCGATATGAGAATGAGAGGGTGTCCAGTTGACAGTGTTGCCGCCGCGTTACTTCATTAACGGCTAGTTTTAGCTATTTTGCGTTGTAGCAACGGTTGATTTTTAAATTGTTGGCCTATTTTATTTATGCACAGTTTGATTATTTATTATCTTAAATCTTAATTTTACTAAGAATATGTACAAATTTGTTAATAACTTAAATTATAAATTAATTGAATTATTTATAATTGGTCTAAATTTAGCTTGTTTTTTAGCCGCAGCACTGTTAGATTTTTGTTAACGTTCTCTGCGCTTTGTACTTTCATTTTGTTTGTTTATATTATTTTTTATGGCCAAATATCTTATCGTCAATTGCATTTGGTCGAGTCTGAGACACTGAGAAAGCAGCGATAAATTCGAGACAAAAGTTGAAAGCTGTCGGAAGTATTTTGATTTGCAGTGATTTTTGCACTTGGAGCGAAAATACAAAACTAATATAATATTCTTTTGATATTTAAATTGCAGCATTTTATTATTGTGCGCAGCGCCAGAGTGCAACCATAAGTAATTCCATTTACAACAACAACCAGAGCAACAACAACAACAACAGCAGCAGCAAAGTTACTGCAACAGGCAACTTTAATATTAAGATATTAATATAACCAGCTAATTGTAAGACTAGTAAGGTGAGTAATAACAATTAGCTATCTAAAAGGCTATAAAATTAATAATCATTTCTATATATTTGTAGTAATTATACATAGAGACAACATGTGGAATTCCGAACCAACACATCGCCAGCAGCAGCAGCAACAACAACAATATAATAATGGCAACACTACCTCGGGCGGACAGCCAGCCAAACAATTGGGCATGACATCGGCCATTAGTTTGGCCGAGCCGCGGGCAGAGGATCTGCAGCGTACAGAGGAGCTGAGCAATTCCCTGGAGCCATACAATGTATTTGAGAGCCAGGACGAGCTCAATCATCGCATGGAAATATTGGCCAAGTTAAATACACTTGTGAAGCAATGGGTCAAAGAGATATCCGTTAGCAAGAATATGCCCGAGGCAGCTGCCGAGAAGCTGGGCGGCAAGATCTATACATTTGGGTCGTATCGACTGGGTGTCCATCATAAGGGAGCTGATATTGATGCTCTGTGCGTGGCACCGCGCAACATTGAGCGCACCGATTACTTTCAGAGCTTTTTCGAGGTGCTCAAGAAGCAGCCAGAGGTCACCGAGTGTCGCTCGGTGGAGGAGGCCTTTGTGCCGGTTATCAAAATGAATTTTGATGGCATCGAGATTGATTTACTATTTGCACGTCTATCGCTCAAAGAAATTCCCGATGATTTCGATTTGCGCGACGATAATCTGCTCAAGAATCTCGATCCGCGTTCAGTGCGCAGCTTGAACGGCTGCCGTGTCACTGACGAGATTCTCGCCTTGGTGCCCAACATTGAGAACTTTCGCCTGGCACTGCGCACCATCAAATTGTGGGCCAAGAGTAAGTACTAAAACTCAGATTTTGGCTATAAGCTTATATTAAATATGTACAATTTTACAGAGCATGGCATCTATTCAAATTCTTTGGGCTACTTTGGCGGTGTCACTTGGGCCATGTTGGTGGCCCGCACTTGCCAACTTTATCCAAATGCTGCCGCCGCCACGCTGGTGCACAAGTTCTTTTTGGTATTCTCGCGCTGGAAGTGGCCCAATCCGGTCTTGCTCAAGCATCCGGATAATGTAAATCTACGATTTCAGGTATGTCACAAGACTTCTAATCTTTATTTGTGTAATCTATAATTATTATTTATCACTAAACAGGTCTGGGATCCACGTGTGAATGCCTCGGATCGGTATCATTTGATGCCAATCATAACGCCCGCATATCCACAACAGAACTCCACATTCAATGTGTCCGAGTCAACAAAGAAGGTCATATTGACCGAGTTTAATCGCGGCATGAGCATCACGGATGAGATCATGCTGGGACGCGTCAGCTGGGATCGCCTCTTTGAGGCGCCCAGTTTCTTTTACAGATATCGTCATTTCATTGTGCTGCTGGTCAACTCGCAGACAGCCGACGATCACTTGGAATGGTGCGGTCTCGTTGAGTCCAAGGTGCGACTGCTGATTGGCAATTTGGAGCGTAATCCACACATTGCTCTTGCCCATGTCAATCCCAAATGCTTTGAGCTTAAGAAGGGCAACAGCGCCAACAACTCACAGAACAACAGCGGCAACGAGGAGGAGCTGAAGCAACAGCAGCAACAACAACAACAGCAGCAGCAGCCGGCGCAATCCTCAGTGACCACATCGCCGTTCTGTTCACTGTGGTTTATTGGCCTCGAGTTTGAGCGTTCCGAGAACCTCAACATTGACCTTACCGAGAGCATACAAAACTTTACAGAGCATGTCATCATGCATGGCGTAAGTAACAAGGAAATTACAAATTCAAGGAATGTCTAATTAATCTGATTTCATTTATTTATTACAGGTGAACATTAAGATGCTGAAGGAGGGCATGGCCATCGATGCCCGGCATGTGAAGCGCAAGCAGTTGTCGCTCTACTTGGACGCCGACTTTCTCAAACGCGAGCGCAAGTCAATGGAGAGTCACAACAACTTTAACAACACGCTGATGGCCAATCGCAAGCGTCTCTCCACGGAGCTGGCACAATCGCAGGATCCATTGCCGCCGGGTCAACCGGCAGCAGCAGCTGGCGGCAATCGTGGACGCGAAGGCGGTGCCGCCAAAGTGCATCGACTAAGTGAATCGGTAAGTTACTTAAACTTGATGCAAAACTGAAATGTTGTCAACTAAATTGTGTTCTTTTTTTCAGCTCACTGAGGACAATTCAAATGCCTCCAGCGATACGGGCGCCACGACGCCCAGCACGCCCACAGCGGCGCAAATGAATGCGCCCAGTTTCAAGGCAACGGGCAAAAATGGCGCCGATGCTAACTGCATGGACACCACAGAGCAGGCGTCGCCAATATTGCCGCATAATAATGGCAGCAGCAGCAACAACAATGGCAGCAGCAGCAACAACAATAATAATAACAACAACAACACAGCTACAGCTGAGGTGGCCTGCTCGTGACAACCGCCAATGCCACAAGCACATCAGCAGCAGCAGCAACAACTACAACCACAACAACAGCTACAGCAGACAGCACCGCCGCCACCGTCACCATCTCCACATAATCATCATCATCATAAGTTTCGCAAGAACAACAATGCGGCAGCAGCGGCTGCCTCCAATAGCATTTTTAACCAGCGTTCAATACTGCATGCGTCTTCGAGTCTAACGGCCGCTCTAAGCATAACCGGACACAAGCGCAAGCAGCCAGCAACAACAACAACAACCTTTGCTGCTTCCAACAGCAACATTAATAAAAATGGCAACATTGTCGGTGGCGGCAACAACAACAACACAACTGTGTGCTATTATATAGATGACGATGATGACAACAACCAACAGCAACCACCTACGCAACAACCACAGAAACAGCAGCAGCAGCAACAACAACAATCCCATGCTGCTGCTGCCAGAGCCAACATGCCAACAGCAGCAGCAACATCGGCAACAACTGCAGCAGCGGCAACGACAATTTCTTGTAAGTCATTTAAATGTCCTTCATTTATTCTCATTCGATTTGTTAGACTGTGCTCTATGTGTAAGCTATTTCTACAACTATTCCTACGCTTATTTACTTTTAAATTTAGCTTTAAATTATACTTGATACCGGAAAATCAACATTTTCCAAAGTACAAACATTTTTTACAATAAATAAAATTTAAAATAAAAAAATACAAAAAAAAAAACATTTCAAACTTTTGGTATTTTTATTCAACGAAATTTACTTTGTATTTTTAAACATTATTTTTTTTTAAAGTCAAATGCAATTGAAATAAAGTGAAAATAAAAATGTCAACATAATGTATGAATTTTTAGTGAAATGTTTTATTTTCCAATATTTTAGAAAACATAATTATTTTCAGACTTACTTTAGCGCTTTTAAAAACTAAATAAAATCAAAATTATATATAAAAATCAGACATCATGTTGTTGTTAATAAATTTACTTATAAAAATTAATTGAAATATCTCTCTTTTTGTTTATTTACAGTGTAAAAAGCTATAACATATAACCATTAAGGCTTAGTTTTCATAGTTAACCTACCCATTGATTTCCTTTTGGCATTGATGCCTCCAACAGAATGGAAGCCCCTATATTTTATACAAAACGGTTAGTATTTTTGTACATTATGTGTATATAAACTATTTGTATTTTTGATTATTGCTAATACCATATTTCTATTGTAGGTTTCCATTTAAAGCCTGCAGAGTTTTGTTTTAATTTTAATGCTTCAACGAAACTGCGTTGAAATATTCAATACATACCATAGAAAGCGGACAACAACAAGAAAAACAACAACATGGCTTTTTTGATCGCCAGAAGAAAGCATTTCGCTAACATTTGTCTTAATGTTTTCTCCCCAATAATACATAATGTTGTACATCTTTTTTACTTCCCACAGCTGGTATGAGGAGAATGCCTGAATGAAATGAAGAGAGAAGGAGTGAGAGATAAAGAGAGAAACGAGTAATGGTGAGAGTGCTGATGGCAGATGACAACAATACATATGAAAGAAACAAAATATATGCAACAACAACAACAACAAATGCAACTTTCAGTTGCATGATCAAGATCTACTTATGAATTTTAGAATCTATTTCTATCTTTTTTATAATTTCATCTTGTTTTCAATATTTGTTCTCTTCTTCTTCTAGTTGTACGCTGAAAATTTGAAACAATTATGTTCGTTTTTCTAAGAAAAGATAACTGAAAAAAGGTAATAACAAAAAAAATATAAATGTGAATTGAAGATATTGATTTAATTTTACCAAATAAACAACAAAATAAAAAAAAAATACATGGCGAAAGCTGTACAAAAAAAATCAATGTGTTTTTATTTCCAATGGTTTTCGGTCTGTGGTTTTTTCAGGATATTCACTTTACAGAAACGATAAGATGATATTCATATTTGCAGTTATGTACAAAAATGAATTATATTGGAAACAATAAAATAAAATGTTCGCATTAATAAAGAACGGAATTCATCTATGGATTCAATGTTGAGGCTTTGACAATAGATTTCGTTACATTAAAGCAATTGATAATTCCATTAATTTATTTTATTAGGTGTGTTTTAATTTGAACTCAGAGAAGACTTAACTTTATAATGCTTGCTTTTAAATGTAATCTAAATGATTGGCAATTGAATTTGGCGTCGATCGGACTTCTTTTTAGACCTATATAAATTCTAAGGAAATCTTTATAACAATTTAAGCAAAGCATTAATCGAATGTTTAATGAAATTCCAGGAAAACATATTGGACTATATAGCTTTACAACTTTATATTCAATTATATTATCTTTTTGAACAGATTTAAAAGTAATTGAAATAATATTTAAAAGTACATGATAAGTTTATTATGATCTGATTCATCTGAGAATCGCTTATGAATATGCGTAGAAACTGTAATATCTTAGCAATACTTTAATGTTATAAGGATAAATATCTTTCAGGAGATTCTGAGACGTATTTACAGGTTTATTAAGATTTTAACCTTTAGCCAGGAAGGCACCTTAGTTGACTATTTAGTATAAGCAATAAAATTTCTTAATGGAAGAAATGCGACTTCAATAACTAAATATGTATTTTCAATTGTTGCGATATTAAATTTGTTCAGTCTAAAAATATTTAAAGGCTGACGGCTTATAACTGAAAAACAAAATTTATTAATTCACTAAAACCATTTCCACATAATAATTAAATTAGGTACGTTATTGGATCTTATAACGAAGAAAAAATAAGAGTTTATTATTAGCTGATAATACCTAAGTGTCTCATTTAAACGACAGTAATTAATTGAAATATATTGGTAATTCGTTTAATAAAAATTCTACTTGGAAATTGGATATTTGTTTTATTTATTATTATTAACATCCTAGTGCCAGATGGTTAACTAATTTTCATAGAACTAGTCACAAACACAAGCCAACTGTGGTTGGGGTAATAATAAAATCAGTTTCAGAATTACAATCGTATGTCTTATTTGTAAATCGCTAACCCGGTTAATTGCCATAAAGTCCATTAAAATTAAATAATAATTTTTACAAGCTAATTAATTTAAATGCTTTTAATAAAGAAAAGCAATTGCAATTTTATAAAAAAAAATTGGTAAAATTATTAAGCGATAGCTTAATAATTATATTATAAAAAGAGATTATTAAACAAAACCAGCCTAAAAATTGTATTAGATGTCAAACAGCTCAACAAGATCAGGAATTGAATATAGAACTAAAGTGCTACTCCTTATACATAGAAGTTGTAATTAACTTTGCAGTTGCTTATTTGAATATTGAATGTCAGCAACTGTGTGGATTTTATGAGGCAGCTCAGCTTGAGAACTTGTTTAGAAAATATTTAAATAATGGGATGAACTTTATTGGCATATAATTAAATTAAATAATAAAACAGAATCATGGGACAAGGTGTCTAAGAGTGGGTTAATAAGAATGTCAAACCGCTCAGCACTAAGAGGAATTAAATATATGTAGAGTTAGAGTTCTATTGCTATAATAAATACTTGGGAAATTGCTTACCAGCTGTATATAAATCCATTTAAAGTGAGCAACTGTTTGGATTTTATGAGGCAGCAGCTCAGCTTGACGGATTGTTGAGAAAATACTTGAATATTTAAATGAGCTGCAATGACAGTTTGGCCAACAGGTGGCCACAGCAACTTCTAGAAGTACAGTTGGCCAACAAGGACAGACGAAGGACTTCAAGGATGCGACAGTAGCTGATCTGTGATCATATACCGCATAGTTGCGCTTAAGTACAGTCTGTACAGTAAGTACCTACCTAAGTAATCTTAACAGTTGGTCTGAATGATGTCAAACAAGGACGATTGAGTTGTTACCCGGACTACTGCGCTTCGGACTTCGGACTAACTGGCCAATTAACCAATCGATCCTCAGGCGATCCTTTTTTTTGGGAAACCGTAACCGTAATTGCACTTCTGCGAATTTAGCAAAGCGCGACACAGCTGCGCGTATTTACCCGAAATACGTTTAATCCGTTTATGACCACGGATTAAGTTGCAAAATTTTCACGAAGGTTCACGCGAATTCCAGGGAAAGCGCCGAAGTGCGCAGGTAAAATACGCTAATCCAAGCGGGCCTTAATCCCAGGTAAGCTAGATCTTTCGGGTATATAAGATGGGCAGAGCGACAGCTAGATCATCAGTCAACAGTGCAGTGTCAGTGTGCAAGGATCTCTCATCCTTAAGAAAACTAAAAAAAATTAAAATAAAATAAACTTTGTACATTTCGAAATTATATGGTAAACTTTGTTCAGTTTTGCCAATTTGTGTGCATCACTGGGTGAAGTTTGTCGTATAATCCCAAGGCAACAGCGAGAATAAAAAAAGGAAAGTTAACAGGATTCAAAGCTTTGCTTTTGGGATGCATTTTGTGCAGTTATGTTCAATTTACTAACTACATCACTGGGCAAAGTGTGTCTCAAAATTCCAGCTAAAATGGTACAACAATTTGTGTGTGTGTGTGTAAAAGTTTTGCTGTGAGCACAATTCAAGTATTTTAAAATTAAATGGCGATTGTCGGTATGGTCGCTTTCTAAGCAGCATCGGCAAAAGTGACTAGACCGAACACTCGTGCTATAATTTTAAAATGTTCAACATGCTTTAAAAATTTACTGTTTACTGTTTATCGTCTACATCGTTATTCAAAAAAATATAGAGGTTGCAATTAGTTTCTTTGGTCGTCCAGCCTTAGGTGACTTCTCCGCTCATAAAGCTAGACAACCATTGAAGTTCGTTGTGGCATACGCAGCTCTAAATATATATTTATCAAATATTAAACAATTTTGTTAAAATGTTATATTCTCGTTTGGGTCATGCGCTAAAAGGAACGATCGTTGTGATATGCGTTCAACTTATCGTTACATATCACAGTGATTTTCCTTTATAGCGCGTGAAAATTCCCCAAAATTCAACAATTCAATAATTTAGTGTCCATCAAAAGTTTTCTGTTTATCGCCTTTAAAGTAGAGAGAATAGACGCTGTGTTGTATGTTCTACGTATTGTCTATATCACAGTGGCTGTTCTTTTTGTACCTAAAGTGCAGTACAACATTTTATGATAATAATATAGGATATCAATCTTTGTTACCAATTTCGTATGTTGTGTTTAACCGCAGGGAACTGTTGCTGCTGATATACCTAATATACTCAACTATATCACAGTGGCTGTTCTTTTTGGTTGCTCGACAATTTTCAACAATTTGTGTCCCTCAGGTGTTTTGCCCCATTGCACTTTAAGTGTTATTTATAGTTTGCAAATTGTCTAAAAGGAAGGGAACTCTTGCTGTTGATATAGTTCATTTTTAAACAATTTATATCACAGTGGCTGTTCTTTTTTGTTTAGCAATTTTTCAACGTTATACTGAAAACTTGAACAACTAATAAATATATACAATAATATTAAAACAAAATTAAAAGGTTTAAAATGCATATAATTATATAAATGTATTTACAGCTCAGAAATGTTCAATGATTTTTTTATTAATAAAGAATTTGCAAATTTCAGAAATCTATTTATTATAATTAAAATATCATTTAATAATTTTCGTAATTAAAATAAACAATAAAATACAAAATATATGATAATTCCTTTAACAGCTCCCATAAGTATGCTACATTTTATACTTTTTATATTCTATTAACAAGCTGTGTAATTGGAATTACAGCTGTTGAAATGCACCGCAAAAACGTGGCACAACGTGTTTTGCCTGGCAAAATGTTGGCATAATGTGTGGCAAGTATGAGGGGGCGCGAGGAGGCGTGGCCATGCGAATTGACATTCATTGACAGCCTCCACCTGGCTGAATAACAAGCACACAAACTAAGTAGTACGACTAAAATGACTGCCAATAGCGTTGCCATTGTTGCTGCCACAATGCGTGCCACATTGTAACGGGCCAACGGAATGGAAAGAGGAAACTCAACGCCGGAAGTGCGATTAAAATGTTTATGCAGTAGCAAAAAAAATAACAAAGCGTATTTATTAAACGTTAATATATTATAAGTTTAAGAATATGTCTTAAGAATAATTCTGTATTTTTTCGTAATTATAATTGTCTTTTTAAATTTTTTAATATTAAATTAATTTATTGATAAATCATACACTTTCTGGACTGTCAATACATAATCTGATAATCTTACTTAATTTGTTTCGATTTTAGCAAAGTAAACTTGTACACTTTCTCGTTATTTGTAGGATTATTATAATTACTTAAAAACCCGCCATCTTCTCAATCAACTTTGCTAGCAAAGCGATACAAATAGTTTTCGACCCGAATCTTGGTACGCAGCTCCTTGCGGGAAGTCAGCTCGACGGCGGCGTTAGTACCGTTATGATCGTGGAAGAATCCACAATATCGAGCCGGCACAAATTGTTTGATCTCGCGATTCTTTCGATAGCGCTCCGTAACACTCAGGCTGCAATGCTTGATGACAGATATCTCGACACGCATGCACTTCCGGCACATATCCTTATCGCCGGCAAAACTGTGAAAGTAATCGCCAACAGGCCGCTGATGACAGATCACGCATTGAGCCACATTCTTGGGGCCACAGAAGATGGCAACTGCTGGCCAGATGACGCGGCAGGAGCCAAAGGCGGTTTCCACATTCCAATTTGGATATTTGTTGTGAATCGAATATGTGGATGGCCTGTGAAGTTATAATTTTCTATTCATTTTATTAAATTAAATTAATTTTTAGAACTTACCCCGGTGTCACCCATTTCGGCTCTGGCTTCACTTGCCTATCGAAGGTATAACCAGCACGAAGTATCCATGGTGTGGGCTCATAGGTGCCCATGGGTGGAATCATCTGCTCTCGGGTAGCGGGCAGACGAGGCATCTTATTGGCAAGTGCTGAGAAGCCAGCATTGGAGGGATACTGTTAAAGAGAGGGAGCGGGAGAAAAATGAGGAGAGAGAGAAGAGAACGAGATGTTAGATATGAAAAAAGTAAAAGTAATCGAGATAATCAAATTATAGTCACCCTAAAATTGGTTTTTAGTTTAATAAGTTGACTATGGTCACCCCAAAGCAAATTCAGTTAATAGATGTGCTTAAATCTGTAAATATTAAATAAAATGCCCTGACCGGTAACGTTAATTGACGCAGATCTCAAACGGTAAGAGCTAGAAGGCTAAAATATTCACACTTGTTGCTGACTATAGCATTGATGAATGATGAAAACCTTAAGCTCTCGCAAAGGCCAAACGGTAAGAGCTAGACGGCTTTCAAAATGTGCGAGCAAAAGCAAAGCAAATTCAAATCAAGACCTACCTTAAATCCAATGGGCTTTGCACAATCATAGTCAAGTGGACTGGGATGTGGACGTCCCTCCGGCATTTGGGATCTCATGAAGCTATCCAAACAGGGCCCAGACGTGGGCATCACCTCACGGTGCATGGTAGTGCCAAATGCCACCTTGGGCAACACCGGCGGATTGACCACATAATCGAAGCCTGCAGGTAATATATTTAAAGTAATTAGTTGTTTATATATGTACATATGAAAAAGATTGTAGATGGAGTGGACCTAGTGCTCGGCAACGTGACAAGATCATTCTTGTCTCGGAGCGCTGGCGACGCAGTTGCTCCCGTTCCTGAGCGTTGGGCTGACGGGCACGCATCGTAGACCAAAGTCGCTGCTAGACTGAACCTTAAATCTGACGACCTTTGAATGTGGCTGTGGCTGTGACGATGACTGTGACTGTGGCACGCATGGCACGCACCTGCCCCATTACCATTTACACCTGCTATCAATAATAATCATCACAATCCGCGTTGTCGGTTTCAAAATCAATATGACAAACTGCCAACTGTCTGCGTTCCATTCACGGAATTAGCTAAGCGCCATTTTATTACAACCGACAGCCAAGTCTAGACAAAGTTTCCTCAGCTAATACTTTGACCTAGTTGATTTTAACAACTTCCCTATTGTGCAGAATATGTGGGTCATATAATAACAATTGTTTGGATATTGGTTTTATATCGCTTTGATTGAAATTTCCATCAAAAATTGACAGGCATTGGAACATTTTAAAATTCAATTTAGAGAAGCTATAAAATGCTTTGTAAAAATATGTATAATTGAAATCAAGAATTTGTTTGTAAAATTGGATTGACTTATGAAGGTTTTGATCAAAATTCTTATGATAAGATTTGAAAAAAACCACAAAAATATATTTTTTTGGATGATAAGCTTTGCAACTATAAGAAAGTAAAAAACATATATGTTTTATGGAATGATTAACTTTGCGACTATAAGAGAATAAAGATAGCGAGTGAATTAAATTTATATTTTTATATTTTACAAGAAAATAAAGTTCAATTATAATATTTTAGTCAGAATAAAGACTTTGATTCACTACTCACCCTCCATAGTATGTACTCAAAATAATATTAGCTGACCGATCTTAGAACCTCTTTAGTAAATACTTGAAATTTACGCAAGTTATTTAAACGAGGAACAATCAAATAAGTATAACGCGATATGTCTTTGCTTTTTGGAAAGGTGAATAAAACTACAAAATCAACAAATGGAATGGAAAATTGTGTGGAATTGTGTGTGGAATGACAAGTAAGTCGTGGGCATAATAAATAAACATATAAATATTTATAATGTCAAGCAGAAAGTACTCACAACTCACAACAAGTTGGGGAAATAGTTGAGAAAATAACAGGGCGAATGTTGTGTGTGGCATGCAACAGGCCCGGTGGCAACGTGAAAGCCAAAAGCCACAATAATATTGCGTTGCGCTTAAAATTCAAATGTCGAGTCGGATATACGAGCCTAAGATACACACGCAAACTTTTAAATGGGCTTTTGAGCAATTTTCCAAGTGGGTTGTTCGCCGGAGGGTGGGGCGGGTGGAGGGGGGTTTGTGGGGCGTGCAACAACCGCAAAGTGCACACCTACAAAATGGCAGAATGGTGGCATGACATTAATGCCAGTTAACCCCAAACGTTGGACGAGGACAACGTCGTCAGCTGCAGCAATGGCTTTGGCTTTTTTGGGCAGAACTCCTGGCTCTTGAATCTTGCAACACACCGTACCACCGCACCACCCACCTCCCTTCCCTCTCTGCAGCTGCCTGGCACTCACGCACATGAATGCTAATGGCGACAGAGACAGAGTGGCAGAGAGAGAAAGAGACAGTGAGAGAGACAGCGACAGAGGCCGATGCTGAAGCCAGACGCAATGACAGGCAGCACGCAGAAATGCACAACCGCAGCGCAACCACAGATGCCATCCGAAAATGTCCCATCCAACAACGTTGCCACACCCACCCACCGCCCACCGCCCACAACGCACAGTTACCTCACATTGACTTTACAGGATGCATGAAATTAACTTTTCATACAATTTTAATGTGAAAACTATCCAAATGTAAAAAATTGGTTAAATCCATTTATGCATTTCCTTTATAGCCAAGTCGATTGTTTAATATTTCCAGCTAAAGATATCGAATTTATTTTGTAATGAACATGCGTTTTCTTAAATTTCGAACTATTTTCTATACTTCACAAAGCCTTCAAAATAAAATGTGCGCTAATATTTTAAAATTAAAGTAGTTTTAATAATTATTAATTCATTTTAATAATTTATAAATAATAGATAAAAAGATGCCTTTAAAATATAATTACTTATTTTTGAAATTTTAGTTTTAGTTTTATTATTTTTTATTATTATTATTTATGAATTAATTTTTAAATTTTTATACAAAATTATTAACTTAAAATATTTGATTTGATTTAAAAGTTTTCTAATGAATTTTCTCATCTTTATCATTTTTTAGAATATTTATTTTCTTACTATAATCTTGTGATTTAAAATCTTCAGACTAAAGAAAAAAGTCCGTTGAAATGACTTTTTAAATAAATTTAATCTATCGCAATTATATTATATTATATTTAAATATGTCTGTAAATATTTACGCTATTACAATTTTGTGTTCTAAAATCTGTTTAAATTTAGATTTTAATATGTTTAATTTATTTGCAATTATATTATAATTAGGTAGACTCAATTGGTGTCACTGTGCAGTGCAACAGCGTGTGGCAAGCTGCTTAATTCGTGCAAATAAAATGATTGTGCAACATATGTAGCTGGGTCGCTTGTGGGTCTATTATTCCGAGTACAGCCGCAGTAAGTCCTTGCAATATGGGCGCACTTAGTGCTTAAGCAGCTCCGCCCTCCCCACCTATCTTCCCCACCTTCCTCTTTCCCCACCTCATATAATACAAACTACAGACTGCCAACTGCTGCTCGCCGCAAAACTTGCAATGCAATTAAATTGTAATTTCACATTATTTAAGTGTTTTGCTCTGCAACATTTTGGCTAGCACAATAGTATTGGGTTTGCGGGTGCTCGGTTTTCCCGGGGGATATTTTGGTATGTCAACAATTAGTTAAATGCTAATGAAGCTGCTGCACATTTCTCATAATCATTCTACAGGCGACAAGTTAATTTAAGTAAATACATTTCAACAACATTGCAAATGACTTTAAAAAATGCCGTTAAAAGGAGATTCACATTTTTGGTTTCTGTATGCAATAAATTACCTTTTATCACTTTTCAGTTTGGAAGTGTTTCGCTTCTAAACAGTTTATAGTTTCTACTTTTTTACATACTCTTATGACGGGTACTTATTATTTAACATAAAGTTTGAAAACTATTAAAAATCAAAATTAGAAAATAGACATGGAATAAATTATAAATAGATTTTAAATTAAATTGAATTTAAATCAAATATATGGTAAATAACTATCTGTAAGTGTATACAATCTTCCATTTAAAGTCCATAAACTATTTCTGCTTGCTCTAAATTGTTTTCGGCCAGTCCGAAAAAATGCGATGCATTCAAATCCGTTTTAGGGATAGTCCAAAACTTCAGGCAACCAAGTGGCATGTCCTACAGAAGCAATTACAACAACAATGGCTTGTTTTGTTGGCAAATAAAATGCAACTTCAGTTTGTGGCTTTTCAATTTGCGCCGGGACAACATGAAACGCCTCCATCGCCCTCCCCTAATGTCCTCACCCATGCCAAGGACATGGGACATGGCCAAAAAACGTGGCCATAAACGTGCAATTCACATGCAAAGCATACACAAAAACTTTGAGACTGAGACTCCTCCTTGTGAATGGAACGGAAGTGCCACAGCATCCTGACTATACAGCCAGCAAGGACACAAAATATTCCTCTGGTTCTGGTCCTGGTTCTGGCTGGGACTCTGTCTTGTGGCTAAGGTTGTGAATGTGGTTCACAATAAAAACAAAACAATGACAGCTCACAAAACAGTTTAAGTCTATTTCGGGCCGGAAGTGCCGCTTATTACGCAGGATGTGGTTAACCGGAAATGAAACGAAACAAGCCAAGTGCGACGCCATTTCAACTCTGATGTGTACATGTGTGTGTGTGTGTCTGTGTAGATAAATAAGCTTAAGTTTGTGTACCGAAATTGAAGTGCATGGAAAACTAATTAAAAATGCGCTTTAAGCTTTCCGACTTTTGCATTCGATATTGGAATGTACTTTGCCAGCAGGCACTGTACAACAAGACTCCAGAATACTGTGAAATCAAAGCGCACTTGATATTTGCAGCGCAGTGTAATCAGTGTAATGTCATGCCCTGGTTTGGAGCACAAACAAATACAAATACAAACGACACGACGACGTTGAAATCAAATTACAAGATGCTCTGCCATCCACTCAAAGCCTTCCCTGCCCCTCCGCCTGATTCCTGTTCCCCTTCGACTGACCCCAATTCGAATGCGTCTGCAATTTGTGCGGCATTGCAGGCAGCTAATCATGCTAATAAACACCAGACTGCAATTGGCCAACAGGCAACTCGTAACTGGCAACTCGTAACTGGCACAAAAAGCATTGCATACTTACGGGCGTCTACTGGCGACTATTGACTTTTTCGTGCTGTTTTGTTGTTAACAACGAACGAACGAACGAACGAACGGATAAACGTTGCAAGCTACGGCTAAGCAATTGCCACAAATCATACAAATTGCATTGCTTATGCACTTGGCAGTCAATTGTGGCCATTGCCATTACCATTTGAATGCCAATTAAAGTTGCCCATTAAAAAAAGTAGCGATCATCGAACAGTTGCGTAATTGCGTACTTTAATAGCTACAATCAAGGTCTCAAGTTACCTGTTTAAAAGTGCAGAAAGAAATTTAAAAAAAAAAGAGTTTCAAATAACTCTTGAGTGTAAATAAATGAGTTTATTGTCTACTTTCAAGTGTACTTAAAATTGGTGAAATTAATTAATTGGGCTTTTATTTCAAATATAAAAAGTTTATATCCTATTTTATTTTTTAATTGGTCCAAGAATTAAAAGATACTTTTACAGAACAAATTGTTATGTAACAGAGAGTGGGAAAAGCTTTCCAGTGACGATTAAAAACTGTTAAAAATGTTGTAAACATATTTGAGTAAATAAATTGTTGTAGCTAAGAAATAAGAGTAAAAAATGTATCTGTTATATACATTTATTTTTTACATGAATAACTTCGAATTTTCTTTCGAAGATTTTTGAAAAAATATTGTATTAAGCTTAAAAAAGTGTAAAGGTATTTCCAATACTGCTTATTTATATTTTAAAATAATTTATTTCTAATTTTTTGTCGTATTAATTTTTCTATTCCAAAAATCAATCCCCTTTACCAACCGCAATACTTACATAGTTATTTTAAAGAAAACACTCGCAAATTGGTGATTTTCCCTTTGAATATTTGAATTATTCATGCAAAAGCAAATGCCAGCAAATATATAATGTCAAAAGCGACCTCAGGTGAAAAGCTCAACCCACAAGATCCCCACACATTATGCCATGATTTACAATTGTCTTGGCAACAGCTTCGCTGAGAGCTGTCACAAGGTTTTGAGAAATTTCACAACACTGCAAATTGCATGAGCTGGTAAATTCTCATATGAATCGTATGACATTTTCTATGGATCTATGCACTTCAGCATCGCACACTGATACTGTCAGCAACGAGAGCAAGAGGGCCAAGAAGGTGAAGGGATAGCAAAGCAAAGGATGCAAAGGATGCCAAACATTGCCGTCTCATCATTTCAGTTGTCACATTAAAAATGCATAAATGTTGCTTAAATGCAATCCAAGAAATGCAACTGGCAAAAATAGACTTTGCCTTCCCAATTCCCTCTTCTCTCACTCATTCCATAAAAAAAAAATATATATAAAATTACACACAAGCAAAAAACTCCAATCAATGTGGGCATAGCACATACAATTTGAATCCTGAATGTGTCTGAAGCACTTCGCATTTTGTGGGCGAGCCGAGCCAACGAGAGATACGTTAGACATGCCTCTGGGCGGGCCATGTCTTTACCTTGTCTGAAGCCGAACCAGCTGATAGGACAGGGACTAAGTTCGACTAAGAGTCCTTTGCTGTCCTGCTGTCCTGTGCCTTTACCTTTGCTGATTGTCGTGCCGTTGATCTGTGTTTTCACTTAGATATTGGCCCGGGGCGCCGGATAGGGGAGCTCACTGTACGTGTGGTCGCATCGATACAGGAAGTTTGTTTGCGGCCAAGTTCTCAGATAAGAACGTATGCTATGTGGATTGCCCATACTCATGGACTCATGGACTCATAGACCTGTCCCTGTCCCACTGCAAAATACTGGCAGGCCAAGCACTTCAATTGCTTTAAATTGAATTTTCTATTTACCTTAACTTTGATATGCACTCGTTTGAGAGAGCTCTGGTCCACATTCCAATCGAAATTTTCTATCTGTTTCAACCAGAATGCACGGCTGGGTCTACGATATACTCTTTGTGTACATACATACATATATCCTCAAGGTGCACTTGCACTTGCTCAACATAAATATGATGATACAATTTAAGAGGTGTTTTTAAATTTGGAATTTTTGAAAAACTGGCGATAAAAGAAACTGTTTGAATGAAACTAATAATGTTCGAATGCAGAATGAATTTAGATGCCAAACTATGATCTAAGTGAAATTTGCCTAAAACTCTGTTCAGTTTTGGCTGCTGTTTTTAAATTAATTGTTTTTTTGGAAAATTTTGAGATATTTTTGGTGATATATCGAAAGCTCGATTGATTTTTTAGATTTTTACATGTTGATACTAAATTCGATATTAAAACTGTTTGGATTTATATCACAACTCTTAAGCTTTTATAAATAAAATATAAAGTGAAGTTATTAGTATTTTTAAGCAAACGCTAATATATTTTTTGACAAGTAAAGAAATTAATCATTTTTAAATATTTAGGAAAATCTGTAGATCGCTTATGATAATAAAATATTTATTGTAAGATATTTTTAATAACATCTGTTAAGTGTTGATATTAAATTTCTGATCTTAAGTTTATCTGTCCGTTAAATTATGCTTAACACTTCCATTTCATTTACGTGAATCGCTTCCATAGAATTTCGAGGAATAGGCATAGAATGCAAAAACTCAAAGAGACTGTATAAAGCTTCATTAACACCCTGAAATCTCTCAAGGTGATGCTTGCCTGGGCTGTTCCAACATCTCGAGCAGCTGTGTAGAATCCTTTTCGAAACACGTAATCATTCGTACGCGATAACCACTTGGCATCAAGTCCATTGCTCAATGAGTTCAAGTAGTAGCGAAATAGACCTTCCTTGAATGGAGAGTTGAATTGTATGGGCAGGCCTACGAAATAGGAAGGCGTGCAGAGCTGTGAATCCTCCATGACCCGGAATAAGGGACGAGTCAAGTAACGTTGTTTCAGTTCCAGAATACTTGCATATGTCGATGTGGCGATGTAGGCATAACTTGTATTGAGCGTATTCTTATGCATCTTTAATGTTGACCTATTCACGCAGATCAAACGATCTCTTAATTTTTCTGGTAACAACTTCTGGTTGAAATAAACCTTTTCTTGTGTCTTGGTGATCATAATACGCAGTGGTGTCTTCAGGAAATCATCAATTGTATTGATTTGTGGTCCCATCTGTTTGACACTGAATGATGCCGATAGATCGGCACTTCTCATGGTTCGCATTATCAAGACAGCCATCAACATTGCAATATGAAAGTGCTTGTATGCTCTGGGCAGTCGTCGAAAAGTGCCAGTATCCAAGGACTGCATAAAATATATAACCATGCCCAAGTAAAGTCCTTTAAGGCCTTGACGAGAGCAAATTTGCCAACCCAAAGGCAATATAATGGCCACGATCGTGAATAACAATAAACTAATTTGATTGCTATTTCGTAAATATTGTCGAATCACTGAATGTCGTTTCAAGGGCACCATCAAACAAGATTTACTCAATGTGAAAGTGAATGTGCCAGCTGTGCGATTCGCATTCAGATTCATATGCGAATACGGATGCACTACGAAATCGACCTCTCCCCTTGCCGCTGCCAGCATTGTGTGAGCTTCAAAATTATCTCGATTCACATGGGCTAAGAACTCCATTCGCATTCGTCCGTTAATTTGATGAACAAACTCATGAATTAGCATTCCTGTAGAGCCTCTCAGCTGTCCAGCTCTCTGCGGAAATAAATAAAACGAAATTATTTATTTTTATTACTCATTATTTTATTCAGAATACCCACCAAATAAGTTACAGGTGGATCATTGAAGAATGGAATCCGAAACTCGTATCCATTGACATTACAAGTATTGAAATACGGCCACTCGTAATCGATGCCAAAGCTGGTCACATTAATCGCTTTGACCTTGGGAAAGGGTGTATAAGTGAAGAGTTCATTTCGCACTTGGTTGATTCCTTGTATCTGCTGAAAAGTCAGGGCCACGTTAACGAAATTGTGCGACCAGCACCAGCTAAATAAATCTTTCAATTGTCGTTGAGTTGGAGATCGATTGCTCAGTCCCTTCACAATAAACAGTATGTACACGTTATGGCGTCCATCGAGAGTTTCCTGGAGCACATCAAGCATTGGCACCAACCTGGGCGAATAGTGCTCAATGGTGGCAAAAACCAAGGTCTTATGCGTTATTATTTTATCGAACGTGGCATTCAAAGACAAACCCCAAATTATAATGGGCAAATTCAATTGCTGGACGAGCTGGCGCTCTAAGGAAGCCATCACAAGTTGCTGTCCAGGCGGCATCTCCGACTCCCGATTGGAGGCAAACGTAATGAAGGTTTCGAAACTATGTCTCCATATCAAATTACTCGTAAACTTAATCACGAATTCGGGATCATAATAATCCGAATTGCTGGCAAACATCGGAGAGAAACCGCCAACAGGTAGAACGAGACAAATAAACAGCAAGTTACTGAGCATTCCGATTATAGTACTGAACTAAAAGCTCTCTCAGCAGGTAACGCCAATTTATAGTAAGTTCTTATATTTTTATTTATGAATGTCATGCCACTTAAAGACTTTCGTCAAAAACTCTGATACAGCTAATTAAAATAGTTTGATTCCAATCAATGAACTGGAACCAATGCTCATTAGAACAAATTTCCATATACTTCAGTTGTGCGAAAGGAAAATGCCTTTTAAACTTTGCTTCAATCTCTCAATTTTGTAGATTAAAATAACATTGTTCGATAGAAAGAAAGTGGGTGTTAAAAGTCACTGCATACATTGAGAAAAGTGAAAGCACATTAAAGGGAAAATTATTATTATGTTTCATAATTGAGTAATTTAGAAAGATTTAAAGAATTAAAACTTTATATGGCGTATTTCAGCTAATTACTTTAAATTATTATTTTTTTAAATTATTGCAATTCTCTTTAATTTCAAATAAAATATATAATAATGTTTTTCAAAACTTTAAACAATTTTTTCAACCAATTAATTGTCAAGCTGAAAGCGATAAAAATTGTCAACTTTAATATCCACTCGCTCGGCTAAAATTGACACTATTAAATCTCATATGTACACAGCCAAAGTTTACCCTTGCTCGAGTTTACTCAACCGCAATTGTTGGGCTATATTAGCCCCAATATGATTGATGCACCAACAAAAAAGGATGGAAATTTGATGGATGTTTGTTTGGGTTCATTTAAACTACACAATGCCATAATGCACACGGTGGCAGATCATTTAAAAGTTTCGCCTTTCGCTTATAGAGTAATATTAATAAGAAGTGACAGTTTGAAATGGAATTTAAAAAATATTACATGAAGTTTTGGCAACTTTAAAATTGCTTCATCGCAAAAGTTGAGCGTTGCACAAATGTTTTGTCAAGATAAAAGACTAGAGCGAAGGCAACGCTACATAAATTGTGTTTATTCTGAAAGTAAAGAAACTGTAGCATACTTTTGTGCGCAGTTTAAAGGTGACAGCTACACCTTGCCTTCGTTCCCCTTTCCCCTCATAACTCACTGTCTTACTTCTAACACAGCCCACGCACATTTCATTAAAGCACAATGAAGACATTTGAACAGAATGTGTGTGTGCTTTGGACTGGAGTGGAGAGTGGGGAGTGGGGAAGTGAAGTTCGCTGAAGTGTGTGGGAGATTTTTTCGAGGGTCTTGAAAAATATTCGCTACACTGAAACATTTCCCCAGTGACGTGGCACTTGGAGCCAGGGGCTCTGCCTTGGTCTGTACTGTAGCACTGCCATCAAAAACAATAAATAATATTTATGTGCTCTTTGATAAGGCGGCACTTTTCGTAATACAAACATATGAGCATGAATTTCGGAGTATACGAATTTTTATAATACCCTAGTGAGCCAAGAGGGTAGCTTAATTATTTAAACAACATAAAGCAGTTACCTTAAGCTATGTAAAATAAATCCTTTGTCTTCCTATGTTTATTTTGTGGAGAGAAGCAACTTAAACGTTTATCATAGGGTATCTGCAAGTCGAGCACATTCATTCTCGTCATTTTTGCTATTTATGTTACACATTTAATCGCTGGCATTTGTGGCATTTGGTAACTTTTTGAAAAACTCTCACATTTCGGGTGTGAGTTTATTTGCTTTTGACAAGCGATGCATAGTTAGCTTAAAGTGTGGCGCATAATTAATGCAATACACACACGCACACACACGCACATACACCAATATATATATGTACATATAAAGACTCCCCTCATTGCGTTTAACAGTTTAAGCACCTGTGACACATAAAATGAAGTCATATGAGAGGCAGCTGTATGTGAATCCTTCTGTTGTGTACCAACCTGATAAATGCGAGTAAACACACACACACACACACACTCATTTAATCTCTGACACTTGTTTATTTTAATAATGTTAACCTAATTAAGTGATTAATATGCAAAATGTGCGCAGAGATTAAAACGCTCTGCGGCATCGTGTTTAATTTTACATTATGAACATTTTCGCCCAGACTTTTCGCGTTGTTGCCTTGTGCAATTTGGTATTTTAGGTCTAAGTCTATTTACACAAAAATTGAAAAAATACTCAGTTAGCAGAGGAAATGAATTTTTAGCACAATTACAATGTTTTTTAATATGTAACTTGGGCCATTCAAGATTTTACATATTTGTTATATGCTTGAATGTTATTCATTTTCTATTTATTTACTACATTTTTATATTTCTGTAAAAAATATATATTTTTTATTTTGGTATAAAAGGAAATTATTTAATTCCATTTATTGCACAACATGTTTATGTTGTTATTAAATATTTTGTATAAATATTTTACTTATTTTTTTCAATTTAAAATTTGCATTATATTTAAACTTAATGCATTTTTTCTCTATTTTTTCAGTACAAAGCTACTTATTAATTAAGAATTGACAGTTTTAAGGCAATTGTGCAAAATCCAATTAAGAAATTAACTCAACCAATTCAAGCTGGCTTTAATGGATTATAAAAAGCCATGCAATGGATTCAACGCACTCTTCTAAAGCTGTCACATCAATTAATGTCAATTTTAATCTTCTTCTTTTACACCTGTCACTCACATAGTGCAATTTGCCTCTTCTTTTTTTGCAACTTTCTCACACTTCAACCCAGTCAATCGCAGCTTAGCACAAGGCCTAAAGCCTCATGCCAATTATTTAGGATGCAAGCAGTAAAACGCCTAAAAGCAGGCAATGTAAAAGCGAATTTTTTTCTGGCATAAGCCTTTTTGAGCACTAAAAGCTACTCAGCATTTCAGTTACAGTTTTTTCTCTCTTTTTTTTTTTTTACTGGTAGCAAGCTAATTGATGAGCAGCAAATGGCGCGTATAGCAAGAAGGGATAAAGAAGTGAGTGAGAAAGGCAGAGTGAGAGAGGGAGAGTGATGGAAAGAGAGTGGCAGTTTGTCAGGCGGAAACTGCGAGCATTTCTCAAACACTTTGTGGCACAATTAAAGGTGCAGCTAAACGACTAAATGGCAGCCATTTACTATAGTAAAAAACCCGCACAACAAAAGTAGGCGACGGTTTTAGTCCTTAGTCCTTTTGGTCCTTGGGCTTTAGAAATTAGAATTAATATTTTTATATTTTTTTTTTCGCGCTGAGTTAACACAATTTCAAGTTGGCTGCGCGAAAAATGCATATTTTCCGGTCAGCATGCCAGGCTCTTTACATTGTTGTTGTCGTTATTATTGTTATTATTGTTGTTTTTAGCACCTATATATGTATAGTGTGTGTGTGTGGGTAAGGAAAGAAAAAGCTTTAGCACGTCTTGTGCTGAGGCAGCTGCATTCGTGGCAAGTGCAGCTGCGCTGATAATAAATTCATGATGAAGTGCAATTTATACACTTCATATGCGTCCTTTGGCCCTGTCTCTTCTCCTTCTCCCTCTTCTCCTTCCTCTTTCGCTGTCTTACTCCTTATCTGGCTATCTTTTAACTGTAACCGTGTCCAGTCTTTTTGCTGAGCTCGGCACGACCAGCCGACAAAATTCAAGTTTTTCCGCATTTTCCCAGCGTTGCATTAAGCCTGCAAAATGTTTGTGGCTAAAACTAATTACAAATGCCGCCCCACAGTTACAAAAGTTGTTGTTGCTACTACTATTGTAACTACCTCCAAGTTAAAAAGCTAAAGAAAATCTTCTCGCAGCTGCAATTTCATTTCAAATTAATCTAATTTTTAGTGCATCTCTCCTCCTAATGAGAAATGCTGATTTCGCATTCTGAATTCGGCGTTGCGTTCCGCATGCAAATCAGCTGCTGAGTCACTCACACCACCCAACCACCCATCTATGTTGGTCACCCACCCGTGTATCATCTAGTTAAAACCCACCCACGTCCATCAACTGCATATCTTTCGTGATGCAAATCATTTCCCTTGTTGAAGCCCTTTGGCATATTTAGTGGCCACCTGGTCAGGTGCATTTGGTAATGGACTTGGCAATAGGCTTGAATCGCATATATTATCCAAACAGAACCCAGGAGCAATAATACCTGAGAGAAATTAGTTTTGCAGCTTTAACTGAAACCAAATTTTCATTTTGAAAGAGGAAAATTTTTGTAGGAAAATGCAATTTTTAAGAAATTTGATTAACATTGTAATATGTGTTTTAAATTTAACTTAAACTTTACCTTCAAATTAAGCATGAAATTAACTCCATATTATTGTTATATTTCAATTGTGAAATTTTGGTTTTTTAACGAGAATGTTAAATTTAAGATCAGCATCTAATAACCAACTCTTAATAATATTGTAACCTCTGTTTGAAGTTTAACTTCCACGTTAAGTTAAAATTAAACTTTTTATCAATCAATTCAATTCAAATGTATTGTAGAAATTAAACTTACAATCATTGTATTTTCTCTTTTCAATAAATGTGTCGTGTTTCAAGGTCTATCACAGTTCAATTGACACCTTACAATTGAGCGCAACCAAATCTGTGCAGAAATCAATTACTTTACTCGTGTTAAACAATGCATTGTTAAATATTTATCTAAATATGGGTATAAATAAACTTCGACAAGCGATTTGCCTGCATTATTAAGTAAATACGGAAATCTGCACAATGGTTTATTGCATTTACATTATTTGAAAATGGTTGCCAATTGAGTGCACAGCCCGCATGCTGCAAGCCTAATTGAATGTCGAATTGTGGCACATGCAACCAAGTATACAATAGATATAATTACTATTAAATATTTACGAGAATTCACTTTTAAAAATTATATTACAATTATACATTTATACATAAATTATAAGAGACATGAAATCAAGAGTGTTGTCTTGAATGTTTTACAAAAGAAAACTCGTTTCTTGAAAAACTTTTATGTTTAATATGAAAAACTAATTTAAAAATAATTTTATTTTTTTAATTCAAAAATTTGTTTAATATTCGAATACAGTTAAATTACGATTATTTAATTGAATACCTTAAAAAAGAATTAAGTAAGAGTAAACAGTTCCCAAATCATTTAATTATTAATTATTAATTGAATATTTGTACATCACTAATTTATTTATTTAGCATCAACTAAAAACAGACACCATTATATAAAATAAGATTTAGGACTAACGATTACAATTAATTTTATATAATTTTTAATTAAAACAGTTTAGAAGTCTGAAACTGTTATCCATTCTCCGTTGTAAACATTGGTGTTAAGCTAAAAAACTACCCAATTATGTGCCTCAATACTAAAACCCAGATCAATTAACTAATAACCCAATAAAGAGACAAATGAAGAACTCTATCAGAATATTATACGCTTTAATCTTAAGCATTGTTAATGAAAATACTTAATGTATAACTAGAGACAATGTTTGTAAAGTCCAAAAACTTATAGTACTTAAAGCTAAAAGTGCGTGATCATTGGGAGTTGTCGTCGTCTTTAAGGCGGAGACACCTGGAGGCCATGACCATGACGATTGTTGGCAAAGGGCAGCGACACCAGCATGCTGAAGAGCTTTCTTCTACATAATAGAAGAGTGATAAAGAAACAGAGAATAGAGAGGCGAATGTGATAAGCCGATTATGAGTTTTATTAGTATTATTCAATTTTTGTTGCTTACAAGATGGAGCCGGAGCGTTTGGTGCGACACTTGCCCTGTGCATCGCGGAACTGATGAGTTCGACAACGTGCTGAAGTCTCCGCTGGACTGGGACTTGGATTGGAACTGGGACTGGCAGTGGGAGTGGGAGTTGCGGCACGTTGGACTTTCACCTTAAAAATGGGCGAGTCGTGACCTTGCGAAGGCGTATACTCAATATTAGAAGATTGAGCAGATGTTGTTGTTGTTGTTGTGATGGGTTCATCCTTGGAACGGGCATGCAACCATTTGGGCATCAAAGTTGTTGAACTTTCCTGGGGCGTATCCATTATAATTAAATTATTCGTCTTGGGCTTCTGACGCTGCGTGGCAGCAATGTCAGCCAAGAGTTGTGCACTATAGGCACTAATGTTGCCACTCACTGTGGCAACAGTTGCTGCAACAGAAGGTTCTGTTGTTGACGTTGACGAAGTTGTCGAAGTTGTTGTTGTTGTTGGACTGGCTTCGGTGGTAAACTTGATGGGTTTTATGGTCAGCGCACTATCATCATAGTAATAATCATCGTCCTCGGCATTATACGATTCCTAATAAAGTTATTTTTAGCTTAGTTAGTTTCACTTTTGAACTGAGCAACTAAACTTGTTCTCGTTCTCTTCGTGAGAGTCACTTACATCAGCCAGTTCATTCTGATCCACCTCGATGATGGCCACATCCTTAATGCTCACATGAATGTTGTATTTGCCCGTCTGACGTTGATCGTACAGCACACGACCCGATTCCATGTTGTTGTTGTCGCTGTTGTTGTTGCTGTTGTTGTCATCCTCTGGCACCGGTTCCACATTCTCCACTGGCTGCATTTGAACTTGCAGCACTTGCAACATCAACATCATCAACATCAACACCAACGTCTGTGGCAGCAACATTCTGAGCTTGAGATTGAGATTGATGGTAAGTAGAAACCAGTTATTGAGGAGCTAACCAAAAGCAACTATAACTACAACTACAACTGCTGAAACTGTTGAGTTGTTGACTGGTTGACGACGCGCGACCAACTGAGCTGACCACAACCTTAGAGGGTTCTACTTAAAGGTTCTCGTTGGCCAAATACCTTTCTCTACTCTAAGCATCTTCTTCTCCTTTTCTGCTTTCAGCTTTCCGAGCAGCTGCTGATGCTGCATATTCCACAGTGATATGGAAATTTAATTGGCAGTTCTTGATTATTTCCTTAACCACAACCTGCTAATTGCAACTGAAATATTGAGATACTTAATAGAGATATGAATAGAGAGCTATGTAGTTTCTTGTATCACTTTTAAAGTAATAATATTAAACATTAATTTGACATAATTTATTATCTAAATAACACAAATCTTTATTAAAAATAATTTCTTTTAATTTAAATAAATATTTTGAAAATACAATAAATTTATTTTAAGTAGGAATATCAATTGATTTTGAGTAAAAGATAATTTCTTCATCATTGCACGAAATTATAAAAATTATACGTTATACAAATTTTAAAAACCAAATAAATTTGATGTAAATAGCAGTATAAATTTTATAAACAATAGAGTTTGTCTGTAAAATTTAAAGATATGAAAAAAATAATTGTTAATTTGTTGTTGCTAATTTGTTTGATTATGAGCTAATATACATTAATACACACATAGTACATATATATTCAATTTACATGTTAAAACCATTTTGATCACTAAAAATTTAAATATCTTTGTGCAAGGGCGTTAGCAAGGGGCCAAAATAATTTTTTTCACGTCTTCACATTTATTAATTATTATTTAAGCAATTTATTATTTTTAGCAATTATTACGATAGCAATAAATATAGCAGGGCTGCACAAAATTGCCACAAAATATTCGCGAAGTTTTAAAAACTACTCTGGTTGGATTTCGGAAGCCAAATATGGTAAAGTTATGAATGTAGGGGGGCATTGGCCTCCCCCCTGCCGATGCCCTTGTCTTTGTGTGGTTCAAATTTCAATTTAATGTACAATTTGTTACTTTATTTTTAAATGTTTTCATACACTTGCTAAGCAACTATTCTAAATACTTATACGTATAACTAATTATGCTCTTAAGTTATGTTATTCAACACCATCACATCCTAAACTACAAAGTAACCATTTAGAACCTTTTGGTAATCTACAAACTAACACAATATTTACATGTACTATGCAAATGCAAACACAGATGCCATATTTCAGGTTTCCATAGGGCTCAGTTCAGCACACGGTGGAGAGGGGAGAGCAGAGCAATGTGTACTAATGTAATTCGAGTTGAGTGGTCAACACGAAATGAACCAACCAAATGCCAACTGTAAACAAACAGAACCAAGTGCATGGACTTGAGTGATTGTCGTGAGAAAATCACATTCATAAAGTGCCAAGTAATTAGAATAGTTTCAAATATGAAGTGCAAGCGTCACTAGGAAGTAAAAAACATATTTCATGTTCTAGGTAGTTACACTTATATATGTAGTGCAGTGGTTTTTATATCTGCTTAAAAATAAATGTTACCAAATATTAAAAGTTAGTAGACTAAAACAAGATTTTTGCATCTTTTGAATTTAGTTTTTTAAGGAAACCTGGAAGCTTTATTAATAAGTACTTAATATTAATAATAATCGTTATCAATTCACAACCTCCTCTTTTGAATTTCACATCATTCATTTTTTTATTAAGCTTAAGTTTTATATATAAATTCTTAAATCGTTCTTAATGCATTCAAATTAAACACACGCAGTTTCTCTCACTTTCCTTTTTTATTTATGTTTGCAGTTAATTAATAAAAGTTTCCGTTAGACTTTAAAACACTTTCAATGTTTGCTGTCAGCGCGTATTTCTTTTTTAATTTGCGTATTTTGCACACCCTGTAAATGGGTATAATTGATAAATCATTCATAAAATAGGAAAAATTTGCGGGTATATTAAAAAAATGATATGTAGAAAAGTGCAAAAGAAATTGATCTATTAATTTTAACCATATTTAAAGTATTTAATTCATACAATTTTTCAAAATTTCATAGCGAGTAATTTAGCGCAGGGTAGCTGCTAGTCGTGCACGTTTCATGAGAACTCTAGCAGTTGTTTTTCATATCCAAGTTTCTTTAATTGCAATTGATGGATTTTGTTGGACATGCATTTATTTGCTTAATTGAGAAGTCGATTGCATTTGGCATGGCAAATGAAATTCCCTAGAGATTTCCTTGCAGCAGCAGTAAATGGAAATCATTTTTCACATCTTCAATGAATCAATATAATGATATTTTATTGCCATACATACTATATGTGAACTTACCATATGCACATATGTATGTACATTAAAACTCACTCATATATGTAGATACATGCATTAATTTGTGTTTGTAATTTCCGCAATTGCAAATGGCCGTTGGCAAGTTGCATCTGCAACAAGGCATATGTAAGTGCATTTGTATCTGTATCTGTATCTGTTACTGTGAATGTATCTGTATCTGTATCTGTTGCTGCAACTGCTGCTGCATAATTGCAACTGTTGCACATGTGTCTGTGGCAAGTGATTGGGGGCCATTGGTGTGTATGTGTGTCCCCACACGCACAGTGCACTAATTAAATTAATTGCTTAATTTTAACTTAATTTGCCACATGTGGCAAGTTGCGCTCATTTTGTTTGCCGTTGCTCACGTGCATTTGCATTGCTTTTGCCAGCCAATTACCTCACGTACTTTTCGGATAACCATAAAATTTGTTTGTTCCCCAGAACAACAACAACAATTGTCTCTATATATATGTGTGTGTGCGTGTGTGTGAGTGAGTGTGACAGCATGTGCGTGTAAGCTGGCAATTAAGTGTCCTATGTATATTCAAAGTTTAAACATTTCAGCTTTTATTTAGCCAGTTGAAAATTTGGATCATGCATGAACAATATTTTCCACTTCAATGCGGCAACAATTTTAGCACTTTTCTCAACACTTTCGACGTTTAAATATGCCTAATAAGGAATATAATAATTTAAATAATAATTTAATATACATTCACTTCCATAAATAGCTAAAAGCCTCCACCGCACAGTTTTTAACTTTAATTAACGTTATATATTATTAATAATATCAACCAACTTAATCGCAATAAGATCGGCCGAACAGAGTGGTAGTAATGGCTGATTCTAGTTTCAAGCAATGTAGGTGCCTTAAAGTATGCAATAAAAATATTTTTTGCTTTTTATTGCTTGGAACTGTTTGGAATTGCTTGTTTACATCTATTTGTTGATACTAAGAAAAATAAAGGAGAGAATAATGTAAATTACAGATATCATTGACTATACTTACGAACTCTCAGATTCTTTTAAGCTGCTGTAGAGTAGATGGAATAAGAATAAGATAACTTTTGACTGCGCTTAAGTTGTTTATTAAAATTCAGTTGCAGGTGCTACAAAATTGGAATTTCTATGCAGTCGATTGTAAGCTTCGTGGTAATCCAGTTTCCGGCAGGCGAAGACATAATCCACACTGAGAAGAGAAGGGACAAAGTTGCCAGTTGCCAGGTGCTTGATTATGTAAATTGACAACAGCTGCAGTTGTCTCTGTTGTTATTGTTGTTTGTTTGTTGCTGTATATTGTTGCAATTGCTGCCGTTGTCTTGGCCAGCGTCTTTTTTGGGCAAGAAGTTTGGCAACACTAATTACCTACATTAAGCAACCTGCACAGAGTTGACACTCAATTAGCAAAACTGTAAGCGGCAACAATGTCATCCTGGTACTTCTTGTTGTTGTTGTTGTTGCTTTGTTGCATTATTCAGGCTACGCTTTGACCTTTTGCCATTGCTGCAAGAGCAACGTAAATTACGAAAGAGCTTAAATGCGCTGTTTTGTCAAATTAAACCAAAGCTAAATAAGCCAGCTGGCTAGGCAAATCAACGGAGCGAAAGGGAAAGGGGAATTGGACAAAACGGAAGTTGCAGTTGAGCAGCCTGCTGACAACGGAAGTTGGCGCCCAAAAACAACGAGCACGGCAAAACAACAACAACAATTGCAGAAAAGTTTGTCAAACGGAATTGTAGCAGACACCCAACAACAACAACTGGTCGAAAGTGTAGTGGGGGATAGTGCTATAACGGATGCCGGACGCCATCTTGCAGTTGCGCGCAAACATGGCGGCCAGAGTCCAGCCCAAATGCCCGGGCAACGTTTGGCGCAACAATCGCACTTTTATTTATTGCACAACTAGAGGCGTTTATGCGTTCAAAGTCTGCTGCCAGAAAAGACAACAACACCAACAACAACAGCAGCCACACCATTCCATTTCAATCCCAAAATCCCCTTTCAGCCCCCTCCCCTTTCTTGTCCCTCTTGGCAGCATAATAATTACATTCGCTATCAGCGCCGACATTCACCATGAAAAAGTATCGTATAGCGCCACCTGTTGGGCTTCCTGGACACCTCCCAAGTGACTGCAGTTTTGTTTGTAAATCCTACACAAACTCTTGCCCTCCCTCCCCTGCTTGCCAACAACTCGTAAATATGCAAAGCCATAAAACGCAAGTGTCACACGGATTATTCATGAATGGAGCATGCAAATGAAGCTGCCAGAAGGTGTATGTGTGTGTGAGAGTGTGTGTCTGGAGTCTTAAGACTGCAGAGACTTCGGAAAATGTAGAAACAAGTTGAAAGCAAACTTTCTGAAATGTTCAGTGCCAGTAGTACTCGTTTTAATCATGCATTTATGCGTCTCAGAATCAACTTCAAAACTGTTGTCTTATCCTAATTATGACATGAAAAACATTCTGAAAAATTATTTAAATGAAATTAATAAAACTTTAATGCTGAATGAATTAAGAGAGCAATCAAAATGACATTCTGCTTGAAAATCTGTTTAATTTTGGCTAAGTTATGAAAGATTATAGTTAACCAGAAAATGTGAAATCGAAAATATTTAAAATTTTAATTTAATTTAAATTAATAAAGATATTAAATTAAATGACAAAGATGGGAGTTTAATATTTTCTAAAATACAGTTTCAAAAGGACTCTGCAATAATTTTTATTTAGAGGGACTTCGAATTTCGTACGCGATACAAATATTCAAGGAGCCACTTTTCGCCCTCGCATAATAAGATGTTATTTTTAGCTATTTTCAGAATGCTCAAAACAAAACGAAATACACACAAAATTTAAACTACAGAGATAAATAAAAAGGTCATCCCAGAGTTCAAATTCTGATTGTTGATATTTTGGACTTGTTGAGCTTCTCGCGTTTGCACCAGTTTAGAACAAACTCTTTGTTGACACTGGCGACATTGGCCAAATAGTTGGCATAGTCCACATCGCTGTCGAGCTCTAATATGCCACAGTACAGTGAACTCATGGTAATACTGTAGCGTGCTAGAGCCTCAGCCACATCACATTCACTTATCTCGGTCTCGTCGGTGAACTTGACCCGAATTTTGTAACATCGCCTGGAGGCATCTGGCGTATTGAGTTCCCGTTGTAGCTCCAACATATCCTCCTTCAACTGACGCAATGCCTGCATCTTCTGATGCACTTGCTCTTTGAGCAGCTTAATCACATCCTGGCATTGTTTCTCCTGGCCAACAATGAAATCCATTAGCTTCTCAACGCTGCCATTGAAACTCTTTGATTCGGCCATAAATTGACGGACATCTGTTATACGCTTCACATCGGGCAAAGACAAATTAATCGCTCGACTGTGTAGGGAGTTCAGTTCCGTCAAGTCAGGGTTAGATGTACCCATTGCTTAACCTTATTAAAAGTCAGTTTAGAAAATTATAATTCTTGCTTAAACTTGATTCATGTATGTTAAAGTAAACTGGGAGAGTAGTATAATTTACAAAGCCTGCTTAAAATATATAAATATTATTTTGACATTAAATTATATTTGTTAATAGTTTTCAACTCTCTCAAATTGCATATTTGTATTTATTTTTATCTAAATCAGTTAAATTTTTCAAATTGAACATTTAAATTGAATTCCCGGAGATTGATTTTGCCTCGCCCAAAAGTATGCTATGCTTTTTATTATTTTTTGAATTCAACCAAAGGAAATGTTCGAAAAATCGTTTTATTCAATTCAGGCTAGACTTTTTTTAGATCAAATTATTTTTATGAATTAATTGGACTTCTGCACAATATTCAATAACCAGTAATAAAATCTGTCACATACAGACTATAATTAAATAAAGTTTTGAATATTCAACACACATACAAAGGGTATAACAATTTATAACTCTAAAATCTTTATAGTGCCCCGAATAAGGTATTTGCATTTTCATAAAAATTGTATTTATATTAATTATAATTGTACAAAATAAATTTCAAATATTTTTTAAATTTGTTTATTTTATAAACTGCAAGAGTATTTTATTGTTGACAGCAATTGTCGCCAAATTAAATAAAATTTCAAAAGCCACTAAGCAAACAGTGCGCCAAAAAGCTATCTATCTATGTCAGTTATTATCGATTGCATTTCAATTTTCCCTTTTTTTCGACTTAATCGTGTTGCCATTTTTGCATAACTTTCGCAATGGCACTAAAAGTCAATTTATGCAGTTGATTTAATTTGATTTTAACCTCCAAATCAGAGAAGAGAATTGCATTTGATTTTGTGTGGCAGTTTATGAGTTTAAATACTCTATAAATTGGCGTGTTTAAAATTTAAATACAATTTTTTTTAAGTGAAAGTTGGCAAGTGTTTAAATATTTTGTTTAATTTGCAGCAGAATATCAAGTATTTAAAAAGATTTATAATTATTTGTATATAAAGTTGATTCAAGTCTTTAATTAACATACTTATTTTAAAATTAAATCTATATCATCATATTTACTTTTTAGTAGATGAACTGAACTTATTTTCATGTGAAATGCCCTTCAAATCTTGATTTGCATCCAATAATCTCTTGATTTGTAAATAAACAATTTTCTCTACATTTTTGTTCGAGAATATATAAAGCATGTAGGATATTCGTATGCAGTGTGGAATGTGGAAAAGTCAGTAGTCGTACGTGTGGAAATGAAGCTGCCAGTGATTGCTGCATAAATGATTGAAAATGTGGACGACATTCGATGGCTGATCGAATGCCTTGACTCTTGGCTCTTTCGGGTTGCCACAAAAGCTGCACGGCTGTAGCTGCTATCAACATTCCGCATTCCTGCTTGCAACTAAAGTTCACATGGAGTGCATTATCACAGAATTGATGGAAAATGCCAAAATATTTAAATCTAATTTTTGTGGCAGGCAAGAGCAAAGGAAAGGGGGAGACATTGGACAGTCTCATGGTTGCAACTTGATTTTAGTCAAACAATTTAAATATGCAGTCGAGTGCGGCGCTGACGCTTATTTTTAGATAGCACAGACAATAGACAAACAGACAGACAGACGGACAGACAGACGGACTGATAGATAGATAGAAGGCAGAGCAAACAATGCAATGCACAATAAATCACCAAAAAAAAAAGAAAGTGTTACTTGAATAAAAAGAAAGAAATAAATTGAAAAATATAAAAAAGAAAGAGCTGCGTAAAAGTGAAAAGAAAGTGCAGACGAATCGTTGTCAGGCAGACGAGAGACGAGAGCAAAAACCCAAATCATTTAATTGAATTATACGCGATAAAATTGCAATTTATTTTGAGCAGAGACCAACAGCAGCAACAGCAGCACTAGCAGCAGCAATTGTTGTCGTTGTCCTTTCCACAACGACGACAGCAACAGCCGCAGTTGCAACAGTTGCAGCAAAAGTTGCATGCCAGATTGGGGACAAATGTCCCGTTAAAGCAAAATGCGTATTATTAGCTACAGTCCCGGCTATATCTATGCCATCTATCTTCATGTAGCAAGCATTGCTGTTGGTGTTGCTGCTGCATGCAATACATGCCCATTCCCCATCCGATTTTCCATTTTCATTCGCTAACCAAATTGCATTGTTCTTGTGCATTGAACATAACCAAAAGCGCCTAACTTTTAGCTATTTTGTGTGTGTGTGATGTTGTTGTTGTTGTTGTTGCACACACTATGTGGCACGCTGCTCATGCACAGTTATTTAACAAATGCCTACAGCGAAATACAACCATTTTAAACTACTCCAAAGTCAGTCTATAGGTGACTTTTGGTCATAAATTACGAAATTTTAGTTCTCCCTTAACTTTGTAGAAACTGAACCGATTTACATGCCTGTCTTTTTGATCATAATTTGGCCTCAAAATAAATATTTTATTCCAACTATATTAATTTTGGCAATTTTTTTGATTCTGGTTGATCCTTCAGTTGTATTGAAATCGATAAATGTAAGTAAAAAAAAATATTGTAATTAAAAGTGTGTAGAAATTAAAGTCAAATTTGGAATCATATCTTAGATCAAATTTGTAAGTACATTAGAAAAAAAGACTCTTAATTAATGAACTATATAATAGATTAAATGTATTATTAAATTTTTTTAATTTAAATTTGATTTGAATTTATTCAAACTTTTTTTTTTTTTTACGATTGTTCAATTTTCTAATCTACAACAGTCTACAAATATGAGCACTTAAAACAGTTTTCATTATATTTATTTATTACCTTACATTATTTTTGTATAAATTCTTGCTATTCTAAAAAATCCGATAAAAATCACAATTAAAATCATCTCAAAAAATAAAAAGATCTGAAAATGACAACTAACTTTACTCTTCAGCACAGTTAAAATTGTCTGCATAATTTTTTCAACCTTCAACTATCGTTTGATCTAACAACTTTCACTCGTATTTCCTTTTGGTTTGCTGCCCGGAAAAAATCTATTTAAGAAGTGAAACTAAAAATGAAATTTAAATACCAGCAAATTGTCTACCTTGGCACATGTCTTCTCTGCAGCGTCACTCTCTCTGTCTCTCTTACTCTCTCTGTCACTGTCTCTTTCGGTGTCATTGTTTTGCTTGTTTTACTTTTGCTGTCCACATTGCTGTTTCCGTGTTTCTTGCCGTGTTGCTGTGTTGGCATTTCATTTAGCGCACAACTTCACATTTGCGTTGCCTGCAATTGCCATTTCCGTTTCCTGAAATTTGCCACTCGTTACACTCACACACACACACACAGAGAGAGAAAGTAAGACAGAGAGAGATAGAAAAAGAGAGACAACAGCAATCTGCTTGCCTTGGCAACCATTACATGCCCCACCGACATTTTCATTTCCATGCTTGGGCGCTTCGCACGAATCAATTATTCATCATCATCGATTAAGTAAGAGCAGCTCTCCTCCTTCCGCTTTATCAGCACTCTGCTTTCTCCTTTCACCTCCTCCCCTTTCCTCCACGCCTCTGACGTGTCTCGTTTTTATTGTTATGATTTTTGCCGCCTGTAATGGCGCTCTTGAAGGACTTTGGCCAGCTCAAACAGCAGAAACAGAATCAGAATCAGAAACAATAAGCGCGTTCACTTCATTTCATTTTTTTCCTGCTCATTTTCAGCTCGAAATCCTGCTTTAATGATACCAACTAAAAGCCGAGATTCATATGCTGCAGTCGACCCACCTTAACTTGAACTATTATTAGGGGAATATATTTTGGGGGAAAGATCAGAAAAAAAATTGGATCAAGTACAAGTACATATTAAGTTCAAAAGATCTTAATTAAAGTAAAAAAAATAATTGGACCAAAATCAACAATACTTAATTCAAGAGTTGTTTGTAATCACATTTTAAGTTCACAAAGAACTTGATTCAAGATCAACAATACTTATTTTTAATACTTGTTACAAGATCAGCAATACTTATTTCAAAAAATTTTTGAACTCCAATTTTAAGTTCACAAGATCTTAATTCGAGCACAAGAGAACTCGATTCAAGATCAACAATACTTATTTTAAGAATTTTTTGTATTTGATTTAAGATCAACAATTCTTATTTCAAGAAGTTTTTGTGCTCACATTTTAAGTTAACGAGATCTTAATTCAAATATAAGATAACTTAGATCAAGATGAACAATACTTATTTCAAGAAGTTTTTGTACTTCGTGTCTAAAGAAGCTTATATCTGGATGAACAATACTTATGTCAAGAATTTAGCTAATAGATAAAACTAAAGATTTAATTTACATAATTAATATTAAATTTTTTTTTACATATTTATGCAATTTATTGTTCATGTTATCATATAACTTCTTATTTATCTTATTTCAGAGATCTACTTATTTTACAAATCTTTTTTGTTTATTTAGCTTAAATCTATAAATGGTTTTTTCTTTTAAGCTACAAGATACAATTTAATATTTATTAAATAGACTTCTTGTAATTGTAAGTACACTCTTGCTCAAAGTTGTATTCGAAATCTATTGATTAATGACAGTTCGCGCGAGTTAAGTTCTACTGTAGTAGAACATGTGTCCGAACATGTGAGGGGATTGCCGCAGCATATGCATGTGCCAGCTCATATATCTATACAAACATTACAATACATCCAGAAACTCAGGGAAACTGTCAGACAGTTGGAAGAGAAGGAGAAGAGTGAGAGTGAGAGAGAGGAAGAGGACCATGGCGAGTTTTCCGATTGGAGGGGGGGTGGGCTCTGCTTATTTGCGCCATTATCCATTAAATATTTATGAAAATTGCTTTTGCTGCAGTTTTATTCACTTCGTTTGTCGTCCTGAAGTTGTTGCTTTGCATGTGGTCCTCGTGTATTTTTTCTTTCTCTCTTTCATTTTGGAAGACAAAATGGGGCCCGGATGAGAGGGCAGTAAAACAATAAAGCTTAAGATTTCAATTTCCTAAGAGCTTAAAGCTGACATTGCCTGCTGTGTGTGTATTTGATTCTTGACACACATAAATTTTTGCCAAGACATGTGCCTAGCAGATAATCCAACATTATGAAAAGATATGTTACAATAAATATGCATCTTGTATTCGCATCAATAGACCCTCGTTTTTAATGCGAACTCGTTAAACAGCGCCACACGCCGTTTGTTATATTGATATATGGGCAAATTGATGCAAGTCGCAAGACTCTGACAATAAAACATTGATAATAAACTGTCAGCTAAACTCGAGTATGCAAAAGATTTGCAACTGAATATGAAGGTGAAAGTCTTAAAAGCAAAAGTTCTTGAAATGAAAATGTAGACCGTTATTGTAAAGATAAAGAGAAATCAAAAATGATATTATTTCATCATAAAACATATTAAAAGTTATTAATAATTTATTAAAATAAAACAAAATGAAAATAATGAATATAAATAATATATCTTTAATTAATATTATAAAAAACAATGCATTTGAAAAGATATTTGGAGAAAAACCGATAACTATAATGTATTACTTAATTTCTAAACTAATTATTAACATACAGAATTTGTTTTTTCAGCTGTGCATCAAATAAAAAACTACTTAATCAGGTATGCCACAAAAAACACTAGTGAAAGTGATTTCAGAAAAAAGCAATTCCACTTCGAAAATTTCTCCGTGCCACAGAAATTCGTGTGATTTAGGTTTTTAAGCATGTTCATCAACCTTTTCGTACTAGGCTGCTAGGGTTGCCCCCTTCTCAGATTAAATTTCCCAAGGGTTTGTTTAGCAAATTTTTTAAATTTATCATTGCAGAATATAAAATTTTTATTTTATTTCTTATTGAATTTAAATAATTCAATTTATTTATATAATAATTGATATTGTATAGCTTAAAAAAATTTAAAAGTTATTGGCGCGGCAAACAATACAAACTACTAGACAACTCTAAATTCAAAAATTCGGACAAAAAATGTGACATTATTCTCATGGCATCGGATGCCAGTGATTGAGCGATGATTTCGTCTCACCCAAAATTGTTTAGGTGATTGGACTGTGGCACGGAGAAATGAAATTGACGTGAAATTCAAGTGAAAGAGATTTATGTGGCATGCCTGAATAACTTTATTGTTAAATTTATTATATTTCATTAACTTTTTCGTATTTTTTAATTATTAAACTTATTTACTAAACCAATTAAACTTTTATTTACAAAATTTCAGCAAAAAATCAAATTATACTCTTTGATGCATCTCCCAAAACTAGAGCCAATTTCAACCCATATTCTAGACCCTTTTTTGGAATTTTCCACCCGATAAACACGTGTTTCCGCTCTAAATTTCAATTGCAATAGAAACCTCAAACTCGCGTCAAGTGATGTTTATGACGTCGATAGCATCTACCTTTTACAGTATGAGGGAGTAGAGCCAAAAGCTTTGCTCATTAGTTGCATGTTCATGTGCTTAAATCATTTAGAGAGATAGCACCAAGTGCCGCCCACTATTCAGCGAGGAAAGGGCGTGACTACGTTCAAGGGACCCGCGCACTTCATATATTTACAATATAAATTTGTTGAGCTTCGTTTTTTTTTTTTTTTTTGAAATTGCGCATCATAAATATTTGGGAGGATTTCGTTAGCGCTTCGGTATTTTATTTTTTTGTTCTTTTTTTGGTACATTTTGAGTAACGGTACTTAATAAACTCGCATCATTTTCCCATTTGGCGCTCGCACTTCATTTCTTTACTACCTCGTGTCTGTCCTCCCCCGCTCACCTGGTATTCCTGTTGTTGTTCCTGCCCCAAATTACCTGTCATTTCGAAATTATGATACCAGGACCCGTTGGCTCTGGCGTTGACGTTGCTTCCCGGCGTGCTTTCTCTCTCTTCCGGGAATTTTTTTTATGTTTCATGTGACTGTCAGAGAGGGAGGGAGAGAGAGAGAGACAGAGAAAGAGAGTGTGAGATATATTGTAGATGGGGGGAAACCTAATTTTATTTGCTTGCCGCGAAAGATGCGAATACATATAACTCAAACTAATACCCAGGCGGTTGTATCGTAAAACCTTATGCGCATCTTCCGATTGTAATCTGTAAGCATAATGCCTTAATAACCGTTAGGCCTCACTTCTCCCTTTCCCCTGCCTTCACCCTGCCCGCTGTCAGTCAATCAGTGGGGAGCCTAAAAGATACTCGTACTTATTACATTTGATATGACATGACAGCTTGATGACATCCCCCCCATTCAAGTGGACATTTTCCGTAGGTGCCAAAAGCAAAGCAAAGCAAAGCAAAGACATGTCAATGACATTCTCGAGTATCCAATATGTGATACACTTGCCTTACCAAAGCTGACAGCTGAGAATCAGAGAAGGGGAGAGGGAGGGAGAGTTGGAGAAGTGCCTCTAAAGATCTTAAGCTGGCATATTGCAAACTTTCGACTTTCGATTGCTTTGATTAGGCTCAACTTCTGCGAGTCACATTCAAAGGACTTTGCAACTTTGTTGAACTTTAAACGAATCCTTAAAATAAAACTAAACTTACAGAAATAAAATATATAAGATATCTAAAGAGTATAAAAAAGTGTATTACAAGAAAATGAGATCAAGGAGAACAAGAGATGTTATATTTTATTTACTTATTTTACATATTATTATAAATTTTATTTATGTATTTTATTTATTTTATTGCATTTTTAACGAATTAAATTACAATTTAAGTAAAATTGAATTGAGATAAAAATTAAAACAAAATGTATGACTAAACGATATTAAAACATTTATTATAATTAAGTCTAGTTTAAGTTCAATAAAGACACAAATAAAAATTATAGTTGCAATATCTTCAGCTCTTATGCAAAAGTCTTTTATAAAAAAACCTCTTATTGAGGTAAAAATCTAACAACGAAAACATTTCCATGCCCCAAAACTTCCAATATCCAATTTTGCGACCAACAATATGTAACATGTAAATTATTTAAAAAACAAAAGTTACCAATAAATATATATTTTTATTGGAAAAAGTAGTTCCTCCTTTCTAAATCTTTACCCTTAAGCATTAAGTTGAATTAGACTTTATCGTAAAATAATTAGTTTAATTCCCAAAATTGTTCGTCACAATTCTGACTTAGGATTTGAGTTAAGCAACATTAACTTGGTCTTTACATTTTGAATTAAAGCGTGATTTGCTTTCGTTTAATTTTTGTTAATAAATATTTGCCAAATAAATTGCACTTGTTCGTTGTCAATTGCTTAGCTTTTTTTGGGAGTCAGATAGGTTTCCACAATCTTCAAAGAGGGCAGTCCACGGCCCAATCGCTTGAGCAACAATATTCCAAGGCAAAACAATAGGGTGCATTTAAAAAACTCCCCCGAAGCTCGATCCCGTTGAAAGTTATGAAACCAACTCTTTGGACTTAGACGATACCATGGTAACATATTTCTTGAAGATTGTTTAGCTCAAAACGGTCTCTGTAAGGATTCAAAATTTAGTAAAAATTACAAAATAAGAATATTAAATACGTACCAATTAATGTCTCAATAGAAAGATTTCAATAGCACGAATGAAATTTAGTTTTACAAATCAATCTGGAAATGTTTTAATGTGATTCTGCGTTGTCGATATTTTGAGTGATTTTGCAAAGTAACTTTTTTAAACTGTCATAAAAATATTCAAAGAAATGTATTAAATATTTAATTAAATTAAAGAAAACTAGTTCAAGCTTTTATAAAAGTAAAACTAAGTAAATTGGCTGCTTAAATTTAAAATTAAATTCTATATGTTTTTAAGCAATTTTTCATTGTCAGTCATTTAGAAAATACAAAAGAATTTCAATTTCTAAAGAAACCAAGCGAATCGCTGATCGCTAGCCAAGCATAAGACACAAATGGACCCGAGAGAAACCCAAGAGACAAATGTCGAGCGTTTGATATACTGTGGACAGTGTTGAGTTGAAATGCTCAACAAACTTGTTAATTAGCAAAATAAAATGTTTATTATACAATACAAAAAATATAGCTAAATCTTAAACTAAACACTAAAAAGGAATTAGATTGAAAAAGTTTAAATAATGCTTAAAATTTATATATTATTTAATGATGAATCATTTTGTGGAGCTGTTGAAGTTCTTCTCATTACTTAAGCATTGATTGCAAATGGTGCAAAAGATTTGCTATAAAAGAAGTATACTTTTATTATATTTTTACACAATTTTTTATAGTTTTTAAAAGTCTTACAGGAAGAGAGGAACGCGCTATGGAGCTGCCGGCTTGTGAGGATCCTGTGCACTCGAAATGTCTTAGCCAGGACTTGATGACATTTGTGGGCGGTATCTGATAAATGCTAAACTGTTTCTTGAACATTCTTTGGGCACTGCTTATGGAATCGTTATTTCTATAATAGGCGCGTATTATAAACGCCCGATGCACACCGGTCCACTGATCCATTGCAACTGAATATTTTCGAATATTTAATATATTCTCACCCAAAAATTGTTGAAATGACAAGCACAGGGGCATTTCCGGTTCATGAGTGACATAAAAAGTGCCATATGAATTTTTCAAAAATTTAATTGGTCATCTATGCGTTTTTTCTAAAAATATTCACGCTTTGCTAACGTGGCGTATGAGCAATAGCAATACAAAATACGATTTGAGAAATTCTCGTAAATTGTGAATCGTAAATTGTAAATTGTAAATTGTCTTTTCCTCACACGCTCTCTCAGCCATCAATCAGTTCTAAAAAAAAGTCATCATCATTACGCTTCGTTTCAGCACAAGTTCAACACTAATATAGCCATCAAAATGGGCGTGGCAAACGAGAATAGGAGGGAGGCTGGCACTAAATCTCCAACTTGAACTCATTTAAAGTTTTCCAACAAGCTAAATCCGCTTTGGCATTTGGCCGTCATGTCAGTAGTTGGCCATCATCGAAAGTCTTTCAGCGATTTTCCTGTTATCAGCTTGATACACTTTGCGACGGGCTTGTCCCATCGATCGATTGATGGATTGCTGGGTACCACTAAAATTGAGTGGCGATATAAATTATTGGGCCTTGCGTTTGGCTTTTGTCATTAAGCTTTAAGATAAGCTTATAAAATAAAAGTGTGTAGTAAAAAATTCAAAATAAAATTAAACTTAATACCTGTCGGAATTTAAGTATATATTTTTACCTTCTTGTATATACTTTTGAATTATTTGATGGATTAAAACATTAAGAAAATATTTTAAAATATTAAAATCGTTTTGCTAAAAACTTTAAAAAAAATGTCAACTCTTGCCCAACTTTTATTTCCATAAATTTAAAGTATATAGTGAAAAGTTCAATATAAAATCTAACAAAATACTTTTCGGATATAAAAGTATTTTTTTTTTTAACTATTTGTATATATTTTCAGCATATTCAATAGATTACAAAATTTAGAAATTATTTTAAATTATTAAAGGCATCTTTCATTTCAACTTGCGTCCAAATTTTATTACTATATTCCATAAATTAAACTCAAAATTAGTTCATATAAGACACTTCTAAAGTCTTTTTAGTAAAATCAGTGCCTTCAACATAAAAAATAAAATCAACTATCAATTTTTAATTTCCTTTGACTATTTAAAACATATTCAAGTTTATCTTAAAATGTATATAAATCGTTGGATAAGTATAGCAACTATTCGTAGTGTCTGTTCACTTTAGTTGCTTATCGTTTTTCTACTTTCATTTTGTTTTGTTCTTTCGCCATTTTGCTGGGCCATCAAGCACGTAACTGCAATACAATGCACGGCCAGCGTGAAGCTACATAGATACATAGATACAGATACAATTATGTAGTCTCTGCTGTTGCATGTGTATTTTTTGTATTGTATTGTTTTTTTCTATTTTTTTTTGTGTATTGTTCTTGTTGTTTTTGATGCTGCAAGTTAGCAAATAGTGCTGTCGTTTTGGCGTTTATACAGTTAGCCAGACAGACAAAAAGACAGACAGACTGACAGAGTTTCGGACGAGGCAGCCAAGCGTCCATCCATCCATCCATCCACTGCACGTCCAACCAGGCAGGCGTCCATATATATACTATATGTACATATGTGAGAGTTTTTCAGTGTGTAGGGGGTGTGTGTGTGTGTTCGTGTGTGTTGTCCAATGCCTTCGTTACTTTTTTTGCTCCGTCTGCTTGTCATTTTGACACCTTCATTTGCTCCGGACATTCAGCCAGAGTCAGAATCAGGCACGAGTCAGAATCAAGCCCGTGATTCTGTTGCTCTGTTAACTTTTTTATGTATACATATGTGTATGTGTGTGTGTGTTCGTATATTTGGGAGCACAAATTTTGGTAAAATTTCTTTTCAGGATATTTCTTTTCGTTGGTTTTTCAAGTTTTGATTGCGGTACCTTGGTTGTATTTATCGATTGAAATTCAAGTTTAAAGATATTTGATCAACAATTTAATTTTTTAAAATATTTTAAAAAAATGTTCGATATTTTTAAAATATTATAATATTTTAGACTGTATTTTTATTTAAATAATTCAATTTTATTTTAAAAAATCGTTTTTCAATAAGCGAACATACTTATAAAAATACTTTTACTCAAAATTATTTTACTATCAGCAAAACTTTTACTTAATTTTTATCTTAAAAACAGTTTAAATCATTTGTTTAATTTTTTTAACCAACTTATTTCACCTGGTTTTACCTTACTTTTGTTTACTTTTCAACTTCTTTAGTATCTAAACTTGGACATTCCTTTATTTGTCCATTTTTAGTGACAAATAAGCTGCCTAAACCCATAAGCCACATTGCAACGTTTCGTTGCCAAACTTTCATGCAACACCAACAGCATCAGCAGCAATAAAAAAACTGTGCAAAAAATTTACAATAAAAAAAAGAAGAGAAAATCTGAAAAAGGCAACAATGCCAAGACAAATGATCCAATGACTGTCTGACTGCACTTTAGCCATGGCACCCACACAAAATCGCTTACCCTTTCCACCCCCTTCAACCCCTTCCCTTTCCTACCCTTCTCCAACACTTCAAAAAAAAAAGAAAAAGAAAAGCAAATGTAGATGGGGCAAAAGCTGTCTCAATTTTTGGGGAAAGCGAACATTTCAGTATGTAAAGTTGGCGGATTTTTGGTTATATTTCTTGGAATTTTTCGTTTTAATACCCTGTACGATAACGTAAAAATGGGCATTTAATTTTTATAATTTATCGATATATTGAACATTTTTTTACAATGCAACGAAAGTAAGAAAATAAAAAAATTTCTTTCTAAAGAATTTCGAGCAGAAAACTACAGGGTGTAATTTATTTGAGCATTTTTCTTTTATATTTTATTAATATCCATCATTATTTATTGTTATTATTTTTTCCAAAGATATCTTTGACAATTATCATAAAGCCAAAGGTAAGCTCATCTCTAAGAACAGCTAAAAAAAAGCCAATTTTTTAAAGCTGAAAAACAACCTTTACCATTGAAAAATTTTTGAAGTTGTTTTTTCTGGTTTGTGTAAGTAGAAAAAAAGTCAATTTTGTATCCTAGTGTATTTCTTAACTTTTCAGAATTGCAGCGTATCTATAAGTTGATCATGCCCGGCTAGAACACTATTTCTTGGCATTTTTTTTGTGTGTATCTTGTCCATGTCAAAGCTACTGCTGCTGCTGACGATGATGATGACAAAGGGCAAGGCAAATGCGTAACTTGCAAGTAGGTCAAGACTTCATTGTTTATCTTGGGACAGAGAAATAGAAACAGAGCAACAGCAAGATGAACATGAGACCGGGGACGGGATTTGAGATTTGGAGGATTCACACGTAGTCCTGGTCATCTGAGGCGGATGCATATTAAATTCTTGAAGCATTGTTCAGTTTGCAAATTAGCCGAGAAAAGGAGAAAAAAGAAGGCTGAAAGAAAAGTTAATATTAAATTTTAGCATGGCAGAAACCAAAGAAGGTTAGGCGTGGGTGTGGCACGCCTTGCCGGACGTTTTCATAAACGTTTCACTTTCCGGCAACGCCACTGATAAACACACATAAACACATAAACACACACACACACACACATACATGCAGTTGGAATTTCAAGGAGTTTCAGCTGTAAATCTGGCAAAAACAGGATACTAAGCTGACGCTGCAGCGCAACGGAAGCGGATGCTTGCCACATGCGGGGGAGGGGGTTGAGGCGTTGATAGCAGCAGCTTATCAGCTACAGGCGGCAGCCCCTCCTCCTTCAATCCCCACCCTGCTTGAGTGCTAGAAAATTCCACACCCAGTCCACATATTCATCCATTTAAAGGCGCATTAGCTTTGCATTTTGCATGTGGGTGTTGCACAAATGGAAAGGGGGTGGAATAGATAGAGGAAAAAGTGAAGATAGAGAGAGAGAGAAGACGAGCAGGGAACAAGGAGACTGAAAGTCAAGTGAAAGTATGCGATTAAGGTTAGAAAAATAAGCTAAATCTACTTAGCTCTTGACTTTACTTAGTTTTTTAGTTTTTAGTGCTGCAACTGATTTTTGCTCTTTCACTAAATTATATAGGAAATATACAGAAATAATATATGCCATATTATAATAATATTTTAACTCCTTAATAAATTGAAGAAAATATTCAAGTAAAAGTAAAAGATATTTTATTATTAAAGTTAGTAATAATTATTTTAAAAATAATTTTTTTTGCCTTAATGTTTCAATAAATCACAGGAAAAATATACGGAAAATACCACGATTCATACTTGAACTGATTTAAGATAATAACATCGCAATGACACAATCAATACTAAAGCTTGTTAAAAGTATTGAAAATTTAGAAAATATTCGAAAAAATAGTTAGATTTAGGCCACCTCGTTAAGATCTAAAAAAACTCCAGAGGTTAATAGTTTTCTTGGAAGTTCATTCAAACCAAACTTTGAAACTCTCCCTTTAATAAATACATACTTAAAATACTTTACTCGAATTATTAAATTAAATTATTATTGTATCTAAATTTAATAATAATATTTAATGTCAGTCAGTCAGAGAAATGGATTACCATACATTTTTACCATACACCTCTGTCTTTCAGTATGAACACCTATATCTCAGGAACCATAAGAGCTAGAGCTACCAAATTTGGCCCGCAGACTTAAAAGAGTTTGAAGCAGATCAAATTTGTTAAAACTTTTGTCACTTCCCCTTTCATTCTCTCAATTTGCACCACATACCCATTAAAGATACAACTCTATTGGTTATTAACGTTTTCATTTATTATTATCTAACATCCTTGTTAGTCGGAAAAAGGAAGGGGCACTTCAAATTGACGATGAGACACTGGTCGCTTCGTAGTTGTTCTTCTACTGGGATGCCTTCGATAACAATTTAGGACAATCTGTATATAATTCGGTGGACACATTTGTCCCAGACTTTCAGCAATGCCACAAGTTATGAAAACTAGCAGAAATAGTCGCATATTGAATTACAACTGAATAAAAACTGTTTTGCGAAACATGCTATATACCATAGCAAAGAGTTTATAATCGGATAATTGTATTCGATTTGCTTAATAAGCAAAGTAATCAGATTTGGATAGGATAGCGAAGATTATGAAGTACATTCTAACTTAAATTTAGTGATGTAAATCCAAACAAATATAACAAATATAAACCTGTTGCATGTGGTTTTAAAGCTGACGCACGACACAAAGCTGCCTGCTATACAACTACTCAGTAAACAGTATTTGAAGAGCGCCGAAAAGTATGTTTACCCTGGCTAAGAAATCCAATTCAATCTTTAAGGAATGCAATCTGCAACAAGTGTGGCAACCATGGCGACCATAACAATAGCCGAGTGGGAACGACAACGACAACCAAATGCTTATCGATAAGTGCATTCGAGTGTGGAGACCGTTACACACACGACTAAAGCCATATTTTACGATGCAAACATTGGCAAAGCGAGTTTTGTCCAATTGCCGGAGACTCTAAGCCATGTACAGCTGGCAAAAGCATGTGAGAATGAGTATAGTAGACTTGCAGATACCCTTTAAATTGGTGTAGCTCAATAATATCGAAATAATCATGCAAAGATCGATAACATGGGAATTAAAAAGGTTCTGAAAAAGAAAAAATTAGATTGACATTAAAGTTATGTAATTTAAAAAATTTTAATTTTTTCAAAATAGTTATATTTGGCTTAAATATAGTATTAAAAACTGAAACTTTGGTTAGAAGATATGCTTGATCTTTGGGCTTTTTAGCTTTAAAGCTATACAAATTGGAGTTTTTAATCAACTGCTTAATCGAAAGTTTTCTAGAAACTGAAAGCTTTGCCAAAAATTAGCTTATGTCAACTAACATAAAGCCTTACAAGCCAAAAATTTTGTTGTTCTTTAATCAAATGTTACTAAAGACATGTTATAAAAAAATTCGAGCTTTAAAGAGTTAAACAAAAGCTTATTAATAATAAATTAAGTTTTGTGCAAACAAGCTGTAAGATAAAGCTTCTGAATGAACTTAATCAAGAGTTTTTCGAATAATCGTGACAAAAATTAAGAAATGTTTAATATTAAACGCTTAAAATAGGGAATCTTTACAAAGCGCAGCTTTTTAAGAGACTTGAGCGAAAGCTGCTCACTAAGAATACTGCAAGTAACAACTTCTATGTATTAAAGCTTAATAAAATGAAGTTTTTGAATGGATTTAATTGAATTTCTTCAGCGTGTTGCACAAATACAGGGAAATATGTTGAAAGACCCATTGTAATACAGTTATGCTGGAGGGTATATATGGACCAGGAGCTGGTTTGAAGCCCACGCTTGATGCCAATGCCGATGATGCCACGCCCACGCTTGCGCCCACACACACACACATAACACACGCACACATAGACTAAATAGTTTATGTTGTTTACCAGGCAGCTTGCAGCAGTTGTTGTTGTTGCTTTTGTCCTGCACTTTGGCATTAAGCAAAGCACCACAGCCTTGGACGAAGGATGCCAATGCCAAGCAAAACTAAGCAAAGAGGTGAAGAGAGGGAGAGAGAGAGAGAGAGAGGGTGAAGGGATAAAGTGAAGTGAAGGGGAAAGCACGTAACCAACGCCATCGAGCGGAATTCATGTGTATATGCGACTTAAGTGAGGGGGCGTTTGGTCAACTGGAGAGAGGGAGGGACGTGAACATGTCATGCTATTTGACTGCCCTGGTTACCATTGTTGTCCAGCATTACCCAACCCACGACTACGACCCCGCCCCTTTGATTCTACTCTCCAATAGAAGCATGCAGGATTTTGTATCTTTAGCATTTTCCTCGACCCGTTAACGGGAGCAACAGGAGACCGTTAATACAGTTCTCTGGGACATGAGAAAGCTTAACATTAATTTTAAACCTTAAGATATTCCGCATATTATTTAAAATATAAAAAAAATCCATTACAAAACATTAAAAAATTCATATCATATTTATTTAAATTAAAATTTAATGCAAAAAAAAAATAGTTTAATTTTTAATTTCACATATGTATAATGTTAACAACTTATAATAAATAGACTGTGATAATATAAATAAATAATAAAAAAAATAAATAATATAAATTCAACATTTGAAATAACGATAAAATGCAGCATCGCGGTAAATGTTAAATTTAACAGATGCATTGCATCAGTGATGCCAAAAATTTTCTGGAAAACAAGACAAAACGACCAAAATAAATAGGGAAAAAAGCTGAAATACTAAAAAAAAAGACAGAAAAACAGGCCATTTTTTAAATATAAAAGTTTTAAAGCATCTTCAATGATTTTTTCCTTGGGATTTTCTTTGCCATGGTGCCTATCATCTTTAGGTATTTTCCAGGCAATTTGTACGAATGGCACCAAGTTTTGTGTCAACGCAAACCAAGATTAAATAAACATAAGCATGTAACTGAAAAATTGTATATATACATTTACCTAATTGTCGAAATAGCATTAAATGTCCCTATTTTTAGACGGTTCCTCAATTTAGCTTTTACCAAACTAACTTGGCTAAAAACCCTCTCTACTTCTGCATTCGACCATGGCAACGATGGAAGAGTCAGAGCGAAAGTGACCACTCCTGAAAAAGATTATTGCCTACAGAGTCTCGATATTTTTCTGCTTCGGACCAAAACATTGTCCCATTTTAAGAGGTGAATTTTGGCGTACTGGGAAAGTGTTTTCAAAAAGTTCCAAAATTGGCAGCATAGAATCCTTTTTGGATTCAATTTAATTGAATCTAAAATAAAGCCAGATTTTTTTCCAAGCTGAAGCAGTTAAAACCCAGACAAATCTATCCGAAAAAAGCCAATTTGGCATCACTTCATTGCATTTGCTTTAACAGTGCTCGGTAACAAAACAGACTGTAAACGAGATGCAGGCAATGCAACGAGACGAGAGCAGGCCAACAACAAACAACACAGTTGTATTGTGCTGCGTGGGTGAGCGAGCGAGAGAACGAGTAAAAGAGAAACGTGTGCTAAAGAGAAACTAAAAGACATGTGCTCTTAACTTGAATTGCGCAAAGTGCGGACTGCCAATTAGATAGCTTATCGATAAAATGTTTATCGCTTTGCAGATAATGTGAATTTAAATAACGTGACGAGATTAACGCAATTTATTAAATTTAAAAGAAAAAATAATATATGGAAATACCATTTAAAAACTTAAATTAAATTAACTTTAATTTATATTGAAGAAAATCAGCAAGCTAAAATTAAAAATATTACATGCAACAATTTCATAGAACTTTACACACTGTGCCATTTTTTTTTTGCCAGTCACAAACAACAAAAACATCGCGTCGCACAAGCGCAAGCACGCACATATACATACGTATGTATGTTCATTTGTATATGTATATATTGAAAACGATGCTCTGGCGCGCTCATTACAACGCTGAGTGGGAGAGTGGGAGCGAGAGCAAGCACATTTCACTTGCTCGCTCTGGTTACTCTCCCAGCAGCACTTGCGTTCAGAGTGGTGCGTGAATGTTTGAGCGTATGCGTTTGGTTTTCGTATCTGTGTGTTTTCGGTCTATAGCTGAGTGAGAGGTGCGCGCACGCTTGTAAAAGAGAGCGATTACACGCGCACATACACATGCCGGACTGCTCGCACACAATGTGGCAAATGAGGTTTTTACCGCTGAACCCGCCGCTCATTTTCTCAGTACGAATTGAGACTCTGTGGCGCACGGTTGAAAACCTTCAGTAGCAACAGAAAAGCGCACACTGAATCAGTCCAACTAAAAAAGCAACGAGAGACGGCAATTGTGTATTATTGTTATTGTTGTGTTTCGTGTATTGTGCAATAACGCAGAAAAAGTATACTCGCATACATACATTGTAAGTGCGTATGTGTGCATTTTGCATACATATTCCGAATCAATTTAAATTAAATACTTTTTTGGCTTAATTAAATACTTCCGCGCGTCGTCGTCGTCGTCGCTTGTTGTTGTTTTCGCCGCGCCAGTTTTTCCATTGCGTGTGGCTCACTCGCCCCGCCGCATTGACGTCGACGTCACACACAGCAGCAGACATACATACATACCAACAACAAAAACACAAGCACGCACACACACACACACTCAGCATACAAGAGACACAAATACATACATACAATCGCTCTCAACTCGATTGTTCCTGCTCTCGTTCTCGCAACAAAACTACTCTCGCTGTTTGAATCACACTATCTCTGTCATTTGTGAATGCGTCTCTGTCTAGCCGCCGCAATTCGTTTTGTTTGTGTTGTATTAAAAAGGGCCGCCGAGAAGTAAGAAGCAGACACGCGATAGCAGCAAGTAACAAAACAAAAATAATAAAATAAATATCGTTTGCATGCGAATTTAGACATCCAAAAGTACATAATAATAAATAAAATAATTAATTATAAATCAAGTGCATCAGCGTGCAAATTGAGAAACAAGCAAACAAGACAACAAAACAACCAAACAACAAACACAAGGTAAAAAGAAAAGCCGACGCCTAACGGGTGAAAGTGTTATTTTACACAACTTGCATGCAAAGTGTATGTATAAATTACATACATATATGTGCAATCAAATGTAATTGTATTCGTAATTGAGTGTGTGAGTGTTTGTGCATTGTGCATTGTTAAAATCATTGTAAAATTGAACAAAAACTTTTCTTAACGCGTCGTTTGCTTTGCTGTTTTGCTTCGCAGCCGCAGCAGCAGCGACAGTAGCAGCAACAACAACAACAACAACAACAACAAAACGTAACCGGTAGGTGGCTACTTTGCCACCCACGAAATAGCCAAACAAAAAGGGCAGCACAAAAAAGCACAAGGTACTTTTGCTCTGTTTCGTGGCCATTCTCTCGCTCTTGGTCTGGCTCTGACTCTGGCTCTCGCTCTCTCTGTCTTTTTCTCTGCATTTTGCGGCTCTCTAACCATTGCAACCCCTATCAAAACGCGTGCTGTGCAGCTGTTGTTGGCGGCTACCTGTGCGACGTGCGTACTTTTCGCTCTCTTTGCTGCCTCTGCTTCTGTCGCTGTCGCTGCCACTGCTGCCGTCGCCGTTGACGCTTCGTGTGTGTGCGCTCAGTTCGTGCAAAGAGCCCGAGTCCGATGTTTTGACGTTCAACGCTCTCACAGGTTTTCATTTCTTATTTGACCGTCATTCGCCAGCGCGGCGCCGAAGTGTACAACAGCAGAAGTCTTCAATATAACGGATGAAAATTACATACAACTTCAAATACAAATAAAAAGAAAAATAAATAAAGTTCATTTGTTTATGTGTGTGTATATCTCTCGTCTGTTTGCCAGCAGCAGCGAGTTCAATTGTCAATTGTTAATTGTCAAAACGTTGAATGTAAGTAGGCGCCGTCCGTCTGACGTCCGTCTGACGGAACTGTCAATTCCGTAGGCCCAAATGCCCATTGACAGTTAAAAATTCACAGAGTGCAGTTTTCCTTTCGCATCGACTTAATTAAATCTTAGACAAAAAAATAAAAAATCTTTGAACAAAATACAAAAAAAAGCAATGTGTATATAATAAAATTAACTAAATTTTAAATTATTTACTAAAAGTAATAACTAAACGATAAAAAAAACAATACAGAAATCAAGTGTCCAACAAATTGAACAAATTTAATAGTTTGATCTAAATTAAAAGCTTAACTTAATTAAATATCTTTAATCATAATCGTGCTTTCCCAAAATTGTTGTTGTTGTTGACAAGCCGCCGCCATTTTAAAGCGCGGTACGCAAAAAAAAAAAAATGAAAATGTGAATACAAAAAAACTGAGAAAAAAAGTACAACACTCTGAAGCCGCGTCGCATACAAAAACAAAATCGAGAAAAGCGCACGGACTGTGTTAAAAGTTCGTTCGCTTTCCGTTTTGTTGCCTTTTTCTATTTTCCCAGCGTTGTTGGTTTCATTAATGAAAAATCAACCCCCGGCATTTTTGACAAGCGCCCCCACAAACAAAGCAGAAATCATCAACGGCAACAGCAACAGCGGCGTCTCCATCATTTTTGTATTTTTCCCACTTTTCCCATAAGGGTTGCAAGAAAAGTTGAAAACCCCGAAGAAAATATGAAACACAACTTTTTCAAGTTTACTTCTCTATGCGAATTTTCCACAAACGTTCGGAAACGCTTTTCAACTTGGCCGTGTTTCATTTTCATTTCGTTTCCATTTCGCTGTCCTTTGTCATTTGTCCGTCCGCTTTGTTGCCGTTGTCCTATCAGGTTTTATTTTGACATTTCTTTCGGCCAACTTCCACTTCCAGGTTATTTGCACGCTGCTGTTTTGCCGGCGCTTTTTCTTTTTTGGGCTGTCTGTCTGCAGCTGCGAGGGTTGTTTATGCACTTTTAAAGTTCCCTCAATGTTAAAGAAAATCTTTAAGATTTGCATTCTTTATTATAGTTATTATAAAATATATCACAATTAGTTTCTAAATTCTTGTCTATATGTTAATTCTTTTTCCATATACTTTTCATTTGTATCTCTCCATCTCACATATGTTACGAAACTATAGAAAAGTTCTCCTATATTTCATAATTGACGCCATTTTATTTTGGGGTCACCGATAAGTAGGAATTTGCCGATACAAACGTTCAATCGATATGATTGATATGATTGTTGATAATTTAGTGTCTAATTGAGCGATAAAAACAATAGCCAAGTACTTTTGTTTATTATAATTTCCTTCAATTGTGTTTAGTTCTAGTTTTCAGCAATATAGATACTTGGATATAACTGATTTCTACTCAAATATAATAAAAGTTCGTGAAACTTTGAGAACAAACTTACCTAAATTGGTGGAAAAATTGTAAAAATATCTGCACATTCATCGTCACATGAAAAACTCACTAAAATCGACCAACACTTTAAATATTTATTGATATAAACATTTTGATTGCATTAGAAAGTTTCTTTTTTTCGATACAATTTGCATACAGAATTTTCTCTTTTAATTGTTAATAATATTATTTTAAGCTTTTTATGCCCGATTTTAATAAACTCTTTCTCTTTTTCCAGCTGATTCTACAAAAAACAAACATACAACACAAAGGCAAAGAAAAGAAACCCAAGCGATAAAATTTGCAAAGCGCCAATTGTAAGTGCAATAAGAAGTTGAAACGACAAATGAAACGTTTCACACAAGTTGAAAGAAAGTGTTCAATAAGGAAAGCAACAACAACATCAACAACAACATTCAACATATACTTATCTTCTAATTAAAGAAGAGTTTCGCATTCAAAAAATCGCGCGCGTTTTTAACAAGATTTTATAACAATCGTCGTTTGTTTCCCCCTACAAAAAAATATTAATCGTGTGCCCGGTGCAAATCTGTGTTTACGTTCCTCCGTACACACACTCACACACACTGACAACAACACCTGAATACATACACTCACACACAGACACAGCACACACACATACTGTTGCAAGAAAGTGATTTGTCATCATAATCTTGTCCAGAAAATCCACGTGCAATTTAAATCTATTAGAAAATATATATATCTATAAAATAAAGCAAGGCTCCGGCCCGAAACGTCAAGATTTTCACGAAAAGAACTCTGCTCAACACGGAGGCTTCGTTCAACTACAACACGGCGACCACAATGCCCTTTAACGGTGCAAGCAACGGCAGCGGAGTCGGTGGTGCCGTAGCAGGCAGCAGTGTGAGCGGTGGCGGGGCCACCATCGTCGTCAGCGAGGGACCCCAGAACAAAAAGATACGCACCGGCGTTCAACAGCCCGGCGAGAACGACGTCAACATGCATGCTAGGGTAAGTAACAAATTCATGTATTTATTATAAAACTATCGATAAATCATTATTTCTCTATAAACATTCTAATTCTTGTCGATGTAAAATCTTGATATCTTCAGGCGTTCACCAACTAATCTATAAAATACGTTTCCACTAATCTGATAGCATTAGGGGCTTCCATTTAAAGAAAATGCACAACTATCGGTAGGCGGAAATTTCGATAGTTCAATATATCTCTAATTAAAATTATTTCTATTTATCAATGTAAATTTTGTATATCTAACAGCGTTTCTTAGCTCATGTTTGATAGGTATTATCAAGTAATCCAATAGCATTTACAATTTCCATTCAATAGTATTATAATACTATCGATAAAGAATTATAAATACTTATTTCTCTTGTTAAATAGATATATTCTTATGTATGACAATGTTTTTTGTCGTAGAAACGTTTTGAGTTCTTGCAGAATATGCATCATCATGTATTTCGATAGCGTTAACTGGCTCCCTTTGATAGTATAACTAAACTGCAGTGTAGTTACTATCGAATATGATGCATTTCTCAACAATTCTTAAATCAAGTTAAAAAAAAAAGTATTGGTATTTAACAGATTTAGCATTTGTAAAATATTTAATTATAACAAGTCCGAAGCTTTAACTGCTTAATCTTCTCAGTAATGAGGTCTCATCGATATATTTTACAGTAACGATATTATATCTATTTTATGCATATTATTAACACAGACTTCTCAATTTTATTAGAATAATTTTTTGTCTTCTCATGAAGTACTAAATTATATTTCCACAAATTGTGTCTTTTCTATTGAAATCGAATTCAAATTTATTGAACCAAAATCAAATGGAAATCGATTCCTGGAATACCAAAAATGTTTGCTAGTTGTAAAAATATTGCAGCATAACGATATAAGGCTCTGCACAAATGTTGATACTTATTTTCTTTTTTTGGGAACATCAACAACCCCAATAACTAATTACCTGAAAACTTTTATAGTCTGGTTAACAGGCGAGGTGGGAGTCAACCCCCATCTGCGTCATATTGAAAAAGCACACATTTTATATCATCTATTGCTTTAGTTGGTCTATTCAATCAGTGGGGGCTAGATTGAACTTAAGGTCCACCCCTGTTGTTGATAACACAAAAAGGGGATGGCGTACCAGAAATTTTGTGATAAAGTTTCACGACCGTTATTCGGTATTCGGGGGTTGAAGTGCAGTTTGCAAGAGGCTCTTTAAGGCTATCAAGTAGCGAGAGTACTTTGAGAATGCTGTCATATGAATTACATTTCATGCAGGTCGCAGGCAAGCAGGCAGGATTAGATGTGGATTCATAAGATATCTCACTCTTGTATACGAAGGCTGTCCAACACTATTTTTTTAATTTTAGCAAGAAAAATATATGATAAAACGATGTGTAAATATTTTAAGATATTACACTCCATATTTTATACAATATCAATACAGTCTTTTGCTAAACTAGTTCTTTCTAAACAAATGCATTATCGATATATCGACTAAATACTGTTTTCCAAATTAAAAATATGTTTTCAATACAAGTTTCTTACTTTTAAGAATACATTTGAAATAATTTATAAATATTTCTTGAATATACATTTTTGTATCCAAATTTGTTATAAATGTTAAATATCTCTTCTATTGCATACCAACTAATGCTTATCGATATTTTGATGAAACGATAGTATTAACTTATGAAAGAAATTTAAGCAATTGCTTAAAATATATTTCCCTATTTTTGGCATCTGTCATCACAATATTGTTGTCATTTTTTTTTGTTGTACGTCGCCTTTGGGGCCTTCAGACAGCCTCAGACCCAAAAAGCCAGACAGACAGAACCAGAACAGAGCTCAGGGCCTAGACAGAGAGTCGCTGAGTTGGCAGCGTCGCATTGCTGCAGCCACATGTTGAGGTTGAGGGTTGGAAAAATCGATTTTGGCCATTGGTTGTGGCCCTCGAGTCTGTTTTGGACTGAAATGTTGTTGTTGCCGGCGCTTTATCTCTGCATGCCGATAAAATGTTGTTTGTTTTTCTATTTTTATTTTATGCAAAAAAAGGAAAACGAGAAAATGAAACACAAAAATAATAGAATCGGGAATAGAAACAATAGAATTGGAAGAGCATTGAAACGAAACTCTGTGTGTTCAATGGGCCGCGGAACATTGAGTTGAAATTGATTTGACTGAATGCGAAAATGAAAATGAATATGGGAAAATGCGAAAATACATGACACTGCCACATTTGTTGTTAAGGGAAATTCTTGTGGGTGGTTGCTGTTGTTGTTGTTGAGAGCGGAAAATGGAAAATGTTGCTGCTGCGACCGCGCAAAGTATGCAACAAATATTCTCTTCACGACACTAATGTCGTGAGTGTGTGTGTGTGTGTGTGTCTCATTTGGCATTTGAGCTGTTGCTTCCGTCTGTTTTCTCTCTTTCTCTTTGTCTCATTCTCTGTCTCCTCTCTCTCTCTCTCTGTGACACACACACGCACACTTGACTTGACAGCGCAATTAGCACATGAAGCAGCATCTTCTCGTCATTTGAAGGGTTTTGGCCATGTTGCGCTTTGCGCCCTTTAGCCCAGGCTTTTCTGTCGAGCCTTAGGTTCAGGCCAGGCTAACAGTCCGCTTGCCACTTGGCAACGTTTAAGCCTACAGGCGACTGCTGTCGCTGCGTACGTGCCGTGAACGTCAACGCGACAAAAACGACTGACTGTCGCCAAAAGTGGTAACATGGACACCTGGCCCATACCCTTATCCCCTCCTCCTTCCTTTCCTGGCCGGCACTTCCATGTGATTAAGTGCACTTGGGGCTAAGAAATAAAATAGAAGGAGAAGAAAACTTATGGAAAAGTTCAACACGCTTAACTGCACTTGCAGCAGGCTAAACGTTTTACACGGTTTACACTCAACCTTCCGTGAGTGGCATCCACATTGGGTGGCAGCTGGAAGGATTAGGCATTAGAAGATGCCTCTTTGAAGATGCCCAAGTGCAAAAAGACTTCCGATGAACTTTGCAACGTTGACTTAATGATATACAAGTTGGTTTCTAATCTTTGTCTTGTTAAATTCAGCTTAAATTGCTCTTCTATCGATAACAGTGCTCGTTTAGCTATCGATAAATACTTGACTTTTAATAATTGTACGTGTTCATATGTTAGATATCAATGAAACATCTTCAGTTATTGCACATTAAAATTGTTTAGAATTTGTACTATAAATTTTAAAGGTATTTTTCGATAAAAATCGATTTTTTTCTATAATTTCATTTTGAAGATATCGAAACAACAAATTAGCTGTTCTTTCGCATAAATATTCGAATAAATTTATTATAATTTATTGACACATTCACTGTGCGATAAATATCGATAAGTCGCACACATAGAAAAGTAATAGTTTTACATTAAATATGATTTTTTGTATTAAATCCCTTCACTTTAGCGTAGCTACCTTTGATGTTTTTTTTTATTTCTAATAATTTTTTTACTGAAAATATACTCACAAATCTGATGAAATATTTAAATAAAATTCGATAAAATTCTTAGTTTTTTCAATTCATACATAATTTGTCCATTCTCTGACTATCTCTTGGGGTCTGTTCCGTCTAGTTAGCCAACATTTCAATAGCATTGAAAGCATTTCAACATCCACCCAAAAGCAACGAACTTTTGACCACAGCCTGCAATTTGCAGCCATGTTAGAGACCCGCAAGCCGTGTTATGCATTTCCCGCACATCCTCTTCCTGCTGACCACTCAAATATATATATATGTAGAAACTCCAATGTCCTCCTTCTCCACCCAGAGACGTCTGCGCGAAAATGCATAACAGAAGCAGCAGAAGTGGTGGCAACATCATCAGTGGCAGCAGCAACAGCAAGAGCAGCAACATCATTGGCGGCATCAGTGACGACGACGCCGTTGCGTCTGGCCGCGTGACGCACGCAGTGGCGTTGGCTGTGTGGCATCAACAGCCATGGCAAATAAATTTTGCATGCTCCCCCCACTCTCCCGTGACATGCACCACGAACCACCCCCCTCCCTAATGCCTAAGCAGTTGCCCCAGCCAGACAGTTAAAAATAGATTGCATATTCGTCTGACCGAGGCAGCATTAGCACTGGATCTGTGCCTGGGTTTAGTCAGCATCATCACCATCAGCATCATCATCATCCTCATTCTCATCCTTTGACTTCTTCATCCTCTTCTACTTCTTCTACATTCTCCTCTCTCTCTCTACAATAAAGTAATCGCGCCGCGAATGCGTTTTTTTGGTGGTGCGTCTCGAGGTCGTTGCCGGCGCTTCCAAAATGCCAACCCCTTTTTAACAATTTTCACAATTTTCCCCATTTGGCTGCATGCATTTTTGTTACCTGACTCGCCATGCAACACCACCCAAAAGCCCTCGTACCACCCAAAGCACTCATTGCCGCAAGGTCCTTTCAATATGGATGCATCCAAGGTCTAAATGCATTTGTTGTTGGACATCTCTTCTCTATGCTTTTGGCTTTTTCTCTCCTGTCCTCTGTTAATTAAATGCGTCGTTCGGGCAACGCACGGAAAGCTGCAGTTTTTGACCATCAGTCGATAGGGGTGGTATTTATTATGCCAACATTTCACGAGGGTTGCTCTAGCCGTTGCTTGCATGTCAACAATAATTTATGCAAACTGACAAGTTCAACTTTGATTTTTAACGTTTGTTTAATGGTATTTGTTAATGAATAAAGTGCAATAAATTTCAATTAAAATGTGAAATACAAAAAATTATATTTTTTTTAAATAAAAATGATAAAAGAACATAAATTTTATTTTGTTCATTATAAACTGCAAATTTACAAAAATGCTAGAAAATACTGAAACGTTCTATAACATTTTCAGAGTTTGGTATTTGAAAATAATTTTAAAGGCATACAATATTTAATTTACAAAATATGTTTTAAAAAATATATTAATTTACAAAACTAAACAAATTAAAATTTTTTTTAGTAAAAAAAATATCAAAAACGAATTTAAACCAAATATAGAAAAAGTTAAATTATATGCAATACTTCTTAAATAATTTCTAGCTAATCTTTCGGTCTACTCTTCGAGTACACCTCGTGCTTTAACTTCACCTTTTTTTTGGTCGCCTTCTGCCGCTGCGTTTGTTATTAACAATAATTGATTTTTATTGTCTTTTCATTTCAAAGTTTTAATTGCCAAAAGTTTTTCCCTAAGAGGGTTGTAAGCGTGTCTGTTCAGCGAGGGTTGTTTGTCAGTTACCAACAGTTGCCAGTGTGTACACACTTGAGCACATATGTGAACGAATTGCACCCTTTTGCATATGTAATTGAACTAATTGAAATTGCCGAAGTTCGTTTCTGATGCCAAACTTAGGTTTGAATGAATACGTAAAAGATTGAGTAGATTGAATAGAAAGTTTACTTGTCTTTTGGCCAGAAATTCCCGCATACGTTTGAGCCAAGCTAATGCCAACTGAGCCGCAGTTGAGTCTCAGCTGGCTCATCACTTGTGGCTCTCCCCAGTGAATAGTGAGCCAAAATAGTCGACTATCGATTTGGGCCAGCTTTAGTTTTAGCTTCAGCATCAAATATCATGCAATTTGTCTTTGATTGTAATAATGGATGGATATTGAACGACGAACTCGCAGTTGGAATTGTGGAGTCCCGAAATATGTATTCGTTATATTTGCGGTTTTTTCTCTTTCTCATATCGTATATTTTTCTGATATTGCGAACTGCCAATTGTGAAAATGACTAACTGATTGCTCTGCTCTTTGTGTATCGTTGTATTGATGTTTGATTGCATTTTCTTTTCTTTCTATTTCCATTTCCATTTCCATTTCGCTTCGCGTTTTGTTTTGCTTTCTGTTGTTTATTGGTCACACTTAAAGTACGAGTTGTAAATGAATTTCATGCCTGACTGGCATACAAAATTAGCAGCTGTTGCTTTCCATGTTGGCTTACATTAGCTTAACAATTTGTATATATGTATATGTTCCCTTATTTGGTCAAAGTCAATATTTTTAAACGCATACGGGCTAGTTTTGTTCATTAGGTCCTAAAGGACTCAGAAATAAATTTTCACCTCAATCGGAGTATGATAACCCGTGCCGACTTGGATCGGAAAATTTAAAAATTATATAGGAAAAAAAAAAATTTTTTTTTTTTTTTGATTTTTGATTTTTTTATTTTGTTCATTTGGTCCTAAAGAACTCAAAACCAAGTTTTCACCTTAATCGGAGTACGATAACCCATTCAAATTTGCATCGAAACATGAAAAATCATCGAAAAATGTATAATCAGTGTTAAATCACTGTTTTTGCATGTTTCGATGCAAATTTGAATGGGTTATCGTACTCCGATTAAGGTGAAAACTTGGTTTTGAGTTCTTTAGGACCAAATGAACAAAATAAAAAAATAAAAAATCAAAAAAAAAAAAAAAATTTTTTTTTTCCCTATATAATTTTTAAATTTTCCGATCCAAGTCGGCACGGGTTATCATACTCCGATTGAGGTGAAAATTTATTTCTGAGTCCTTTAGGACCTAATGAACAAAACTAGCCCGTATGCGTTTAAAAATATTGACTTTGACCAAATAAGGGACACCCTAATGTATATACAGATTTTATACCGCTGAATGCCACAAATTATAAATTAATTTTTCATTCATATTTCGGTCAATACAATGTCAGAAATTCCAGAGGTGCAGTCAAAGAATGTGTTCCAAAAAAAGTAATGGCTTAAAAGAATGCCATTAAATTATGGAAATTATTTTAATGACATGAAAATCTGAGAAAACAATTATTTATTGGAAGAGTAAATGTAATAAAATTCTTATTAGCTAATTTTAATCAAATAATGTAATTATTAGGAGCCAGATAATTATTTGCATTTATAAATGAGTGTCGATAGTTGCTGAAAAGGTTTTAAATATTTATATTTCTTCTTTAAGAACAATCTTTATTTAGAAATAAAAGTAAATATAGTTAATTTCCATATAAAAAAAGTATCTTAAAGGGCTTTTTAAATATTTTATAAACTGTTCATTGAATTGCGCACTCACACTCTCTTATCTGGAAATCTTGTAATCTAAACAAATAGAAGAATTTTTTCCAAAAATAAGTAAGTTAACAGCTGCCAAGTTTTCCACGCGGGGGACGACGATTTAAACTCCAATTACAACAAATTATGAATCGTGCCTCAAGTGCTAAGCGACGCACAAGTCCAGAGAGAGTGTGAGACAGAGAAGGAGAGAGAGTGGGGAAAAAGAATAACTCTCTCTCTCTCTCTCTTATATATTCTCTCTCTGTCGGTCTGTCGTTTTCTGTGTGTCTTCGCGACAAGTTTCAGCGCAAAAAAACAGAAAAAAGTTCAATTTATGTCGCGCTGTGTTATGCAGTTTCCCACCCTTCTCCTCTCTTCTTTCCCCCTTTCTACCTCTCCAACTTCTTCTCTTCTCCCCTTTTGCAGCCTATTCGAACAGGGCTCTCGCTGCTTTCTTTATGCTTTGTTCTTTGCTTTCGTTTTTTTTTTCTTGTCATTTACTTACAAGGCATTGCCATACATATATGTATCTAGATACATTTGTGTGTAGTATATCTATAGTCGAGTATCGTGTATTTTTGCCGGATGTCATGCTGGGTCTCTCTCCCGAAGGTCGGAAGTGTAGTTTTTTAAGTACACGTTTATATAATTTGATATATGTCGCATTGTCGTTTGCCATCTTCTCATGTGGCCATATATATTGTTTCTCACTGTATGAGAGATACAAATGTATCTGTAGCTGTATCTGAATCTGCTCTTGCATCTGTATCTGTATCTGCATCTGCATCTGTCGCATGGAAAGTGTGCAAAAAGCTGAGATAAAATGCAGCTTGTATCGCTTGTGAAATGGAACAGTTGAACGAGGTCATCTACTTGCATTAATGAAGCAATATATTTTAGAGCAGAATATGGAGAGAAAGAGAGACAGAGAGAAGAGAGCGTGGAAGAGTAGGGTAGATAATGTTGTGATGTGGTAAGTGCAATTTCAAGAAATGTAGAACTCGTTGAATTATGTCTGAAAGGTTAGCTTGAGATTGAGATACATGAAGTGCTTAAGTTATAAAGCTCGACTCGAGTCTGAAAATGTCAAGATTCAAACGTGCTTTGTATTCATTTTGTGGCTGAGGTCAAGTTCAGAATGCATTCAATTACATTCCATTCGAAATTGTCGCATTTGTGCAGTTGCAATTGAGTTATGAATGCTAAACATATGAGATTCAAAGCGATAATTGCTGTTAAAAAGAGTGATAATGAGTTGAGCAGAGGTAAAAGTTGTTTTATTTAAACATTGAATCGCTTCGTAAGTGAAATTAATACAAACAAATTATTTTTTATAATTAAAATCAATTACAGGCAAATACGTTGGTTACAGTACCTTCTACTCTTAATACTTTTCTTTATATTAAAAAAAATGAATTAATGCTTATAAGTAATTTAGAATGTATTATTTTAAATAATATTATCTTAAAAAAAAAAACAGTACTGTCAGCCAATTAATACTTTTAAATGTATTCCAGATTAATGAAATATTAATTATCAACAATTTTCATTCATATTATTTAAAGAAAATTATCTTATATAAAACTACTGTGATCAGAGAATTGTCAGCTATTTAATTCTTTATAATATTGTTTAAGATATTAGACAAACAACTTAAATTTATTGAATAAATAATTTGTGTACTACGATTCATTTCACAAATAATAAATAAATATATAATTTATTTTGAATACAAAACTAGTAACTACTGTCAGCTTATTGGCTAGCAAATACAATAACTAGTATGCTCACTGTACACACTCACTTATTCGTTTGCTTACATTGGTGCATTTGTCACGAATGTATTGAATATTTATTGACCCGTTTACACATATTTATTCACCCTTAAGAAGCACTCGTATCTCATTCAGTTGAAATTGTATCTCCCTCATTTGTCAGCTAACTTTGAGATACAACAACTCAACTCAACTAACTATTCTCATTGGATGTGCCTTGACATCTTCATGTCTTTTTTATCCATTCACTCATTCATTCATTTAGTCATTCATTCATTCATTCATTCGCATGCACAGCTCATCGGGCTTTTGCCTTTTGGGTTTGGGGGACATGCGACATACTTTTAAATGCCAATTACCAGCGGCTGCTAACGGTTTTCTATTACCTGACTCTCTGTCTTGCCTGTGCCTCACTGACTGACTGACGGACTGACTGTCTTTACTGTCTTTTTTTCTGTTTCTGTTTTTTTTGTCAATATGCCACGCACACGTTGCCTGCACTTTTGGGTACGTTGAAATTGCAGCCCCAAAACTTGTGTCAATTACAGACGTAGGCGAAATTGGGGGAGAGGGGAGGGATGTGTTTTGGACACCCTACGGCCCAGCCCGTGACTTGCATAGAAATAGACCTTTTTGTTCTCTCTCTTTTGCCTTCTACTTCTTCTTCTGTTACCAACTTCGATGGTTGCCTAATTCGCAACGCTACAATTAGTTTTTCATTTGACATGCTTTTTTTCACTTTGCTTCCCTTCGTCACTCTCCGCTCTCCTCCTACCTTTCGCTTATTTTCACTTTGACTCATTACAACAGTTTCTTCTCTCTCTTTTACACTTGCTCTATCTATCTTTTTTCCTGCTCTCTGTGTTGTGTATTATTGTTATTATGATTATTGCTTGTGCCACGTTTTCGATTCTTTTTCTTTTCATACGTTCAAAGAATTCTAATATTTTCCAAATGAAATTCGTGAGTGAAATACCATGAAATATTCAGCTAACAAAAGGCCTGCCTCTCCCCCCTTCCCTTCCCCTCCTTCTTCCCTCCTTCCTCCCCTACAACAACTGAAAATAGAGCATCAAGTTTTTTGCCCAACGCCTTATTTTGCCTTATTTTTTTTGTATTTATTGTACACGCATTATGAGCTTTTAGTTTCGTTCGTTTGATGAAAAGTATCTTGTAGATAGTTTTAATGCCCAGGCGGCGCCTTTTCGTTCGAATTTCATCGAAATTTTCTGCTTAGGCAATTTTTTTGTTAATTATTTTCACTGGCGCTAAAACCGCTGACTAATGAAATTTTTGGCGAGGCAGCGAGCAAAATGTATCTAGATACTGCGTGTGTGTGTGTATGTGGTGTTAGCTTTGAGATGGAATATGTTGCAAGTGGCTTCTTGGGCAGAAACTTTAACGCTTGAGATACTTTGGCTCAACTTTGGCAACGATAAAACTATTGTATCTGTCAGATACTTTTCGCAGTTGCTGCTGTCAGATAGTGATATTGACTATTGCACGGATATTAAGCAAGGCGTCAAATTATAATTGCATCTTTTACGCTCTATGCCACAGATACTTTTGAGAGCAATTGTATCTGTCAGATAGCATTTGTAAGTTGCCAACACATGAGCTAGCGCTTAACTTCGTATCTGTATCTGTCGGCTGCATTGCCGAAAAAATTTGTTAGGTATCTCTGAGATACTTTTGACAACTAGAAAACTATTGTATCTGTTAGATACTTTTTGTAGTTTTATAAAATAACATAATTATAACATTTATGTATATAAATTATCTGTTGGCGCCACATTATAGCTGTATCTGGAACGCTTAATTCCCTCGGCGCTGCGCGCATTTATCTGTCAGATACATTCGCCTAATGTGTTAATCAGCTGCTTAATGGTTTATTGTTTTATGATTAAGTCGTTTAGAGTTGTTCAACATCTATTTGGGTTCGCCCGAAATACATATTTCACAATTTTCAAAGTAACTCAGATACTTTTGTATCTGTAGCAATCGAATCTGAATGTTTTTTTGTTGTTCAATTGTTTCTTGTATTTCCAGATTTTGTTTTGTATTTTGGCTTTGCCCCTTTTCGAAACCTTTTTTTATTTTATTATATTTTTGGTGTTATTGTTTGTCATTATTTGTGGCTTGATGTCTCGCTCGCTCATTGCTGGCTATCTCGCTCTAACTGTAGCTTTGCTTTACCGCTGCTTTAACATTATTTGCTGTTATGTAAGCAACAGACGACGACGTCGCATATTTTGTTTCAATTTACTTGATTTTTTCTTCTTTTTCTTTCAGTTTTATATTTTTTTGTTGTATTATATTTTTTTCATTTGCTTTTTCCTTGGTCGTTGCCGGCGTTTTGCTTCATGTGCATGTGCCGCATTATTTGGTAATTGCCTCTGTATGTGTGTGTGTGTGTGCGCGAGTGTAACTGTTGGCCAGGTTATTGAACTTGAACGTCGTCGTCAAGTGACGTGTGGTCTCTGTTTTTTCTGTCTCTGTCTCTTTCACTTTTGGGGTTTATTTTTCTGTCTTTGCGTCTGATTTTAATGCTCGTTTTGCTGCCGTTTGACGTTAGTCAATTGTGTATCTGTATCTCTGTATATGTTTTTATTGTATCTGCAGTGCATTTGGACCGTAAATGTGCAAGAGAGAATTCGTGATAACGATCGTGGCTTAAAGCCAACAACGTTTCAAATGCACAACAGAAATAATTCCTCAAGCTCGGTAAGATCTTGCCTTTAAGCGGTTAAACAGGAAGTTTACAAGCAAGCGTCAAGTGAGAGAGACAGGTAGAGGCAGGAGGGAAAGAGAGAGAGCGAGAGAGAGAGTGTGTGTGTGACAGGGATTGTGAGAGTGAGAGAATTGGTTCTTATCGCAGGCTGCAAACGATCATATGTTAACAAAGTCTTTGTGATGATTAACTGCTTCAAAGAGAGGGAGAGATAGAGATGAATATATACTTGTTTACAGTTAAAAGTTTGATAATAAATAACATATAATCTCCTAAATTAATTAGATGTTATTACTTTATGTGATGTTAACTTTAAAAAAATGAAGCGCAGAAGAAAAGAGTAATAATGAAACAAATTAATTAAAAATAATGATAAATATTAAAACAATTATAAAAAATAATATGTTTTTCTAAAAGAGAGATGAAAAAAGAAAACAGAAAGAAGAAATTAACCGTAGAAGAAAAGAGTTTAAAAAAAAATTAATAAAACAATATTTATAAATGATATAAATATCTAATAAAAAGATGAAAAACAGTACAATAAAATTAAGTGTATGCAAAACTAAAAAAAATGTTATTTGAATTATTATTATTCCTTATAAATCTCTGTAACTACTCCATTCCAGTTAGCAGGGTATACAACGATATATAATTACAAATCACAAGTAATTATAAAATTCCAAAAAAATCGTAACAATTTCAATGGAATTCCGTTAGCTGCAATATAATGGCCAAAAGTTGTATGCAAACAAATGCAAAAAATGTTGTAAAAGTTAACAACAAAATGTAAATCAAGTGGCAATGGGAGAATACTAAAAACTAAATGATAAATAAATAAATAAGCGCATAATTAATTGCAGCTTCACACAAAAATGCACAATAATTATCAACATAATTTTTGATGCAAGTTGACAAGTTTCGTTGTTGTTGTTGTGGGTGTGAAATTATTTATGCACTATGAAACTTGTCTCGAATTTATTTATTAGCCAGCATATAAATTAAAGAGCTGGCAACACATTAAATGGGGGCGTCTTTTCCCCTCCACCTCCTTTATCTTTCTCCTCTTCTTCTTCACATAAACGGGGGCAGTAGTGGCAAATGGGAAGCAGTGGAAGGGGCGTGGCAATTGGGTTGTTGTTGTTGTTGTCGACGGAGACCGAGACTGAGACCGGTAGACTAATTAGATACAATTTCCAGTTAGTGTGGTATGCCATTCTAAAAGCACGTTTTCTGCTCAGTTCGAAACAGTTGCAACCCAGCCGAGGGGAGAGTGAGGGGAAAACAGCCGATAAATAGCGTACAATGATGATGGCTGCAATACAAAACACGTTTTTACTTTATCGTTCTACCCGCCTACCCCTACCCCTGCCCCCCCTCCCCCTTTTTTATTTACCTGTCCGTGCTTTGTCGCAGGTGAACGTGTTGTTCTAGTTGGCAATTGCGCACGCTACATATAGTCAGTCAGTCCGCAGGTAGTAGTTGTATCTTGTAGATACATTACAGAACTCACATACAGATACTTAACAACTGCTGTAGATACATTGGGTCTGTACTCTGCAGCTGGCCATTGTGCAATGCTTTTGAGAACAAAAAAAAATTTATCTTGAAAGAGAATTGAATTTGAAATAATTTAAGAAAAGATACAAGTCTTTAAGATACTTTTGAGGCATAAAAATTAAGTTTAAATTCAAGTTTATTAAAATCCCCCATTAGATCAGCTAGATTTAGCTATTATAAAGCTAACTCATTCCCAACTACCGCTGAATACTTTTATATATCTTTTGCCATATTTTTCCTTATTATTAACATTTGTCGTATTTAAGTGACTTATTTCAGTTGTTCTGTTTCTATCCCCTCGTGTTTATGACTATTACAATTGCTATTTACAAAGTGCTTGGTAATTTGTTAATGCCATTTCTTTTTTTTTTCGCTTATTTTTGGCGCGCAATTTTTGGCCATTTTGACTCATCGCTGCCAGCGTCACGTCGCCTCGCTGCTGGCGTCGCAGCTTCAAGTCATGCCCGCCTTTGCATAATTCGTCACTGGCAAAATAAATTGTGTTTGCCTTTGCTTCTGTTGCTTTCTTTTGCCACGGTCATTAGGCTTTCTACGCTTACGCTCCCGCTCCCGTTGAAGATCTCTTACTCTCCCACTCTCTTGCTCTCTTTCACGCTCCCATGCGTGCGCGTGCTCACACTTTGTGTGCGTGTGTGCTTTCTTCTGATTTGCGCTCTCGCGCTCTCTTTTCGCTTCGCTCTCTGGTTCTTTGGCGTGCGTTTGGCGAGTGGAATAAAAATGTTTATCATAAGTTTTAATTGCTCGAATCTCTTTAAAATACAAAAATTGTTGCTGCGTTCTTTTGTTGCCTTTGCACTGCTATTTATAGGGTCTGCATTTTGTTGTTGTTTGCCCATTTTCTGGGGCGTTTGGATGTGTGTGTGTGTGTGGCTTTGTTGTTGTTTTTTGCTCCGCTGTCGATTGTAATTACTCAATTGCTCATACGCCACCAACGCCACTGTCGACAGCGGCGTTGACTGCGATCGCGACTGCGACTGCGGCTGCGACGTCGCAGTTGTAGCGGCATTTTTTCAGTTAAGTACGTAGATAAAATAAATGGAATTGTTATGGTAGCCGCATTTCTGCTGCTGCTTCGTTTATTTCTTTATTTTAGTACGTTTTTCCATATATAATTTTTTTGTTTGTTTCTTTTTTGTTGTTTTTTTTTTTTTGGACAGGTGCTTGAACTTTGTGGTCGACTTCTTCGGAGAGCTTTTGCGCTCTTTTTATGGAAATTTCTTATTATTGCTTTGCCTTTGTTGTTGTTTCTTTTTTGCCAGCTCGTCCCAAAAACACGTTTTAGGCCTTTTGCGAATGCAACGTCAAATCACACAAAAATACAATAACAAATTCAATGCAGTTTTCTTGTTGCGCTCTTCTTCTTCTTCGTCTTCTTTATTTTTTATGCGCCGGTTTACCTTCGATGCAATATTCGCATTGTTGTTGTTGTTGCTTTTGAAATCCAGTTTTGCGCAGCTGCAGCAGCGCCTGTGAGAGCAGCGCCGCGGCGTTGACGTCGACGCAGCAGCAGCATTTGCGAACAAAAAACAATTTCGCTGACCTACTAAAAAAAAATAAGTAAACAGTAAAAACGCGCGAAATATAATTAAATGTGAGTGCTTTTCAATGTGTGCGACGATCGCGCGAAGTTCACAAAGATAAAAAGCAGTCAACAAACAACAACAACAACAACAGCAGCAGCGACGCGACGTCATATCAACGCACACTTTTCTCTCTCGCTCTCTTACAAAGCTACGCTTAAAATGGAATGCATTTGATTGAAAGAAGAGAGAGCATGTGGGAGAGTTTAAGCTTGCAAAGCCACATGCATTCACGCTGTCAGCGTAAGCGGCGACGTCAGCGTCGACGTCGACGCCGACTGCATTTGCCAAAAGCGACGCGTCGCTTACGGTTTTATTTTCGGGACTGTTGCCTGGTTATGGTTTTTCTTTACTTTATTTTTGGTGTTGCTAACGGTGCTGGGGCTTTATTTATATACGACTGAATGTGTATACATATGTATATATTTGCGTGAGAGTGTGAGTGTGCATATAAACATGTTTTCGGAGCTGCGCTTTGCGAAATGCCAATGAAATGCAATAAGGCCTGACGCAGCTTTTTAACCCGTTAGCTGCTGTGAAATTGCAAGTACAGGATGCGAATTGAGTCATAGGAATGGTGGAATTGAAACTTTAGGAAATAAAATATTACCAGAATAAGAGACATGGGTAATTAAGTAATAATAAAATTTAAAAAATTAAAAAAGTAAAAATGTTTTCACTTTTATATAAAATAAAGAGTTCATTAACACTTTACATTCATTTAATTGACACTGAGAAATCTGTGGGAAATTCCAAAATTCTTAAATGAAAAATCTCAGCAATTTTGGCACTCAATGGGTTAAATTATGTGTGTGTTTGTGCAGCACGTTTGTGGTAGCCCTTTTACATGACAACCTCTTCATTTTTTACATTTTTATTTGGTTTGCCCCAAATGGTTTTTTGGTATTGCTGCATCTTTTTATGGCAATGATATTTTTGTTGTTTCTTCTTCAATTTTCTTGTTTGTTTTGCACAAATATTCGTATCGTTTTGTACGTTTTCATTTCCTTTATTGACCCAATTCGAGGACTGAACCGAAAGAAATCTCAACGAACTTACTACAAAATGCATGTTGCATGCAACTTTTCAAGTGCTAAAAGCCAAAAATATTTGAAATACATGAAATGTTTGTGAATTTGCATAGGAAATGAGGGGCAAAGTGTTGCATAGAGGCATGCAGCATGCCACACATTTTTGTTACAATTAATCAGATACGTAAATAATAAATAATTACAATTGCAATATCAATTGCAAATCAAAGCTCAATTTACATTTGTCATCTGCCAGGCCAATTGAATTGAATTATACATATAATTTTCTGCTGTTTTGGCATTAAATTAAAAGTCAATAAACTTTTTTATGAAAAGAAATGTTTAGATGACAGTGAGCGACGTTTAGATACTCTGTATCTAAAAATGCATACATTTCAATGTTTAAATACCTTATTAATTACATGAGTACAGGGTATTAAAACGGCAGCACGCACTTAATTCCGTTGCAAACACGTGTCGAACGCCATGTTTCATTTTCTTTTCATTTTTTTCCATATTCATTCTATATATTTTTATTTTTTTTTTTGGTAAAGTTTAAAATTTTATTGCTGCATTTGCAGAAAAACAAATGTTCATGGGTAGACGAAAAAAAACACGTTGATTTATATAAATGTTGTGAATGTTTACCTTTTTTTTAAGCAGTTTATTTTGAATCTGCGGCAATTTCAATTGATTATGAAAACGATTAATTACAATATATATAGATATTGGAATCGGGAGCAGGCAGAAATTGGGCAGTTGCTTAATCAAATTATTAATGTCATCCGCTTGAATATCAAATATGAATTGCATTTTTAAATATGCTTTTTAATGAACAAATAAAATTAATTCAACGAGAAAATAAAAAGCAACTCGTAAATTCAGTTTTAATCAAAATATTGCACTAAAGTGCCGCATTGATTAACTGCTGAGGTCAGCAAAATTTATTCATATTTTCTGGTTGCTATTTTTTATTGTATTAATTGTATTGACTTGCTAATTGAATGGCTAACAATTTAAATGCGATTTTAAAGTGTTATGCTTTAATAATTGATATTAAGTATTATTATTATTATTTAATTACTGGAAATTTTTATTAATATTTCTCTTTTATTTTCTCTCTTTTTAGGTAAGTTATCGTTTGATGTGGCTTGATGTTTACTATAATTATGGTATGGTATTAAACATAAAAAATATCTAAGTGCTTTGATTAATGACAATATTTTTAATGTAAATTGTTAGTCACATTTTTAATTTTGATAAACGCAGACCAAAAAAAAAAAACAATCTACTATCATCTAAAAGTCTAAAAGAATGCCGTGCTGTAGTTAAAATAAAGTTGCACTACCAGCACGGCATTCAATTATACTTTTAGACCTTATCAACAGGTAGACGGAAGTGTTTGCCTCATGTGCCTCACGTTTTTCTACTGATAAGATCTCCACTTATCGATAACAGACACTTGTTTACGATATGCAATTCGATATACGGGTCCATACCAATTTTGGATGCATTGCAACAAAGCGTGGCAAATGAACAATTTAAGTAGATAAAAGTTACAGTATTTATATTATCTAGCGCAATTTGCAAAGCCAACAACAACAACAACAACTCGATAAACCATTGACAGTTCGTTCACACCAAAAATACGAAATAAGAAACAAACAAAAATTTCACTTTTTTTTATCGTAGTAAAATATTTAAATTGTGCCTCGACATTGTGCTATCAGTAGCACATTTCACAAGACCAGCTACAATAACAATAGCTAACAAATATAACAACAAAGACAAACACCTACGAAAACAACAATATAAATATATATAGGTCTATATAAATGACAAATATGTGAACCGCAAAAAAGTCGGCTATAAAATGCTCTCTTAAATTCTTGAGCTACTGAAATATTTTCCTTCTGTTTGTTTGGAGTAAGGATAACTATTTGCTTGTTGTGGAATGCTTTTTAATCAAAGAATGCAATTCATCAACCCAAAAGACTAAACAAATAGTTGAGGTATTAAAAGAAAATGCCAAGAAAATTTAATACTGCTGACTGTTGGGGAAATTAGTAAATTATAAATGTATTAAATGTACGTTTAAAGCTAGCTGAATTTCTTTTTATATTTGCTCATTTATATTTAGGCTAGCTTCGATAAGATAAGTTTGTGTCTATCTTTAGGGAGTTTTGATGATAAAAAAAGTTATAGTTTTAATTGAAAAAAACAGATTAGTAAAAATCAATAAATTTGCTATACTTAAAGACTAATCTGGAGTATTCTTAAAGTATCTGTTAACTATAAAAAATATATATTTCAATTTAATTATTTTTATAGATACAAGTCCATTTCAAAATACTTCGTCTAACATTTATTTGTTACAATTTAATTCAAGAAATAAGCGTTGCTAAATTCGAAAAAGCAGCGAATAAAGTATGTTTAAATATTGATAAAAACAATAGCCAAAGATACAAAGCAACAACGGCAATGACAACAGCTGGAATAATGTAGCAAAATTGTATAAAATTGTCAATTAATTGTAGAAGACTTAAAAATCTCCTATAAAGAGATGCAAAGTAATGAAATACTTTAATTTTACAGTGAATAAATTCTGTGTTGTAGAAGACTTAAAAATCTCCTATAAAGAGATGCAAAGTAATGAAATACTTTAATTTTACAGTGAATAAATTCTGTGTTTATTAACGTAATATAATGAAAATATCAGAATAATGGGAATACATTATTATATATTCGATTAATAAATATTGAATATTCACAATAAATAAGATATTTAATGAAATTATTAATTATTAATTATGAGTAAATTTTATTGTCAACTAATATTTATTTAAAAATGTAATAATTCGTGTGTATACCCCTTATCGAGATTTACAGGGTATACAAAATGTACAAACAGATACATGTGTTAATTTGCAAAATGTTTTTTTGTTCATGGTGAGAAGAGGGAAGGGGAAAGTCAGAGGGAGATGGAGATGGAGACAAACTTTGGCTAACTGCTGACAAACAAATATTTAATGCAAGTCGTTGAGTTCAGTTGAGTTTTTTTTGGCTATAGGTCGCCAAAACCAGGTGGGAGTGTGAAAGTTTTTACATAAACAACAACAGCAACAACAACTGCAATATGTGCACTTTGCTCTTTGCTTTTTTGCTTTTCGTCTCGCCTTCGTCTTCTACGTCTTATATGATGATTAACACATTTCAAAGTTGCGCCCAAAAACGTTGTGGCCAAAAAGAGCTAATTTAGTGGCCAACAACCAAAAAGTAAACATTTGCATCTCGACTCTCTTCCGGGGGCATGCCACACTTTCTGCCCTTGCCACACTTTTGGCCATTAAAGTGGCGACGGGGAGGCGTTTGGAGATGGAAATGAGATGGAAATGGAGCTGTAGTAGCTAAAAATCTGAAAGTGTTTGCATAGTCGTCCATCGTCCAATTTTTCCCTTTGCAGGTGGCGTTGATTCTTATGGTTCTATGCTGGAAATTGTTATTTTTATGGCACTGCAATTGCTTTTGTTATAAATTTATCCAGCACAACATGAAGCAATTTCTGTGTGTGTAACCGCCAAAAAAAAAATATACACATTTACCGTCAAAAGTTTTTTTGAGTGAGTTTTTTTTTTCGTCTTTATGGCTGTGAGGAGAGAAGAAAATGTGCGTCTTTATGGCTATGCTCACTGACAAGTGTGAGGTTTAGTGGTTGTTTAAGTTGCCAAGTGGGCAATAGGGATGATCATCTTCAAAATAAAGAAAGCGGCGAATTAAATAGAGATTTTCCTGCGCTTGCAAATGCATAGTTTACGAGACATTTGAGGATTAAGTGTACATTTTGTATGCTTAATGTTGTGCCAAAATATAAGCTGGCAATTTATAACTGATGTGATAGATTTAATAATATACTATATGTATTAATTATACAAGGTATTTCAATTCCATCAGTTTCCCCATATATTTACATTGTTAAAAATCTTTAACGAGTCATTAACTAAATAAAATTGTTGTTTCTTTCATTCTTATTTTTGATCAAACAAATTCTTACATGTTTATGTATATAAATATATAATGGATGCATATAACGTAGCAATTGGCAATGTGCCCACAATAGAATAGACCATAAGAGGCTAAAAATGTATATTAATGTGGCTTTTGTAGATAAATGATGAATGAACAAATGATTTCTCTGGTTTTATTTTATGACTATAAGTTTAGTAATTTTTGTAAACTATTTGCAAATGATTCAAAAATAGTTTTCAAGTGTTTTTATTTTAATTCGGTTGAGTTGGGCTGAAATTTGATTGAATTGATTATAGAGTCGATTTAATTTAATTGTATTATGAATATAATATTATTAATAAAAATTTGTTATATTCAATAATCTCTAAAGACAATAATCAATACAATGTGACGTATTAAGCACATTTCTTAATTTATATTAATCTTATAAATAGATTAGTTTTTTCAAATATTTTTGGCACATATTCTGAAATAGACACGTGCCTAAGATTTATGTAATACTTTCATGCATACATAATCCGTGTTGCTCAATTTCCGTCAGGCCGTAAAAAATTAGAGGAAGAATATTTTTTAAAACAAATCTTTCGTAGGTGCTTCAATTACGTAGCTGATTAGTTTTGTTCTTTTTCCAAAGAAACATTGCCAATTGTCAAGCAAATATTTTGGGCATTGACGTAGAAGGAAAATGAAAATGAAAATCTATCTTTTAGCAAGAGATAAAAAAATTGAAACACCTTGGGACCAAACACAAGAAACAGCAACAACAACAATAAATAAAAATAAATAAAGTGAAAACAGAAAACAAATTTCAATAGTGTCTCAGGGGAGAACACGCCCCCTTTCTTCCCTGTACTCCTCCCCTTCACAGATTGTGTGAAAATCGGAGTGACTTTTCACTATAATTTGTCATTGTTTTCCGTCCCTCTCTTCCTCTCCCTTTACTCTCCGCTTGCATTTGTAATTTACTTTTTTGGTGTCTTTTATGCAATTTACATACAGTTAATTAAATTTAATTAAAACGATTTGTGCCTCAATGTTGGTATATGTATCTTCCAGATACTTTTGTATTATTGTTCGCTCTGAGTCAGAAATCAATTTTTACAGAATACAAACAAATTGATCTGACGCTTGTGTTTTTTATGCGATTTTAAAAGCATTTTCCATAAATAAAAAACACAAAAAAAAATTATGAAAAGCGAACAGCGAAAAACCAACAGACGAATTAGTAAAAGATTTTCACATGAAAAGCGGCGCGTAAATTACGCGCAAAGAAAAACTTGAAGCAGCAGCAAAAAGGTGAAGAAGGAGGAGGGAGAGAAAAAGGAGAAGAAGCTGAAGTAGAGGATGAAGCAGATGCAAGATATGTAAAAATGAAAATTGTTTTATGTAGGCAGAATTTTCCACATAAATTACAAGAGACGACGACATGATGAGATAGAAGCAGAGTCAGATAGAGAGAGAGAGTGTGTAAGAGGGAGGCGGTTGTCATAAGTGATCAACGGTTGCTTTAGGCCTGTCTATATAGAGCTGTTGTTGTTGTTGTTGTTATAGTTGTGCTTCTAGCCACGTCAAGTGAACTGACATCAAAATGACGAAAACGCAAATCAACAGCAAACAACAAATAGACAAAAAAACAAAAGAGAAAGAAAACTGCGCTGAGTTTGTTGAAAAGATGGATGGATTTATGGTTTGAGGCTTTTCCATTTTCGGCTGCCGGTTTTGGGTGGTTTTCCGTCTGGGGCGCGTCGAGACCATCTCTAGATTTTGTTTTATTTTTCCTATATACACAATCTTGGTTTTTTTTTTGCGTTGAAATTGTTGTATGTTGTGTTGTCTGCCCTGTGGTTAAGGGGTTAAGTTATGCGAGCTGTAATTGAGTGACCTTTTAGCCAAGGGTCTCTGCCTCGGCATTGTTTATATTAATGAGATCAAGGGGCTGAGTTCACGTGTCGATGACTCGATGGTGATGAGCGTGGGCTGTGCATTAACATTTTTTTCTTATCCCTTTTTTGTTTATGATTATCCCTTGCTTTTTGTTTTCCTTCAATTTCCATCTTTTCACGTTTTTTCTTTACTTGTAGTTTACTTTGATTAAAGCTTTGCTTACATGTGTTTCTTGAATTTCATAACAATGTAAAAATGTTTTTATTGGTTTGATTTAATAAGGATTCAACTTTTTATCCTTTTGTTAGGCTTTCTAGAATAGAATTATGAGCCCAACATATCATATAAATGCTATAAATCTGTAACTTAAAAACAATTTGGTTTAAAAATACAGTATTATTATCTTTTAGTTGACATTGCATAACTATTTTTAAAATAAACTTAAATTTTGGAATCATTTTGAACTTTTTTAAATTTCAGAAAACCATTTTATTGGCTAACCAAACCAAAGTGGCAAGGCTAACTTAATATTTTCGACTACAACTATATATAACTTTAGTTAAATATCTTTTTTGGTTCATAAACTGAATATTATATTATAACTATAAACTAAGTGGCAACGCTGGCAATACATTTTTCGATACAAATTTCGATTGATACATTTCGATAATAAGCTCTACTTATTTTGATTTTCTCTTTCACAACTTCTACAATTTCTTTAAAAATCATCAACTGAACCATTTAATGATACATGTATTGATGTTCTTGATGTTTTTAGTTTGCTGCTTAAACTTAACTTCCGTTGTTCCGTTGTTGCGATTCGCAGGCACTTCATCAAATGGCTTAACCCAAGCACATAAATTGCAATTCCGGGAAAAGCGAAGACAAGCTAAGCTGCTCGGAGTCCGCCTTTAGACTGTCGGAAAAGTCGGAAAAGTGTCGGCAATCTGTGAACTCTAATTGAAAATCATTGAAAAGCCAAGCACAAACAACAATGTTCATCCGTGGCCAGAGATCTAGTGCGACAGTTGGACAGAGATACAGATACAGAGAATGGAGAGAGAGAGAGAATGAGATAGCAATAGAAAGAGAGGAGTAGAGTGTAGTATATAAAAGAAAACTGCGACACGAGCTACAAAAATCAAATGCCGAACTAATGACAATTTTCAATGCTTCACGCGTTGCGGGGAACCGCAGCCACGCCCCCTCTCAACGCCCCTGCTGTGACTAATGAGTATTTGCCGACTTAGATAAGAAACGTACTAACCGACAGACAGACAAGCGGAGGAGGAGAGGGGGGGTTAGAGGGAACTTGTTACCAAGTAGCAGCGAAAGATTTGTGCCAAATGGCGGCAAATAGAAACAACAACTAAAAAGATACAGATATAACAACAGATGTAGATACATTTAAGTATATGATATACTTAACTTTATGTATGTACTGTGCGTGTACTAACAGTTGGTCCAGAAATTGTTGTGACAAGTATGTGTAAAATATATAAATATAAAAATGAAATTTAAAAAGTTGTTTCATAGTATCGAAAATAAATTATGTGAATTTCTTAATTTGTTCAAACAATTACTTGATCAACTGTGTGCCATTGATGATGCCGACGTCTCTTTTAGCCAGTTTCGACAGTTTGCACATGTATCTGCGATCGCGTTCAATGCTGATAATGATGATGATGATGATGATGAGCAATGCCAATAAAATGCCATCGAAAATGGTCTCATCTCTGGCTGATATTGTTTAAAAGGTTTTAAACTCGAGCACATGATTGATTGCCGCACAAGTACATACGTGTATCTACATACGGCACAATATGCCATTTTGGAAAATTGTATCTGAAAGATACATTTACAGATGCGGATGCGTTTTGCGTTTGTTTGCTGCTAACTTGCACAACTTACACATTGCTTCATTATTTTGTAAAATTATTTTTGGCAGAGCGGTGAGGATGGATGGAAGGGGGATGGGGAGGGGTGGAAAGGTGGTGTGCTGAGGCTGGCCTGCTGCCACTTGACTTGAACTTTTTGATGTTTTTACTTGGCCCAAAACAGATACACCCAAATACAGTTCCCAACAGGCGCTCTTGTCGCTCACTGATCTGCAGCATTTAATTTCATTGTGTTTGTTGTTGTTTCAGTTGTTGTTTTCGTGCTGATTGTTGTTGTTGTTGTTGTTGTGGCTGCTGTTTTAATTAAATTTCGCAATGCAAACGTTGAAGAAAACATTTCGTAAATTGCATTTCATGTGCAATTCTCGTTCGACATTTGCCGGCCTCGTCTCGCAATACACAAACACACACACACACACATATGTTGCAAGGCGAAGGGTTGGGGGGCTGACAAAATACAGTGCAACTAATTGCGAGTAACAAATGCCGCCTCATGTTGCTGTCGCCTGACGCTGTCCTAGCCAAAAACCTAAAAAAAAGTAGCCAAAAAATAAAATGATATTTTGCACAAACTTATTTTTTGGGCCGTGTGCGTTGCCTATCAAAATGAAGGGCAGCAACATGTGACTTGTTTTCTGCGGCAAGGGAAGCAGCAACGTCAGTCAGTCAGTCACTCATGCCGTCAGTCACTCACTCAGTCCGTCAGTCAGTCAGTCAGCGAGACAGGCATCAAGGGAGCAACTTATGGGTCTGGTCTAATGAGCTGCCCCTTTTAATGAATCTTTAGCTGAGAGTTGTAGAGATTATTCTGTAAGATACTTTGCTGGCAAGTTGAGACTATAGAAAGGATAGATTTCTTTAAATAGATGTCCATTGAGTGGGCAATTGATTTAATGATATATTGTTTTTATGATTTATGATGTTACATTTCATAATTGTCTTTAGGAATTTTATATACTGTGAAAGCAATTAAAACAATAGGTGTTTGGTTACTTTTAAACAAAAATAATAAATCAATTAATATATTCAATAAAAAAATAAATAAAAAAAAGTAAAGAATAACAATAAATACAAATAAATAGCTAAGATATAAATAAAAGTTTTAAAAACACTTTAATAAAGAAATATCTACTTATTTTAAGTTCCTTATATAATTTTTAATGGAAATTAAATTAGTTTGGTAATAAATTTCGGCTTTTTTTTGCATTATTGGTATAAATTTAATATATTTTAACTTGACTATTTCGATATCCTCAATTTAGCTACCAAATCTGTTGTCTTTCTCTCAATCTTTCATTGCTGCAGAGCTTCCATCATTGAATAAAGTTTTCTTGGGCCTTTCATCAACCGCTTCTTTACACTACAATATCTTCAATGAGCATTCTCAATTTTTGGTTTTTAGGATCTGCGTATTCTCAGAGGTCAGGTTGATGAATGCTAATACATCAATTTGGTCTGATTGACTGACTGACTGACTGATAGAATGATACACTGAAAGACTGACTTTGCTATTTATATTACCTCAATTCTTTATCTGAGATTTCACAACTTTTTCTATTTTTTTTTTATATCTTTTTTGACTGAGCAAATTTCTTGGCAAGAAGACGCATTTAAGTGTAGTGTATATTGTAAATGTATCTGTATCTGTATCTGTATCCGTTGAATGTTGTGTCGTTGTTGTTGAGAGACTTGTGCACTTTATAGTGTTGACCATTTTGATCAACTGAGTGCAAATTTCTCGAAGCAAAAACTTATTTGTGATTTGCAATTTGCATGCGGCCAACGATGGGCGCTGACGCGTTCGTCTGTCCATCCATCCATCCGTCTGTCCGTCCGTCTGTCTTGTCGTATCCCTATGCGAATAGTTTTGTGGGTAATTCATCTTCATTTCGTTGCGGTTCGAGTTGAAATGCGTTGTGGTATGCAGCCGCGACACCGCCACACCACCGCAACAACGCCCAAACCGACGCGACGGGCTATTTTCAATTCACCGTTCGCCGATGTGCCAGAAATGTTTCAAATGCTTTTCGAAAAACAAAAAACCAAAATACGAATACAACTATTCGTATGCCTAGCAAAAAAAAATTAAAAAAAATTAAATAACAAAGCAAATACAAAATAAAATTGAAATCTTTTTTTTGTTTCTTTCTTTGTGGTTGCCATGCACTTAAGTTGATCCGCCTGATGCCCCCACATCCTAAACCAAAATCCATCCAAGCAGCCATCAATCATTCCTGTTACAGCTTCCACTTTGTTTCTTTTTTTTTGTTCCTTCTCTTTCCTCATATAAATTTTTTTTTTGTAATTTAATCAACAGTTTCCAGTGTCGTCGTCGGCTTTTCCTAGCGGGTGGGCGTCAACAAGAGAGAGAGCGAGAGACACACAAACTAAGGAAAATATATGATATACATTATTATTAAAGGCAAATTTGACAGAAAACAAATGTTCTTGGTTGCCCCTGAGTTGGGATTTTATATACACAAATCGTGTGTCAAAGCTGTTGATATATTTGATTGAAACTCTTCAAGAGATTTCAAGTGCTTGTAAAATTGTCGGTTTGCTGGATTAAGTTACAAGGAAAATAGACACTTGGTTAACGAGCGGAATTTCTTTGTTGGGGTCAAAGGCGTCTGAAGAGAGCATGGAAATTACGAAAATTGCTAACTTTTTTTTTGTAACTGGTCTGATTTTCGGCCCAGCAATTTTACAATTAAAAATTTATTTGCAAAAATATCGACAATTCAATTTATTTTTGTTGATTTATTTTAATCAAATAGAAAATATAAAATTTACTTTTATTTTGCAAAATGTAAATTTTTCAAAAAAAGGTAATCAAGGTTTTGTATTTATCCGGTAGAGCAACATAAAATTACAACCAGATCTTGACCTTAAATTGTTACTTTGTAACCCTTTTGCTTCAAAAAAGCAACAACTAGAGTGCTAAAAAAAAATACGTCACACTAACGATCCATTAACCTAATTACAAACTCAGGTGAACGTAAAGACAGCACTGCTTCAGATGGGGCAAAACTTAACAACACTGGGTGAAAATAAAAATAAAATAAAATGAAAATACAAAAAGGTTAAGTGTGCACAACTCCGAGTTTGGGGAATGTTGAGAGGAATGCAGCAAATTAAATAAAAAAAGCAAAATTAAAACCCTAAAAAATACACGTGAAAATACACGGACGTCAAAAGTCGCAGCAGACAGCGAAAAAGTAGCGGAAACTAGAGAAAGGAAAAGTTAATCATGACAAACGCTAATTAGTTAATGAATTACTGCAACTAAACTAAAGAGAAACGACGACAAGAATTTCGCAAGAGCTCGCAAAAATGCTAGTTCTAATTTGATGGGAACTGGGAATTACTCTATATAATATCTTTACCGGTCAAGCGTTATTAAACATTCTGAATAGTTGGGAAATTATTTAAACTATTTTCAAAGCAAGCGAATTGTGTTAGATAACTTGCAAAAAAGTGTAGGAAAAACTACAAGTTGAAAATAGATTAAAATTTCTCTTCTACCAATTGCAAAACTTTCTTAACTTTATGCTAACTTTGTTAACCCATTTCTCTTTGTAAGCAGATTAACAAAAATAGTTTAGAGTTACACTTTTTGCACAGAAATTTCCTGTCATATTTCAAGTTAATTAGCACAAATATTGGCGCATGTCTGGCATTTTGGTGTCAAGTCTATGAGGCCACAACCAACACCACCTGTCCATATGAAAATATCATTTCTCCTCATTTTCTGCATTTGTTGCTCATAGTTTTTCTCACCTTCAAAAGCGTCAAATTTTAAACTTTTGCCAATCCTTTCCCTCTCCGCCGCTTTTGGCTGTTGTTGATTGACATTTGAACGTGACATGAACATGTTTCACCTAAATTCCGCAATTATTTATAGAGGTCCCCTAATACTTTAGCTGAGATTATGGCTAGCATATGCAGCGGCGCTTACTGACAAACTGCTTTTTTGTTTTTTATTTAAACATTTTGCTGACAGCGTCAATTAACGTGAAAAAATTATGCAAAAAACTAGTTTACGGTTGGACTTAAATATGGTGCACTTAAAATACAAAATAAAATATAATGTGCCCAACTAAATAACGTCATTAAAGCAAGAAAATCAATTCGTTTTAGCAACTCAACTTGCATTTGTGCTATTAAAAATGGAAAAAAATGGTCTAGAACAGCGATAATCATTTGACAGGCAGTCAGCCGACAGATTGTTTGACATGTGTGTGGCAAGTAATGGTCAAAGAATGTTTTTTTTATTTTTTTGTTTTAGAGGTGAAAAACTGTTGTTCAGGCAGATCTATTCAAAATTGTTTCCTGCCAGTTTCTATCATCAGTAACGTTGTGCTGACTTAACCAGCTATCCAAGCCTAATATCACTTTTGAGACGCTAGAACCAGTTGAGAATTCTAAGTCGCAAAAGTGACAAAATAGCTGTACAGCTGATTTGGCGCATTATGTGTTTTTGATATAGTCATATCGACATTAATCAGACCTCGAGTCAGCTAAAACTCAGCTAGTTTCCTAACTTTAATCGACATTATATCTTGTTATAAAATAAGCTGAGCATCACATAAGCCTTCAATAAATTCTCAACATTTTTTTTCTCTATTCACATTTGATTTCTGCGTCAGCTTCATTCGAAAGCATAACTCTGCTTCTTAAACTTCACAAAATACTGAAACGAAACTAAACTAAATTTCCACATAAAATATAAGAAAATAAGCGAAAATATATTTGAAAAAAATGTTGGCATTGGCATTGGAACGGTATGGATAACTATAACAGATTATAACAGATGGTGATTCTTATATTTAAATCAATATTTACAGCATAACTGGATGCATGGAACAGTTCAAAGTAATGGGTATTAATATTATTAAATTTCTGAATGAGAATATGTTTTATCGCATGGTTCTCAAGACTTCTATCATCTTTCTGTTGGGCACTTGGATGACCAAGGAGTTTGAGCTCCATGTGATGCATGTGTTAAACTGATTCTCAATCTCATGTTTTTTGTGTTCAAGATGTTTCAGTGTTTAGTTCCCAGTAAAAAATAAAGTATAGTGACATTAACGAGTACATTGTAATCGAGCACTTATATTGTCTTTTATTTGCATAAACTAAAAATATACTTAAAAATACTCTTTATCACAATAAAACAACTAATACTTATGTTTTGTTTTGAATATATTACTATTTACAGTCCACACAAAATCAGAGTCAGCAGCAAGCACTTATGAACAAGTCAAACGACGACCTAAGGAGAAAGCGTCCTGAGACTACACGGCCAAATCACATTCTACTCTTCACTATCATAAATCCCTTCTATCCCATCACAGTTGTAAGTACACACAAAAATTATTTATTTTTCTGTTTTCTCTTTTTTTTCTACCATATTTCTTATCACCTACTACTTACTTGTTGTTATTATTATTGTTGTTCTGGCTTACCCTAAGACTTGGTCATAAATTCCACAATATTTTGTATACCCTGTTAAAATGAATAATGTATGTAGAGGGCATTTCAAAGTTGACCAATTGTAAAACGAAATATTTTTATAAAAATGCCAGATAGATTTTTAAGTTCAGGAAAAAGAAGAAAAAATTTAAAAAAAATGTTTAGAATTGTAGTTAAAAAATGATCGATATAACTATATGCTAATTTTTCAACTTTTTTAAAAGAGATTAAAAGTCGGAGATTTTTAGTTAAATTCTTAACATTTGGCGTATACTTTTCTTAGCTTTAACGCTAAATACGCTAAAAATTTCAGAATCTTTGGTTGATAGAATAGTTAAATAAAATTCAAACTTAGGGTATATTCCTTGTTGCGTACTCTCAACTTTATACTTTAAGCTACTTTGTAGCAAACTTTTTGGTAAGGCGATGAATAACGAAATCCATTGCAATTTATCGTGTGTGTGTGTGGTGTGTGTGTGTGAGTTTTTGTGGCTGTGAAAACTTGTCGCACACACTTGAATGTAGAGCTCAGCTGCATGGATATATGGATAGAATACTTGTATGGATGGATATATGGTGTGACAACAGTTATTTGCCACACTGTTGCCTCTCTGACTCAAGCGTTGTTGTTGTTGTTTTGGATGTTGATGTGTTAAGAGTGACAACAAAAGTTGGCAGCTGGCAGGATGCTTTAGATTTCTGTTGTGGTATTATTATTTTTTTTTTTTGTTGCTGTTATTTTTTGAAGGGATTTTCATTGGCTCAGTCAGTACGAGTCTGTCTTTTTTGTGGACAGTTGGGATTTTGTGGCAATATTTGTAACTTTTTTTAGCAACAAACTGGGCAGAAAATGTGTTACAATTTAAAGCAGCAACAAATAGGCGACAAATGGAGATAGAGAGATTGTCAAATAAGAGAGAGGGAAAAGAGACGGAGATTGTGTAAGCATTTGTTGAATCCGAGTGTTTAGCCTGAGTGCATTGTTAGACGTGCAGCAACCTGCAGCAGCAACATCAACTGCTGCACCACTTGCAACCATAATAACAACAACAACAAGAACAACTGAATCAACAACAATTACAAAAAAACAAGGCAGCAGCACAAAAAAAAAGGAAACTTAAAAAATGCATAAAGTACTCAAGTGTTTGCCATACTCAAATGCAACACAGATACGGTAAAAACAAACTACAGGTTTTACGAATGTTTCTAACCAAGAATGACGACTGTAAGATATCCTCAAGTTATGAAACTATATAAGACTATCTTCGAGTTACAATTAGTTAAATATTTGGAGGACTTAAAGAAAAAAAGCCAATTATTTTTAATAAATAATTTAATAAATAAAGCTCGAACCAAAATGTATTTAAGTTAAACAAAAAAAGAAGAAACTAAAAAATATAATTCCAATTTATTTTAATATTAGATATTCGATTTTCTTTAAATAATTTGTTGCTTAATTGAGCTTTACATTTACATCTAATATAGCCACAGCTAAAAACTTACAGGGTATTCTAGCTCACGCATATTCACACTTTTGTTGGCCCGCACTGACACAGTTTATTGTCTTTTTTAGCAAAGGCAAAACATTTGGCGGCACAAAACAAACAACAACAGATGGGATACACAGAGAGAGATAGAGAAAGAGATACATATAGAGAGTGAAACAACAACAAAAACAGAATACGGAAATGTTATTTTGTTGTGTGTGTGTGTGTGTGTGTGCGGGTGTGTGCGGGTGTACATGCTGCATGTGCTGGCAATTGTATTTTCCAACACTTGAGCCGGAGAAGAGAGCGTGTAGTGGCATATAAAATCCTGTGAAGTGGAAAACATGCAGCATAGTATACAACATAAAAGCGCTAAAAAAAACTGAAAACTGTAAAACTGCAAATTATTTGTGCCATCCCATGTCTGTAGTTTGAAGCAGCCAGGGCTGGAGCGCAGACTGGGGTAAAGGATAAAGCCAGGGATAGAGCTCAGTCTTTTCCAGACATGTTAATTCGCAGACCAACAAAATGATAAAGCAAAAGTAAAGGCATAAAGTTGGGAAAGAGAGGATACCCTTCTACCCTCTACTCTCTCTTTCTCTCTCTGACTGACTGAACGACTTTTCGTACTCCTTTTTTTTTGGAACGTGGATTGTTGTTGTTTTTTTTGACTGTATTCAGTGTGGCGTTAAGTCCGACTTGCAGGATTTATATACGCCTGGCCTGTTTGCTAGATTTTTCAACGCGATTTGCTGTCTCTTTCAGTTAAACTCAGTCTCTCTCACTCGCTCGCATCCCTTTTCCCCTCTTTGTCTGGCATAAATCTTTTGTTGATTTAAGGGAAACTGGGAATCCTCCAGCTCTGCATTGCGAGAGAGTGTTTGTCATGGAATTAAGCAATTCCTTTTTTTTTTTTTTTTGCCTTTATGGCACAAATTAAAAGGCTTCTTCTGCATCCTCCTTCTTTCTACCCCAATATATAGTTTTTATGCGAGTGCATCGTAATGTTGTTGCCAGTGCAAATGAAGATTAAGTGCACGTTGCGTTTTACGACTGATAAGCTGAAAGCATCAGGAAATGCAAAATAATGCAAATATTCTGCAAAAAGACACCTTAATAAATACACTCGTAAAAAGAAGAAATAATTTGTTAATGACTTCGGGTAATTGTTAAAGGAATTTTTATGTACAGATTCGGTCCAATTGCTGACCGAATTAATATAGTTCAAAAGCAGCTTTTATGTACTTTAATATAAAACTTTATTGATGAAATTCACTTAAATTTTAGCCGAGTTACGTGAGGCTAGTATTTTGTTGGGTTGTTCTAAATTGCTGTTTCCGGCAAGGAATTTTAAATTTCTTTTTTTTTTTAACTAAAAGTTACAAAGTAGCCAATAAGTTGCAACATCTTCGAGCAGACTTAGCTTAACTATAATCGCAAGCTAAACGACCTCTAATAGCAGACTGAACTTTTGTCAACAATGTAGACTCACATGAGCTAAAGTTTTGCCACTGTAATGCTGCTACTCATTTCCGGAGCTTTGGCAGCTTTCTAACTGCCAGACACACACCACACAAACACACATACACATACACAGAGAGAAAGAGACTGAGTTGAATGATAGCGACAGAGATGGAAACAGACATGGATAGTTGAAAATTTCGTAGAGCTTATCGTGGAACAAAGAGCAGCAGCATAAAAAGAAGCCAGAGATAGGATTAAAAACTTTTTAATAAGACGACACTAAAAGCATCAAAAGAAAATTTTGCTGCATATGTGCAAAGTGCAGTCAATGTGAAGCCAAAGACAACTACAACAACGACAACAAAAGGCTGAGAGAGTCAACTTTTTGGCCCAAATGCGCGTTATCCAACTTAAAGTTAAAGCTGAGCAGAACAATCGAAATAAAGTCCTTAGAATATAGGAAATGTGCACTCAAAAAATATGGAATTTGTATAATAAAGTGAACTTAATCCTAGTGGAAAATGAATTGTATTTCATCAGAATATTAAAATATAGTCAAAATTCCGACTATAGGACACCCGTTACGTAGTCAAATATACATAAAATATTTTGTATTGCATACTTTTAGGCGCTTACATTGCTTAAAGACTTAAATCAGTCATTACCATCTGTCTACTTGTCCGGTCTTGTTACGATTTAGTAGGATGATAGCTAATAACACATAATTATAAATTAAATATAGTATATAAAATAGTATTTAAAATAATGTTAGAAATTGTGTGAGTTAACTATCACAATGAATATGGAGTTGGCTGCATATAAGCCATATAAAATGCAATAAATAGTTAAGCAGCAGGCACAACAATGTTCAATCAAATATAAAGCGGGCTACATGTGTTTGTGCCCCAAGGCACATCAATGTCTGCAAAAAAGGCGGCGAATGAAAGGGCATATGGGAAGGAAGAAGCAGCAGCAGCTTCTGTTAGCCCAACACAATGCAGCGAGCTTGGCATATGTAAAACCCTCCTTTGAAATGGCTTATCAGAACGATGTTCGACTTTGTTGGCCAAAAGGCAGCCAGCCATAAGCCAAAGTCCTGGAATGCAACGGCAATTTCAACGCAGGCTGCGGCTGCTGCACAATTTTCAATATGTGACACATGAAGAGGCAGCTGCAACAGGAAAATGGAAAAAAAATGAAGGAAAAAAATAACGGACGGACGAAGGACATGCGTTGACGGCAAAAGCCAAAAGCTACAGCCATAGACACAGACATGGCCCATAGCGTCCTCAGAAACCGCTGCGATTTTCAAATCAGGCAAAAGAGTTGAAAGGAGGAAAATTTGCGTTGTTTGGTTGCAAATGTTGCATGGCTTTTGCATATGGCGGTTGAAAGCGTAGCGAACCGTCTACATTTTTCAATATTGCAAGTTTGAAGACTCTTCGAACCCAACCACCCCCCCAGAACTTGCTCTAATCCTAACTATATTCCTATCCCCCAACTTCGTCTCTCCTTTGACAGTCGCGTATTGTGTTGCAGCTTGTTTATGCATGCGACAGCATCAAAGCGATAGATGTAAGTAGCTCGGATGGAGGTTTAGATACTGGTGGGGATTCTCTGAGCTTTGAAGTTATTTTTGGGCAAAAAAGGGTTTGAGTTTGTAGAATTTTGTCATGGTTTGCTGCCTAGCACTTTGACAAATCGATGGAGTTTCTTTCTTTATACATTTCCAATCCGTTTTTATGACTTGTGCCAAATGCATAAAAGTTGTTTTATTGCCATATGTTGAGCTGGAGAAGTGGTAAGCCATAGATTGTGATTGGAAAAAAATATTTGAGCTGCTTTGGAAAGCAGCAGCTGTTGGATTTGCATAAATATTTAAGTTGAGATTTTTTGACAGCTCTAAAAAGTTTTCTAATATAAAGAAAAACGGGAGTGCAAAACTGCAATTGATTAAGTAGTTTTTAAAGTAGTTTTATTATGAAATTCTGATATGCATTTTTAATTTAGCTATTTCCCAATATTACCCAGTAAGCGAAATTTATATTTTCTGACAACAGTACCATTGTAAATTTATTTGAAATATGCACTTTAAATTTGCTGAACTATTTTTAAGTATTAATTTCTTACATTTTACGTTAGTTCCATTATTAAACTGCAATCTGATTGACAACCATATACAAATTTAGAGCCTTTTTTTTGGGGAATCTGTTGGAATTTACCAATTACGCACATGATAACCCAACGGTTGAGAAATTTCAGTTTTTGCAGCTTTGTTAAGTGAGAACATCTAGCATAATGAAAGAAAATAGTTGAAAAAATCAGTTAAAGCATTAAATTTGTTAGCTTACACTTTTAATATTTTGTACCAAAAATAATTGTTGCCCAAATGTAAATCCGATCGTGTAATATCCCAATATCAAAAAGCTAATTGTCTTCTGGGATCTCCGTTGCCGTTTTTCGCCTCAGTATGCGATACAAGAGGAATGGAAACAATTTAATATCATTCTTGGTCAGATGACCGCGTTCGTACATCTCCGTAAAGAGCTAGACACAAAGGAAGTTAAAAGTTTAATTAGCTAAAAGAGAGATGTATTTTTTCTTTAGGTATTCACCAGTTCCTTGAGCTGCCAATGATTTAGGGTATCTGTGCGTTTTTTGCGCCACTCGAGTTGCCATTGTTTTTCCTCAACGCTGATGGGTTCGGGCAACCAATTGTTTACAATACGATTGCTCTTTTTGCTAGTCACGGATTTACTTGCTTTGGTCTTATTTGATTTGACGTTTGTTTTAAGCTTTTTGGCGGTGTTTTTCTTAATGTTCTCCTTGGAGCTCTCAGTTTGTGGTAAATCTCCTGCTGGACGTATAATGCCGTGTTTCTGCAGAAATTCAGCATCCTTTAGTGACTCCCATTCCAAGCGTCTAGCTCTTTGTTTCCTGCGCTGCAGTTGATGTCGTTGCTGGCGTCGCTTCGTTTTGAACAGATTCACACTGCATTTATGTTTCAAACGTGAATTGGACTTGGATTTCAGTGGTGGATCATTTGTGAGCGTCTGCCAAACGTTGATCGTCTCTTTGGCTGGCGGTGGATTCAATAGTTTCTGCTGTTGTCGTTGAATGTCCTGGCAAATGAGTTCCTCTTGCTTCTTCTGTAGTTGCAACTCGGTGACACTAGGTTTAGTGTCCTGCATGAAAACCTTTTGGAATTTCAATTTATGTTCCTGCAAACTACGCTTTTGTCGCTGCTGCTCGAGATCCAATTGCTCTTGGAGTTTCTGTTGCTTGATGTGCTCCAAGTTGAGTTTCATGCGAGTTTTACTAGTCGTTGTGTCCTTGAACATGTTGGTTTGTTTTTTCACCTGATCGTAGAATTTGCAATAGTAGTTGACTTTATCGGTGTCAGTGGGCGGCATAATGCGTCTATAGTTGCCCAGATGGCTTTCCTCCCAGGCAATTTGTTGCGCCAGAGCGCCAATGGAGCAGGGTTGTCGCAGTTCACCGCCACCAGCAGCTCGAAATGGAGGTGTTCCCGCTTGGACCGGTGGTGGAACTCGTCGCTTTCCCTGCTGACGCATTAGACGTTCCCTTAACGCAATTCGATCCTGGCGTATGATCTCCTCCTTGTCCACCAGCGGTGAACTGATCAGATTAAGGGTGTCCCTAATCAACGGTCGTTTCACCTCATTATCCACTGTCTCGTCTCCGCACAAACTGGGCGTATGATTCACCTCCAAGATGTACGGTTTCAGCTTCCAATCAACCAATATATCAAAGCCCAACAGCTGAAAACATGCCTGAATTTGGTCGTGTTTCGGGAAGCACACATGATAGTTGTGCTTCAGCACGGGCCACGCACTGATCACAGTCTTGATGATCGCATCATCTACAGCAGCCCAGAATTCATCCACATTGTAGTTGTGATCCTTTAGCCATTTATTGTATTCGCACAGCTTACGCTTCGAACCACCCTCGTGACCCTTGCCCGCATTGTAATTGGAATTGCGTCGATTTACACAGTAGTTGGTCAAGTGCATGAAGACATTGTTGCTATTACCAAGTGCGGGTGGCATGTACTTGTGGGTGGCGAAGCGAGCCAGGCCTTCATTGTAAACAAAGATTCTCAGTGGATCCACAGAGGTCACGAGCGTGTAGACACGCAGGTCAAACTTGAAGCCGTCGATGAGCAGGGGCTGCGAAATGTAGGCAGCAAAAGTTGAGAAGAGAAACAACAAAAGGGGAAAGAAAAGATCAAGAAATGAAAGTAAAATTTGGTAGATAAATAGGATGTGAAAAGAATATGGAAAGAGGAAAAGAGAGCACAAGATAGGAAATAAATTCAGAAAAAAAATGAGATGGCAACATTTTGAAAACTATATTAAAAGATAAAAAAAATGTTATACTGAGAAATAGTTATAATAAATTTAAGGAAAAAATATATTGAAAAATTATACTAATTATAATTATATAATTTCCTTCGTTTTTATATATTTTAAAAGGCATAAATTTTCAAAAAGTTCCTTAAATTTATACTTTTTTTATATTATTTCTTTGTAAATAAAAATGTTTAAAAGTGGAGAATATACTAAGATTTTAAATAACACACAGTTTATGATGGGACCAATGCCGTATGGTTTTTTTTTATGTGTCTAAGTACATACCCTATCAACGTAGGTCTGACAGATGAGTTTCTCTTGTCTGCCAACAGAGCGCAAGTTGTTGGTTAACCAAATGCCACGCCCCTGACCCGATGAATATGGCTTTAGAATATAGGTGCGCTTGTGTTTGTTGGCATAAATGGCCACTTCATAGGCACTGTCAAGGATTAAAGTAATTTAAAAGAATATATAATTAGGAGATGGGGTAAAACTCACTCGGAGGGCATTAGCCAGGTCTTGGGAAAGATGCGATAGTCGCCTGGATACATTTTGAGCATGCGATTCAGATTGAGAGCCAACATATCCTTGCGACAGATCTCGCTCATGCCGGGAAAATGATTGATTTGCTGGAAACGCTTCATGCTCTTTAACAAATCCAAATGTGGCGTATTGTCGCACCATTGAATGTTCCACAATCGATGCTCCGGCACATGGGTCAGTCCCATGTTTTTCGATACCTTTGAGACCAGATGAAATCGTGTGTGCTCCACACAAATACTAATCCTTATGCCCCGCACAATTGGCACAACAACTGGCACATCCGGTTGGGCAGGAGGCGCCGGGGGCTCGTGCAGTACATTATAACAAATGGGATTTTTGGGACCACATTTGGTGCCATCCTCGGATTGCTCGATATACGGACTACCTTGATTTGTTTGAACCACGTTGTCGGTGTGCACCCATTGAACTGGCTTTTTCAATACTTTCCGAGGCTTTTGGACTGGCTTCCTCGTGCACTGGGCGAAGACAGTTTCCCTACCAAAATATTCCGTTGTTTTTTTTTCGGTTTTTGGCATTAGCTTTTTGATATCGAAATAACGTGTGTATTGATTGGAAACCTTTTTAAACTTGAAATTTTTCTTGGTAGTCATCTAAAGTGTTTTGTTTTTTATACTTAATTATGTTTTATTTTTATTAATTTTAATTACCTTTCCTGGAAATTTGAAAAAGGGATAAATGCCTGTAGAAAACGACTAAAAATTTTGATTATTTTTTATATGAATGACAACGAAAGCAACTGTTTTAAAACAAACTGAATGTTTTGAAATGATTTATTTACATATTTTGCATATCAGTTAAGAGCTAGTAAAAGATTTTTATTAGTCGTTTGATTAAAAGTTATTTGCATTTTTTTTGAGTAATTTGATTAAATATAACATGAATTTTTAAAAGAATACTAAGTGAAAGTGTACTAAGAAAAAATCTTAAACAAAAACTTGGGAGTAATATATATTTTGTGCATTATAGTTATCGATTAGTCAAGTTTTATCTTTCGCGGCTAAATTCCAAATGCTAACCACAGTTCATTGTCAATAGTTTTTTATTAGTAGCCTCTGAACTTGTCCTCGTCGAAAACTGACATTGTATCTGTTGACTGCGGTTCAACTTGTCGCATTTCTAAATTACAAAAGTCGAGGCCACAAACAGACAAGGTGCTGATAACTGATATGCCGCATTTTATAGAGAAGGTAATAATTGCTAGTGTGTATTACTTTGATGGATCTAGCCAGGTCTGCTGGGCTCATTAACCGCAGTTTAATCAGGCTTTAGCCTTTTGTGGTTATTAGTTCAAGCAGTTGTTTAGTTGAATGTCGAAAGAAAAGTCAACGAATCATGCTCCACTTACATGACAACTCTATTTTATTGTTGTTGCTGCAGTTGTTGTTGTATTATCATACGCTTGGTTAACTTAATGACAATAACACACGTCACTTGGAGCTGTGACGTGATCGTCACCCAGTTACCCCGTGACAATTCCCCTACTTTAATATTAGCTGTTGCATATTGCAAATGCTTTTATATCAAATTACAAACATTTTCCATGTGCCTCATTTTGCATTTTATTTTTGTTTTATTTTTGGGAAACTGAAGCAAACGGAGCGTGTAATTTGTCAAGTTTATTTGGTTGAGCGACGTTTGTTGGGGTTTCTCTCTGGATTTTGCATTTTATTTTGGCTACGCCCTCTTTAGCTCTCTAATTGGCTGTCCCATGTATTGTTGTTGTTTTAGTATTTTTGTACATATTTTTTTTTCGTATTGCTGCTAATTATGCGCGCTTTTGTCTCTGCGCGTTTGGTAAACAAATACAAAACAACAATAAAGAAAAGTGTTGGCCATTTTAAGCATTTTTCAATTTTAATGATAGTGCACGAACCGAGCAAAGCTGCTACGTCTGTTGACATGGATAAGGATGCTAGCAGGAGAAAAGGGAGAGTGAGGTATAGAGAGAGAGTGACAGAAAGAGAGAAACGGCTGCGATAAGCTCTGGAAAAATGAGCTGAAAATGACGATTAATGTATTTGTCAAACAAGAGCTGCGGGCTGCTTTCAACGGAATTGCAATAGTTTTGACACTTTAAATAATGCATGTTCATTTCAAAACTTTTTCAAATAATAAACAAAAAATTAACCATTCAAAAGTATAAAGATGCTGAGTAATACAAACTTCTACCCTTCCGCATTAATATATTTTATAAAATCTAAAATAATTCAGGTTGCTTTAGCTTTGCAGAAGTCTCGTTATATATTTCATCATACAAATAAAAGTCACTTTATTTGATCACCAGACTTTCAGTTAATTGCACTCTTATACCTTTTAACTATTATCATCGATAATTGGCTCAAAAGATAATCACAATTTGATTGGATAAAAAAGACATGCAACAAATAAATGTGAAATAATATTTATTATAATAGCTTTCGCTTCAACGCGATTTCGTTCTACGTGATTAACCAATATTTTACTTTATTTAAGTAAACAAATATTTGCGTTGTTTTTTAATAATTAATTGTGAGCTACCTTTTTGGCAGTTGGCAACGATTTTTTGGTTCTCTCGTTGGTTTTTTAATCAAGTGGCGAAAAAAATGAAATCAGCTTACGGCAAAAACTGCATTAAAAATTTAAAGGTGTGCACATTTAATTAGCAGCTGCAAAGCGAACGAGCAAAAAAATGAAAAAATGTAAATGTAAAAAAAATTGTACAAAAATCTGTTAAATGGAAAAGGCACGAAGAAAATAAAAAAGAAAGAGGGAATGAAAGCTGATGAAGACTTCGAAACGGGGCATAAATTACAATGTGTGTGGCATATGTGTGTAAGAAGAAATTGTAGTTGCTTAAACCCTTTTATTTTATTTTATGGAACAGCAAATTCTCGAAACTCTAAGCGAACATTAAAAATTAATCTTTTAATTACTGGTTCAGGCTACAACAACAACAACAACAAGAATCTCATGACTAATATCAACAACAAAAACAGAAGCTCAACAATGCGCTAACAACAATGTGCTTAGGCCCTTTTAAGCTTGGAGCTATTAATTACTCATACTTCTGACTGAAATATTTCTATGCACAACTCAGACACACACACACACACTAACATTAATAGTTGTTGTTGTGAGCCGCCTACGGACACGCCTCAAATGCTGTAATGTTGCATTGTTAGTTGCTGGCAGCCATTTTGTATGTGCAATGGAGGCCATTTTGTGTGTGAGGCAGCCAAAAACTGTGTGCTTAAAAGAGAAGAATTGCTCGATGATGTGCCAAAGAATCCTTGAATAATATTAATATTAATAATAAAAAATAATAAAAAATAATAAAAATAAAACCAACAATAATTTGTGATTTTCAAAATGTCACATGACTTTGAAGCATTAAAAGCATTAGCTCCAAATCCTACGCCTTATCCTCAACAAATCTCTTTCATTTCGTATTGTCGAATTTCTCTGTTTTTGGGTAATTCTCAGTTTTTGTGACTGTGGAACGATTTTAATTGCTTTCAATTGACCAAAAAACCCTTGGCAAAAACTTTTGACATTAAGTTGATGGAACAATAGCTTGGGCATACACAGACTTTTGATTTTAATTTCATTTTGGTAGCTTACACTTAAAGCATTAAAAATGTTAAGGGATGAGAATAAGGGAAAGGAAAGGGGATTGGGGTGCTAATGCTGAAAGTTTTACGTACCCAGAAAATGTCCTGTAAAGTGAGCAGAAACTTTGCTAATGGAATTAAACTCCATACTAAACTGCTTTTTAGAAGCGGCTGCTCTTTGTCCACTTAAATGAATAGCCATTGTAATAGAAAATACTTCTCTTTGGGGACACAATACAGAGATTAAATGCAGATAAAGTTAAGAAAATATTTGGCAGACCACAAAATTATATATTAAGTGTTGTAGCTCTATTCATGTTAAATGTATAATTCAATTAAGTTGGCCCGAAAGGTATGCTATAAAAACAGAAATAGATTGAGTAGAGAGAATACCGTTGATTGACAGACTGATTGTGTGATTGATAAGACAAGTAATACTCTAAAGAGAGTAAATTATTTCAGATACTTATTATATTATATTGAATTAAACATACGATACTTGAGCAAATTTTATCCATAAAATTCTAGAAATAAAGAGATACATTTTCATATTTAGCTCTTCTATTTATAGTGGTAATTCATCTGATTGTCGAATGCTTATTTTAGTTGGTTGATTTGTTATTCGAAAATGTTGTCGGATTGACATTTGCTAGTTGTGTGTCAGTTAATGCTGTTTGTGATTGCAACTCGCATCAGATTTATGTGCCCGGCATTCGAATTCCACTATGAATACATATAGATACACTCATGAAGCTCTCTCGTAATTATGCATGAATCATGGCAGCAACTGCAGCGAGGTAACTGTTTGGATATGGCAGCTTGGGAGAGGAAGTAAATAGAGAAAAATGTGAATCTCGACCCGTAACGCATGAATGAACGCCTCTGGAAAAATATATGCACATAAATTTCGTCAGTACAGGCGCAATGAAAATGTTGAAATGTTAAAATGCTCGCACGTAATACTACGAAAAAGTCATTTGTAATGCAAAACATAACAAAACAAAACAAAATGCCGCAAAACTATAGAACAACTGCAATAGAAACAGAACTAAAAACGTGGACAGCAAAATAAAAGATGCAGCTCCTAAAATGGACTCCTCTTCCTTCTTTTTTTATTTGTTGTCTTCCATTTTTCTCTTCATCTCGCTTTTTATTTTTACGGTATTTATTTTAGTTGTGTGTACTGCACATAAACAACCAACGAATTTGTAATGAAAATAAAATTTAACAACTGCAACTGCGAAAATGGCAGCGAAGGACAAGTGGAAGACGCTGCAAAGTATGCAGCACTTTTTTTTCTTTGCACTTTGCCTTTTTGCCAGTTCTCGGAAAGTGTTTCCTCTGAGGGTAGCTTTTTGGTTATACTATATATAGTCTACTCTCAAAATCAGATAGACTTGAGTTCATAAAGTGCTCTGTTTGTGTGTGTTTTGGTCGTACTGCGACTGTGAATAATAACTGAATGTGTGCAAATGGAATGCAAAATATAAGAAATGACATTATAATATATTTCAACAGAAGTTTTAACTTGGAGTATTACAAACAAAAATATAAGAAAATAGTAGAAGATGTGGGCTTGATAGACTTAACATTTATAATATCTTAAGAGGACACATTTGCGTCTAACGTCTGGTAATATACGAGTAAATAAAAATACAAATAGTGAATATATTTAAAGTTGAATACATGAATGAATTATTACATACAGGTTGTAAATAAAGTATTTTTTTAATGGTAGTTTAAGTTTTAAAACATTATCATGCATAGTTTATCTTTTAAAACTCGCTCTCTCAATGTCTGTGATCAACTAAAATTATTAAACAATTATTTGAAAAATTAGCACAAATTTTTAGTTTATTTTCTCTAAATTTACTCAGGAATTGAGCTCTCTAATTATATTTAGATCGTTTCCCAAATGAGAATAGAAACAGTTAACAACACTTCGTCCACCAAGAACTTACCTCTGCTATTATGTAACAACATGTTGGCTTGTTTAGGAAGCAAAAGAAAATATATATTAAGATGAGCAGGAAATTGAGGTGGCATGCCACAACAAATTGCATGCAAAAATGGCGGCAAGAACCGGATCATGTTAAGAAATGTGACACCTTTATGCAAGAATGTAGAATGAAGAAGGACACGTTATGCCAGGTTAGATAGCCAGGGCATCAATGTCATAATTTGCCATAATGTGTGAGCAGATGTTGTAAGAAGAAGAAGGAGAAGGAAAGGAGGAGAAAAGGTGAATAGATAGACAGTTGGACAGTTGGCTGTCCCAATGTGGATGCTGATGATGTTGCATGTCCAATGTGGAAATGTCGATGTTGGGGAGATGTCGATGTCAATGTCGTTTGGGGTCATAAGGACTGCCTGCCATTTTGTGAGTATCCTTTTTGTATGTGTGTACATACAACTTAGTTGCAAAGTTAACGATGCGCCATGACAACACTCCATCAACATGGACAGCATCCAGTTAGGAGGCAGGCAAGCAGACAACCTGTCAGTCCCCTTTCTCCCTCTACCCTCTGTTGCTTCCCTTTACTACTGCTGCTCCTTTGCGCTTCTCGCTGCTGGCTCGTGTCATGTCCTTGGTTGCGCCACTGTCAACATTAACAGAGAGAGAGCCTCGAGGCACAAAAAGGCATTCGACGGACGAGTATCCAATTGCAAAAAAGGAACGACGACGACGACAACGCATGTCGATAACAAAGCAAACGCAAACATTCAACTAACATTAGTGCCACGCCTCTAACACACACACATACAGACGCCTACTCACACACACACACACTTGCTGCAGCTTCTACATTTGGTGTCTATTTTACTTGGTCATTAAATTTGGATTTTGTGCCATGCACATCACAAGTGCTTGACTTTACCATTAAATACACACAGCACACACACACACACTCCCACACAGACAGCACACACACTCTCACACACACACATACACCTGCACACACATGTAAACACACGTGTGCAGCTCTTTAGTGGCCCTTTGTGTGGCATCTTCCTCTTTTCCACCTCTCTCTCTCTCTCTCTCTCTCTCTGTCAGACTCATGTCTCTGCCTTCTTCTCCCATTTGCTGGCTGTGCTTTTTGCATGCCACACACACACACACACATGTCTTTTCACTTACGTCCGCTAGATGGCGTTCTTTGCCACAGAAGTTTGTTTTTTGTTTTGTTTTACTTACGGCTTTGAGCCTTTTGTGGTTTTTTATGTGGTTTTTGCCTATGATAGCATGGCAATTGCAACAACAAAATTTGTATTAAAAAAATAAAAGAACAGAATTCTAGTTGCGTCTGTGAAGTGAAAACGACGAGCAGAAAGTGCGGCCTGGGGAAATTGCAGCGTTGGGAAATCGATTAGTTGAATTTATGTAATAAACTTAATGGTTTAGGGACTCGACACACTTCTTTAGGTAAATGTCAAGCAAAAGAAGCTCAAAAGTTACAGTATATCATCGAGAAATATGATGAACAATTTGCATTTGAAAGGTCAAAGTTGAAGCTTAAGAAAATTGCATAAATAGAGTTATGTAAACGAAAGTAAAACTAAAATAACAAAAATAGATACGTATAATTTTTTATATTCGTTTTTATTTTAATTTGTTTTTTAAAATTATAAGTATTTATTATGAAATGCTAATTAATACTCTTTTCTTGTCTCTTTCTCATTTTAGGTAAGTTTCTTTATGATTGACTGACTTTGATTATGTCGTATTGTGCGTGAGTGATAGATCTAAGAGAATTATAGACTTTTAGTAGCTGTTATTAGCTGCGCTTAGTTAATCTCAACTTCAAAACTCAACAACTGACAGCGGTCCAATCAATTGCCCTTTGCACTTATCTACTCAACACACAGACAGGCTTAAGCCCGTCATCAAAGGCCAAAGGCAAAAGGCCAAAAGCAAACAGCACAAATAAGGCAAAAAAAAAGAAAAGAAAAAGACATCCAAAAGCTGACCCAATAAATCACTAGTGAAATTTCACACAAAACACTCAAAATCTTTTGGCCCTTTGGGCGTAACAACAACACCAAGAACAACAACAATAAGGACCCGTAATTCCCACGATAATAATCATAATAAAAATCAAGCAAGCGATAAAGCATAAAAGCAAATTACAAGTAAAATCTACACACACTCGCAAATGGAGCAAAACTTTAACAGTACCCAAAAAAAAAAAACAAAAAACACTTGACATAATGTCAGATTTTTCTTGTTGTTGTTGTTGTTGTTGTTGGCTCCATAACATACAAAAAATAAAAGTTTTCTTTTTCCCCCCGAAACTTGTGCACATTGTCAAAAATATGTTTCGTCCTGCGTCCAGTTGCCAGACATTTATGGCTTCTTTTGGCTTTTTTTTCACACGTAGCGGACATTTTCTTCTTTTTCTCGTTTTTTTCTGTTTTCTTTTCCCGAAAAAGTTTTCTCATAAAAGCGGCAAGCGCGAAAATATAGCACGTATTAGGGTTAAACTATGCGTTTGGTTCGGTTACGTTAACAATAGATGGCGCCACTTGCGTCAAATGATTTATGCTGATGAATTGCTTGAAATGTCATTAAAAATGTCGTCGCGCTTTCCGCGCAGAGCATCAAGGAAAATTCATTAACTTGTCAAATGCAAGTCAACACAATACAATTCTATTCTTTTTTTTCTTTTTCGTTTATATTTTCTACTTTGACATAGACATGACATTTCCACAGCGAACGAGACAGCAACAGAAAAAGAAGAAGGAGAAGCAATTGACGCGTGAAAAAATTATTGAATAGCTGCAAAAAAAAATTAAAATTCTATCCTATAAAAATTAGATTCGGGCGGGACTAGCAAATATTAGATATGACAAGTATTTCACAAGCCTCGTCACAATTGAGTTGTCAATTTGAAGCAGAATTTTTTGAGTGATTGGCATTAAAGATTTTGCGGATTTAAAGTCGCCAAAAGTAAAGATTTTCAATGACTAACCATATATCTTACTGAACGTAACAATTGTATGTCTTGAATCTAAAGATAAATTGTAATTTAGGTCAAAACAAAACTTAGTATAAATGACAGAATATTCATTAAATTTTCACATATGTATGCTACAGACTTTTTTTTTTTTTTTTTGCAATTTTCTGGCTTTCCAATTGTTAGGCTGCCTTAAATGAGAAGTGCATCCAATCAAAATTCAAAAAATTATGCGCTTCGTTGCACATTTCGGTTATCAGTCAGCAGCTCATTTTCAATAATAATGCACACACTGTTTGGGCTTTTGCCATTAATCAGGCTGTCCAAATGGGCTAAAATAAGCGACTGAATAGTCATTTTTGTTGTAATGAGATACCCCGTAAGCATTTGTTAGGCAGCTTGGGCGTTTATACAAATGATAAACAGTTCAGAAATGAAATGTTTTGACTTTAGCATTAGTATGCCCTTTTGGCAGTGTTCTCTATAGGGTATATTATCAGAGTTTATTTCCTGGGCCCCCACTACAACATTTGTTTCAATCAGTTTGGGGCTGCAACTCTGGCGACTCATTGTGCATTGTGTCCATGCAACGCGCATAATTAAAACCGCAAATAGTGCAAGCAATGCACACACACACACATATATATGAAAAGTGATATGCATGTGATAACACACACTTACATTCACATACGATTCAGGGCTCTAATGGTCACCCAATGCCCAACTAATAACCAGCGATGAAGTCAGTCAACAAAATGAGTTGGCCAGAGAGATGGAGGTGAATGCATCCATTGTCCATTGTTGTTAACTGACATGTGAGCCGAGAGTCGGTGGGTCGGTGGTTCAGTGGTTCAGTGGGTCGCTGGTGGTGCGATGATGCGTTAGCCAAATGACACAAACAATGCACCTTTCTGCTTTCTGCTGCTCATCCGGCAGTGAAATTCGTATTTTAATTATGCGTACGTCAGTTAATTACACTGCACAAAATCTCAACAAAACACGTGAAATCAACCAACCACATTGCGCATACGCACCGTTAAACCGTTTATTTTGTATTTAAATCATGTAATGTGACAACATCCCGAGATTTGTTGCTGACTTTAATTAGCCAAATTAAAGTTGTTGGCGGAAAATTGCATTTTGCATTGATAAAGTTGCGATTTATTTGCATTATTACATATTCATGTGTGTGTGATGCTGTGTGAGGCTCTGTGCTTTTGAGCTGATTTGGTTAATTTGGCCAACCGAGAGCAGGCATTCAGCTGTCCAGCATTTCAGCCTAAGAGGCTTTGTGGTCGCGTGCGCAGCTCTTACCGCGTATTAAATGCATTCCTCATTGTTTAGCCCATGAACGAAAATTACACTTAAATAGATATAAATACAAAAACTGCAACTGCACATTTGAATGAATTTATGCTCTGATAAATCATTTTGAAAAGTCAGCAAACTTTCTGATTATTTATTTAGAATATAAAAAAAGGTTTAATTTTAGAACCCGTATTCTTATTTAGAAAAATTAAATGACAAGGTATTGCATTTTAAAATAAATTTATATTTATTTTATTTAATAATTTTTGTGTTTTATTACTTTAATTTGTAAATTCAATTTTTTGCAAATGAGTTCAGCGTTAAGTTTGTACAGTTGGAGGCTTTTCCAATTCTTAACTTAAATTCCTTGAAGAATTTTCAATTTATTTTGAATATAAAATTAGGCTTGATATTAGAATCTGTATTCTACGCAGCTTAATTTAGAAAAATTAAATGACAAGGCATTGCATTTTAAAATAAATTTCTATTTTTTTATTCAAAAAAATATTTGCATATATTTATTTTAATTTTTAAATTCAATTTTTTACAAAATAAAAACATGTACCTCAATTAACTTTGTTCAGTTGCAGCCTTTTCTAATGTCTTCGATTTTAGTCTTTTTTTAATGCCCAGCTTCAATTCCTTAAATTCCTTTCACTTTAATATTTACCTTCATTTAAACTTGTGGTTTACCTTAAAGATATATTGTGTTATTTATAAGCTTGGCAAACCACTTAACCCTTGGCCGTTACGTCATTATCTTGGGCCATTGGTTAAACTAGGCCCAAAGGTAGCGGCAATTGCTTATCTACGCCTACGAGACAAGCGCCGTCGTTGTCGTTTCAACCATTTTTCACCTACTTAAGTACAGTTGGTGTCCTGTCCCGCAGCCACAGCCCACAACATAAATTCGTAGCCCACAAAGCTAACTGAAATTCTACGGTCAATCAACAACAAAAGTGTCAGGGGCAAGTGGGACTTAGTTTTCGACATAACTAACGTAAAACTTGCCACAGCTAAGCCTGAGAGAAAGGTCACAGCAAAATAAGAATGAATACGAAAAATTAATGTCTGCTAATAATTCAAGTGACGAGGCATTTGGGCCACAAAAAGTGTGTGCGTTAATATTCTAACGCACAATTAAATGGAATGTGCCGTAAATATTACGTATACGTAACGTAAATCAGTAGGAAAACCCCAACGACTGATTATGCAAACAATTAATCTCACGAAAATGTTTATTACCCAGTCACAGAGAGAGACAGACAGACAGAAAGAGAAACGGCATTAGTTAGCTAGAATTCTCCCTGGGGGATTATTTTGTGGGCACTACAAATTGGTTGGTTGGCCTGGCTTTGGAATCAATTGGTGACTGGCGTTTTTGGCCATGGCGAACTCTCTTGGCTAAAGTCAACTGCAGCAGCAGCAGCGACCGGATGTACGCCATTTTGCAATCACATTAGCCAAAGCGAGAGCACACAGGACAGGAAGTTGCATGACAGTTGTTGTTGTTGCTGCTGCTTCCAGGCGGCAGCCGGAAATGAGCGCTAGAAGTGAGAGTGGTGTGGTGTGGCAGCCCCACTGACAGCATCTGGCAACGTCAGCTTGACCGCAGCATTAAAGCAACATTTGTTTTAGCCAAGAAAACAAAAAAAAGAAACCGAAAAGAAATGAAGATAAAAAGAGTAGAAAACTTTTACTCAAGTCTCAGTACCAAAAAAATGTTCAACAATGCAACACAAATTACAGTTGCAACCGCAACAGCAGCAAGCGCGGTTTTCTGCTTCATCTTCCCCTCTCTCTCTCCCTCTCTCTCTCTCTTCCTCTTGTGTCTGAGAGCTTCGTTGGTCAGTTGACCGCAGTTCCGAATAGTTGACCATTGCAATATTTTGACTTGGTCAGCTTTAAAATCGCAGCTCAAAGAAATGAGAATGCAGCTTGGAGGACAAAGCAGTTTTCCAACAAAAGAGAGAAAAATATAATACAATGTTAAAACTAAAATAAAATATGATTGTGCTCGGGTTAAAGCTGCAAGCCTTTGTCTCATTTGTTATGGCCAACGTAATTGGTCTATCACTGAAGACTATTCTCAAATGGCTTTAAATTTGCGGTTGTTGAGGTTGAGATTTCATCGGCAGTCTGACAAAAGCAGCTTGCTGAGATGTGAATTAGTTAATATAAATATTTATTTTTATATTCATGTTGATTCTTCGAATATTTGCAATTATAATATAACAATTGTAATTAAAACTTTAACCAATTTATACCAAATTTATGTATAAAATTGTTAACCTTTTCAACGAAATTTTCTTAAATTCCATTTAAAAAACTTGAGTTTAAAGCGTTGCTTACAACGACTCTTGAAAGTTTTTATGCTAAGCATTCTTTCTTTGATATTTTTTTGTATTGTTTTTTAGCACACCCTTTGAACTTTATTGTGTGTCCCCTCTTTAAGTTTCTGTCATTTTCATGACTTTGCTTAACTCGTTTTCTCCTTTTACATTTCTTTTTGCTCACCCCTTTCTTTTGTCATTTATTGTAAGTTACGCGTATCTGAGCAATCAGAACATTTTTGGCCCTAACTATGCTCGTAAAAACCCTCCCGCCCCCCGCTGACTGTGTTGGCCACGCCCACAAAATACACAGGAATAAACACACAGAGAGAAAAACCAACAGTTAGGTACTCATTTTTTAAATGCTTTGCATAAAATTTGCATATATTTGTGGCATAGTTTATTTAGCGCTATTGTTATTGTTGTTGTTTTCTTTGTTATTGTTGTTGTTGTTGTTCACTGTCCATTTACTTGCCCACAGGGGCAAACAAGAGTCTAAATTGCTGCAACGCCCCCAAAATGTATGCTACACAAATAGTAGAAAGGACAGAAAAACAGAATTCCGCCTATCTGTCTCTCTTTCTCTCTCTCTCTCTTTCTCTGCTTTCATATTATAACTCAATATCTGCGTGAGACTTTCTCGATTCATCGCCGCTTTCTGCTGCAACATTTATATTCATATATGCAGTGTGGAAATGATGTTTGGTCAGAAGGGGAAAAAAAGCGGAATGCCCAACCAAAAATCCCACCAAAAACCATTCAATGGCTGTGCTTTAATTCTTCTTTCTTTTCACTTTTTCTGCTTTTTGTGAGTTAAGAAATTTGCATGCTTTTTACGCACATTTGCATAAACACACACACGCAGCGGGAGGGCAGATGGAGGGGTTGGTATTTAGAAGAGAGTGTCTGCTTTATGGCAAAAATGTTCATCCAATATGTCAAACTTGAAGAGCACGCTTCGTATTTTCTTTCTTTCTCCAAATGTCAAGTGTCATGGCAAATCAATGTACCCCGTTCCCTTTTTCCTCTGCTGACAAGTTGGCAGCACCATTGATGTGTGTTTTGTCAGCCCCCTCCCTCCCTCTATTCAATCAATTTGTGCCAGGCTTCAATAACTAACTGCACATATTGCCTGATTCAATTAACGTCAATAGTTATAGCACTGAACTTCCTTTTGACCATATACTATAGCCATATATATCCTTGAAACAGTTGGCATGTCGATTTGTTGCCCTAATTGCATAAAGTGCAACTAATACACAATGCTTAATGAGCCGCACAGTAATTGAACTTGCTGCAAATTCACAATTTCAACTTGTTTCTACCCACTGGAAACATCCTTTATTTAATTGACTTGAGCATCATCTGCTGCTGCCTTTGGCTTCTGTCTAAGTGGTAAGAGAACAAGTTATTCGCTCTTCCTTTGGCCCAATTAATACTGATGGAATTTTCAACTTAATGAGCCGAGATACAAGTAATTAATCTTTACGTTATTATGCTTTCTGATTACACAGAATTTATCTTGAATTGAAAAGTGCAAAAAGTCAATGCAAAGAAGCTTGATTTAATATTTGCAATATTCATTTTAACGTCTCTTTAAATAATTATAAGAAATTAATTGAAATTTGTATTTAAACGAGCTGACAAATTATGAATAGATATATTTGTTAATTGTTTGTTGGTATAAAATTGCAATATCAGTCTTAAAGTTAAAAATGTAAATAATTGAAATTCTTAAAATAGTAATAATCCAACTTAAAATTGTTCCTTAGAATTGCTCAAATTATTTTGAATATTGTTATACTCCAATCTTATTTTCAATATACATATTAAATTCGGTTTATTTTTTTCTGCTTAATTAGTTGATTATTTTTAAACATTTATGAAATCAATTAAAAGCTATTATTATTATTCAATAAATTTAGCTTTGGAGTGAAGTTTTCTTTAAAGCAGTTAATCAATCGCTCGTTGATTACTTGGCCAATTTGTTGTGGCCACTATTATCGAATTAAAAGTAATTTGTAATTACTGGGCTGCATTTAAACCCTGATCCCGTGACTCTTAGCCCTTTTCGTGTTCTAAACTTAGTTACAGCCTTAGCATGCACAAAATTGTTGCATACGCTTTTGTGATGTCGGTTTTGCCACTTGGCGTTAAGTTGAAAGCAGCTGCCACTTTAACGCGCACTCAGCACAAGTTACGCCCACATTCAGAGCACAATTCGAGCTGACGCCCACAACACACTCACACACACACAACACATACACACATGCTTGGCCCACTCAATTAACGCAACTCATCAGAGGCTGAGAAAACAGAGCACGAAAAGTAGAAGGAGTTAACTCTTGGTTGCGAGTGTGTTAGATTGTGTGTGTGTCAATGTGTGTGGGAGTGTATGTGTAAGTGTGTTAGAAGGGAGTATTTGCTTACGCTTGTATTTGTTTTAACAACTCTGGCTACAATCTAAATGGGTCTGTTCCGAACCTGGGACCTGAATTCTGTATCCTGGATGCTGCGACTTGGCTCTGCCGGAATTCAGCCTGGATGATGTGCTGACTGTTTCACGTTGTTGTTCTTGTTGTTATTACACTGTTTTTTCTTTTTTTTTTTTCTGTTGCCTTTCGCATAATTACTTTGACTCGACTCCTACGACCTTTCTATGAATTACTCAAGAAGTGTTGAGCTCACGTTCACAGTGTGTGCAGTTTGTCTGTTGCCCGGATGTACTTTCTGTGTTTATCCCTTTTTACTGACTTGGTCTTTTCGCTCCTTTTTGCTGTCGTCTGTCGTTCGTTTTATTTATTTCTTTAGCTCGTGTGTTTGTCTGCTAATTTCGTTGCTCGCACGACACGTCAACGGGGTTAGCCCAAGTAAAGCTCAAAGCAACTCACTTACTTCTTAGCACATACACACATATACACAATTGCATAATTTGCTTACATTAGCAGTGAGATACAAGTCGCAATAGGGTTGTCAAGTTTATTTGAGGATGACATTTTACTGCGTTATTGCGATTTAACGCATATTTTTTCATTTATGACAACATTCACTTGCTAAGAAACTTGCAGGGTTTTAAATTATAATTAAAAAAAATATGAAAACGATTCGAAAAATATTTAAAGAGGAATTTAATAGATGTTACAGTCAGAGACTTTAAGGTACATTTGTGAAAGCTGGTAAAATAGTAATGTTACCAATATATTCTAGACATTTTAGTTCTTAAAAAACTGCATTAGCCTTAATTTTGCTTCTTAAACGAGATTTAAAACTACTTTTTAGCTACTTAAGCTTAAAATAAATAAAACATATGCATTAGTTTTTCAATTCGAAATCCTTTTTTTCTTTCATCTCTTTAAAATTCATATTTTTCATAATAACTTTTCTTTGTCTTTTATTCTCTCCACTTTCTACAGCTATTCTTTCCAATTAGTTTTGTATTTTCCATTTCATTTGTCGCTTTAAGCATATTGCCATCAACTTTTTCTCCTAATGTCTTTTTCAATCCTTTGCAATTCTGTCTCTCTCACTTACTCCCTCTCTTGCGTATATTGCTTTCACCTACAATTCTCATTCAGTTTATACAGCTTCTAATGGTAGATTGTGTTGTATATGCTCCGAACATTATCTCTGTTAGCTTTTTAGCCTAACGACCGAAGCAACACCTTTTGCTATTCCCTATTTTCTCATACTCATATTCTCTGCCTCCTCAACTTTCTTTCTCTATCTCTCTCTCTATTGCTGCTTAACTTCCTGGTTCATGTCCATCGCAATTCGCATTGTTAAACTGAATTTATGCGCTCAGCAGCTGCGTCCTCCCCTCAACCGACTAACGATACTTTCTTCTTCTTCATCTTCTTCTACGCCATCTTCTTATTCTACCTTCTTGGCTGCCATTACGTTTATAATTGTCTTGTGCAACTTCTGGCAACGCCATTGCCCCGTCTGGTATTCACAGCTATGTAGTGGCGCCACCTGGTGCCCAACACAAACACTTTCTTCATCTCATTCTCTTTCTTTGCTACTTTTATTTAAGCTTTGACGTTGTGTGTGCATTGGTACACTGAGATAAATATTATTTGAAATTTTGATTAATTGCATGGAATAAGTTAATGTAAAGTGCGTCCACTTTTTTGTATAATAAATATAAATATAGTTAACTTAAATATATTTCATATTAAATATATAATCAAAAAATTCTGATTTAATTCTTATTCTTAGTATTTTTTAATTGGAATATTTTTCAAATATATTTGGACACTTAAATACAGTCGAACTTTAATCAATTATGACTGTATATATTTGTCTTATTCGCATTTTCTCTGAGTTTATACTCACTTTACCTTTCTCTCTTTTGCTGCCCCTCTCTCCCATTCTCCCTTATTCATCTCTTTCTCTTTGGCTGCTCTTGCTTACCTTTCGAGTTAAGTTCTACGGGTTGTGCTTTACTTATTCCCATGCTCATTCCCATTCTTGGCCACTTTCAGGCTCATTGGCTAACTGTTGATTTTGTTAGCCCTCCTCTTCGTGCCTTCTTTCGCCCCTTATTCGCCCCTCTCTTTTGTCTTGTCGATTCCGATTGCGACACACATTTTCTGGCCGTTTTATTTGGTTTCTCTGTATGCTTCTTTTTGTGCCTTCGGCTTGTTTACATTTTCACGCTCGAATTCGCCCCTTGTGCTGTAATTTTCAAGCAGTTTTTGAGCCAACTTCAAACACACACACATTAAGCGGGCTCGACTGCGACTTTGGACTTTTGTTTGTGTCGGGAATCGCCCACTCAACCACCCAAATACTCTGTTCTTGCCACAAATCTCTTGCACCGTTGCCCAACTTCTGTGGGGATTCTTCTCCTTCAGTCTCCACTCTCTCTCTCTTTCCTTTGGCCTGACTTCCGTTTCCTCTGCTTTCAACGAGCTGTTCCTGCCGCCGCTGCCTTTGTGCCACATAAATTTGGTTTAAAATGTATCTCGAACTCATCGCATTTACCTTCCCTCCCACTGTTATCCTGTTGCCCCTGTGTTGTGTCCTGTTTTGTAGTTGGCTTTCTTTTCATGTTGCTTTTGTTTTGTGCTCATTTTCAATTTGAACATTTTAATGTTGTGGTCATAAAATTCTTTTTATTGGCTGTAAAACCCACTTTGGCAACAACAACAAAAATTAGCAGTCTCTTTGCCTTGGCTACTTGAGAGCTGCGTTAAGGTGCGATAAGGATGCCAAAGTATTTGCCAAATTAAACGAGTTGCTGGCGTTTTTTATGCGTCGGGTCATTGGGTTTATACTCTACATATTTACGGGTATATATGTATAATACATACATATAATATACTCACACACACACACACACTTTCAAATTGTGGAGGTCGTCGCGTCATAAAAGTCATTTGCATTGCTAATTTAATTAAAATACAAATTGAAAAAATGAAATCAAAGAAAAGCCAACCAAATTCAATGGGGAGCTGTAAATGCCGGAAGTAAAAAAAAACACGCAAAATTCAAGTATTTGCTCACGTATACATAATAAAGCGGAAACGGAAACCTTTAAAATTCTTATAATGAGCATGTAGTAAAAATATTGCCTGAATTGTGTGAAAATACGATGAGAAATTATGTTTGTGATAAGGAGATATCAAATTATGATAAGGAAATATTGATTGGAAAACAAATATTTAAATAGGTTTTCACTGTTTAACTGGAAAATCGAATAAACGTATAAAATATGCAAAGTCCCAACACAAAAACACACTTTAAATACCATTTTTAAAATAGCTCCATTAAAATATCCCAAAAACTTAATGGCATTTCATTTCCTCTCGCTTTTTCGGTAAATTGACAAATTAACATAAAATGAAATGGAAATTAATGCAGCAACAACTGAAAAGCTATGAAAAGAGGATGGAAAAGCAAACAAATCATAATGCGAATGTTTTGACGTTCCATTTCGACGCAAATATTTGTATTTTGCTATCATTTCATTTGCATTCAACAAACTATAAATTTCCATAATGCAAATTAATGAAGATAAAAAAAAACTCGCCAAGGAAAAATAGGAAAAAGTTTAATTGAAAGAAATTTTACTGAGAAAGTGACCCAACGACCGAGCGACCGGAAGGAAGTGAGCAACAATGTCGAAACACGTGTCAGTGTCAGTGGCAGTCCCGGGAAAGTTAAAAGAAAAACGTCACATTAAAAAAGAAAATGAACTTGTGCAAGACGATCAAAAAAGAGGGAAAATTGGCATGTTTCCGGCGCTAGATTGAGAAATGTTTTGCAAAATGGAAATGAGTGGCAATTGAAAAAGTCGCCAAAACAGATGCTGCTGCTGGCATCAATAATAAAAAATTGACATTAACACTTAATTGAGGCAAGTACAGAGACCTTTGGATATCTCAATTAAATGCTAACAGTTAGTCAGAGAGAGGTTGTCAGAGAGATTGATGTATCTGTTGCCTTCTTCCTGGTGTGTTAACTTACATATTGGACAGACTGTTGAATAATTGGATTGCGAGCATGGGATCTAATTATAAGCAAACAAGTGTACTTTAAATCGTTAATTTAATTGACAATCAAATCGAGTTAATTATAGTCGGTTTTCATGAAATATCGAATTCGAGGAGTTGATTGCCTGAATTCGATATTCTTAAAATTTTTAAACAAAAATATATGAATTTGAATGCAGAATGAATTAAGAGGACAAACAATGATCGTAATGACATTCTGTTTTAAAATCTGTTCATATTTAGCAAAGTTATGCAATTTTAAAGTTGGTCCGGTTTTCAACCAATTCCAAAGGTTTTCTTTCTTTTAAATTCATTTCTTGGATAACTCAATATACTGCAACTCTTGTTGCCATAAAAAAGTCTTGCAAGAAAAGTAACGATCTATGAACACAACAAGACTTAAAGTGAAAGTGTTATTTTTTTTCTGCTTTTAGCCAATAGATGCTGTTCAATGTGCAATGTGTCGTAATGATTTTTCAAGTGTTACTTGTACGAATGCAACACACGAACTTTGCCTTCAAAACTTGCCACACCAGTTAGCCAGGCTGTCAAGTGGTTGGCTAACAGCTAACGGCACATGGGAAGCTGGTTAAAAGGCAATGCAAGAAGAAGGCAATGACCAAAGCCTGAGCCTGAGATCGAGACCAAAGACTGAAGGGCCCTCTCAATGACGACCTTTTTGCTTTTTTTGTTATTGCCTTTTGCTGTTGCAGTTAGCCAAAAGTGTTGCAAATTACTGGCAAACCGGTTTTTAAGGGTCTTTGTCCAGCAGAAATGGGTCAATAAGAAATTCAAATGCAGAAAAAACATCAACCAAAAAAAGAAGAAAAAATTGAAGTGCGGCCTGTTGAATTTTGTGGTTGCGCCTTTAGGGTATCGCGAATTTCAGGCACAGTTCATTGACTCCTCAACTGTGGCAGGGCCAGCATTGAATCGAAATTAGTGCAGCCAAAAAGAGAATCCAACTTGGAGAGAAAAGAAGAGGGGAGACGGCAGCCAAGTGGCAAACGTGTTTTTTTCCTCTCACAATGCAGCTGGCAAGAAGACAAATGGCATATAAAATATCAAGGCTAAAAAGCTTTGACTCCTCCGATGATAATGCCAAGAAAATGCAAAAATTTTATGTGGCCATGATTTACAGGCGGCTATCAAAAAGCGTTAAAATAAATAAACTCGAGCTTGGCTATGGTGCAATTGGAAATTGTTTGTAAAAGAATTTGTTATTTGGTTTTATGATTTAAGAGTGCACAGAATTTATGCTTAATATTTTGAAAATATTTACGAGTGTCTTTTGCAATAAAATTGGAGAAGACAAAGGAAACTTTAATGCTTCTATTCTTATTATTTATTGATATAAAGTTAAAGATTTTGTTAGACCAAAAATAGCTCAACATATATCTTTTTTTTTATATCGCTTAATATATAATTCCTATTTAAATAATCAAAACAACAAAGAATTTTAAATATTTCTTTTAAAATCATAGTTTTAACAAGTGCATACAAAATTTGTCTTTATGTTTTATGACAACTTTCAGCTAATGTCATTGAAAAATTTAACAAATTATTAAACTTGTGGCAATGTATCAACTGTTTTCTCATATTTTAGGAACATTATAAAATCATTTTGTGCTTAGATTGTGCAACAATTTGTGTTTAGTCATTTATTTAGAAAAACAAAGAGATAGAGATAAAAGGAAAGAAAGAGAGTGAGATAGAGAGATTGTCAGATAGTGGACATGGGTAACTAATGGGACACATGACATAAATCGCAATTTTTATGACATTTAGTCGTAAGTGATAATCAAATAAAGGCACAGCTGACCACTAAAAATGTTGATATTAGAACTAAGCACACAATATTATTAATATTTAATGCGCTTGCCCGAAAAACCTGCACATTTTATTATAAGCCGGCATTTTTATCAGCACCGTCGTCGTCGTCGAGTCCCCAAACAATGGAAAGAATGTTGTGAATGGGGTGGGGTGGCAACTCTGGTGGACGTTGACGAACCTGGAAAGCCGCTTAAATTGTTTGCCCGTCCGTTGGTTGTTGGTTGTTGTGGCTGATTTAATATTTAGCACGCCTGGACAGACCTTGAGGGCAGGGGGCTGGGGCTGGTGGATGGTGAAAGGGGGAAGAGGGCAATGGAACTGCCTTAGTAAAATTTTAATGCGCTTTTGATGATGGCCATAAAATGGCAAACAAAATGCATGTGGGCGTTTGTTGAGGCGTGGCATTGCATGTGGAATCTCTGCGCTAGATAAAATATTAATTTATTTTTTGTTCTTGTTTTTCTTCTTTTTTTTTTTTGCTCTCTTTTACTTTCGCTTGCCCCCCTTACACTCTTGTCCATGTCGTTCCCTCTCCCAACTGTGCTCGTTGCGTTGTGTCCTGCGGACATTGCAATGCCGCCGCCGCATCCAAGCTTATAGTGCCTCATAAAATTTTACGTATGTATCCTGCTCTTATTTTTAAATAACTGTTTCGTGTTTTGCCACTGTTTTTACCCTCCGAGTCCCCCACTCCCATTTCTTTCTCCCCCTCTCTCTATGCACACTTGTGTGTTATTAATATTTTCATTTTGACGCGGTTTATTTGCCTTTTCGCATATATTTCTTTTCCCCCTAGTTTCCTTTTTTTGCTCTTGTTTTTTGTTTTTATTTCAACGCCTTTTGCATTACTTATGTACTGTTTATTAATTTCAACATTGGCGCGTGCTGTTTTTTTTTTTTGACAGTGGGTCAGTAAAGTTTTCAACCACTCTGAATTGAGTGTGTTTATGTTTGTCTTCGTTTTTATGGCAACTGTTTTTGTGTTTTGCCATCTTTCATAGATTTTTGTTTTGCTATTTTTCGTAATTTATGGGCGAGAGATTGAAATAAATTATTTTACGCAAATATATGCGAATTTTATGCAATTTTAATGCAGATCTCTAAAAATGTTTCATATCCTAGCGATAACCTTGGCGATTTCTAAATTTTTGTTTCTATTTTATTTTATCCCTGATTTTGAATTAATTTTAAAGAATAAAAAAAATAAAATTTTGTGATTTCATTGTAGTTTAGTTTAATTTCATATCCTAAATGACTTTTTCGTACATATCTTGTAGCCTCCCCCTTTTTAGTAAAGTCTCTGCAGGCAATTTCCCAATAAGGGAATTGTTAGATGAATTATTTACTCGAAATTCGCACCACATTATGGCCATAGATTAATGTCAGCTCTCTGCTGTTTTACGAGCCACATTTTCACAAACACGCCATACACACTAAGCGAGAGAGAGAGTGAGAAAGAGTGGGGGCGAGAAAGAGATGTAGCATATTAAAGTGTGTGTTCTATTACTTAATTATTAATAACGCAGCTTTAGTCAGCTCATCGCTTCGCACACACTTAACATTTTCCAGCTGGTTGAGAGTTGTCCACAAGCGTTTGCGATTCAAGATAAACAACTTGCAGCACCAACCCCCTGCCCTCAATCCGTCCTTGAAACCACAGAACTTTTCTAATTAGTTTTTGTGCACAGTGCGCTTTATAGTTATGCATTTTACTTCTTGACTGTAGCAAGTTGAAAGTGGCAAGTGGGGATAAAAGTGGAAGTTTTGCACTCATTTTGCATTTATTGCAAATTGCGTTGAGGAAGCTTGGACATTGGGTAATGTCTGCAATAATTGTAAATGTCGCAATTATCGAGCGAGTTTCAAGTAAAAAAACAAAAATAAATTAAGTCTTGTTAATGAGAACTGCTTTATTAAATGAATGTCATGCCTTGAAGCGACCATTCATATATTACTTGACTCCTGAAAGGAGAAAGTATCTTATGTGCAACTGTGGAGAGGATTTAGAATTTTGAGTGCATGTGTTTTTGCTAAGCAACGCTAATTAACGTTAACGTAAATTTCCGTTGGCATAGCAAAATTTATGGAGAAGGAGAAAATTCCATAAAACAGCTGTAAAGTGCTTTTATTGTGAAGCGATTAAATATCTACTTGAGAAGCAAAGCAAAGGTCTCGATATAGAAATTGTATCGAGATTGCAATACAAATACCAAACAATATTTACACAGAGCTCTCTCAATTTTCAAGCTAATATATTTTAAATTAAGCTTGCAATTGACTTTTAATAAATTTATGCACAAGTGCATAAATATGAAGAATTCATTTTCAACAACAAGATTTCAATCTAATTATAATTTAAATGTAAATATATTTTCGAAAATTTGTTAAAAATCAAATTAAATCCATTTCCTCTTTCTTGTCTTTAAACAACTTCAAGATTGCTTTTAATCTTCACTTTGCGCTAAGCCAAGATTTCCCAAAAGAAATATAAATACAAAATGAAAAAAGAACAAATTCCTGTAGGCCTCAATGCCTTTATAAGCCACTTAATCAAGCTTTCCTTCCACTTTGCACCCGATCCAATTTTTGGCAGCTGTCAATTACCGCCTTAGCACGACACGCCCTCTGTCTTTGTTTTTGGATATTGGGCAAAATCTGTGCAAACATTTTCGAAGTAAAAGTGCAAAATTTGATGCGCAGACTTATCGATGAATTTCCATGAATAATAAATATTTTTAGGAACTGCTCCAAACAAGATTTACGCCAAAGAGACAAAAAGCAATCAGACCAACATCCCTCTGTCGTCGTCCCCAGTGAATGGAAAGCTTGTGCTAATTGAACATTTAACCCATTACAGACACAAATAACTCCCACTCTTGTCAAATGAATAAATAGGAAACTCAACGAAATGAGACGAAGCAAATTTACAGCTTAAATTTAACATAAATTTCCATGCCAACAGGCGCCTCATTATAATTTGCCATAAATTAACAAGCTGCCCCTTAAGATATATAGTATTTATATACTTATATATTTATGTATGTATGTAGTACATGTTGAGAGCATTATGTATTTTGTAGGTTTTTGTTAAAGATTTTAGACATGTTTGGCTCGCGGGCGTCGGCTGGAAAACTCATTAACGTCGTAATTTTCGACAAATTTATAAATGTTAATTGGAAAATGCTCTCGGTCTTTTTGGTCTTTCGTCTTTTAGCTCAAGTTCTTGCACTTGGCGGCACTCTCTCACTCTCACTTCACTCACTCTCTATCTCTAGACAAAAACTGCTTATTAAATTATGCTAATGAGTTTTGCTCGCGCCAACTGTCAGTGAAAATGCCAAGCAATTTTTTATTTTGGGGAAAAACCCCGTGCCAAAAACCGTAAGGCCAACCAAACGAAAAATTCCAATTATAAAACGGCAGTAGCACAAGAAATAACAACAAAAATGGAGTAACTATAGTACGAACTGAAAATTGAATACTCTAGAGCAATATTTAACACTATGAATGTAAATCGAATAATGATAAATTGCAGAATTAACTGAGCAGTTAAAAGTTTCAGAGAAATAATAGTTTAGTCAAAAGTAATATTAAAGGAAAGCGAAGAGATGCAAAATGTAGTTACTTAAATAAAATTGTTGCATTAAATAAAAGTTTTTACAAAACAAAAACCATTTCTTGATTTTCATGTTATTTTATTAAAAAATAAATTAAAATTAAATTTATTAAATTAAAATATTTAAAATAATATTTAAAACAAGCTAATTAAAGAAATAACAACGTCTATCAGCTCTAACAGTTTTTTAAAATAATTTTAAAAATAACCATGTGAACATAATTTTTTTTTTTAACTGTATATAGTACCTAATAGAGTTCTCAGTGATTGCCTCAATGTGTTGCACAATCACAATACATATATTTTCCACTGCAAGAAGTATAAAAACGAGTCTGAAAATTGGTCAGACTGAAATATCAGGCCGTGTGTGTGTTTATGTGTGTGTGTGACTGTGACTGCATTCATTGCAATTTTTGGGGCTACAGTCTGTGCTGTGCAGAGTCCTTGGCTCGTTTATTAATTAGTCAGGACAATGCGGGAGTGTGCAGAATGAGAAAATCCAAAAAACTCATTGTCTGTTCTTTGTTTTTATTGCTTTTGTTGTTGTTATTTCTGGGGGTTGTGGTCAAAGCCTGCATTTGACAGTTGACCAGGCTCGAAATTTCTGTTAACATGCTGTTCTTTCGTATACTTCAATCTCTGATAATGGTGTTTTTCTTGTTGTTGTCGTTGCAGGATGTCTTGCATAAAATTTGCAATCCACATGGCCAAGTGCTGCGCATTGTTATCTTCAAAAAGAATGGCGTACAGGCCATGGTCGAATTTGATAGCCTCGATGCGGCAACACGTGCACGCGAGAATCTCAATGGAGCTGACATTTATGCCGGTTGCTGCACTCTTAAAATTGATTTTGCCAAGGTAAGTTCAACAACTATTTCTATTATTTATAATACAAAATTTAAAATTCTTTTTATTTGCAGCCAGAGAAATTGAATGTTTATAAGAATGAAACAGACACCAGCTGGGATTATACCCTGAGCACAGGTGAGATTCAACCAAGTGCGTTCACATTTTTTACTATATCTATTTCTTACTAGTCTATAAGTAAAATACCTATGCACCTCTACATATGGCATACGAATACAACTACAATATAATCTATATCATCTATATATCTATCATGAGCAAACACAACACAAATGCATTGCCCATATTTACACATATACACACAAACGCACACAGACACTCACCTACACACACACCTGCTTTTTATTGCCCACATGTGGAGAGAGTTGTAAAAATTATAATTATCCCTATATGCATAAACAATATTTTGCAAATTAGTTAGCTCTACATTTTTTTTCAACATTATTATTTTAGTTTCGGATTTTTACAAGCTCAACTTTTAGGTAGCTAAAAACTTTGAATGTATCAACTTTTTCAATTGCCAAACACATTTTTTATTTACATTTTTAATTTATTTATTTACCAGCGCTTAAACTTTGACACTTCAGTGTGCGTTTAATATGCGAGTGTGTGCGTATTAATGTGTGTGTGTGTGTGAAATTTAAGAGTTGATGTTTACGATAAACAACTTAAATGAGAATTTTTAATTTATGTATGTACAACATGGCGTATGCGCAATCAACGGATGTAGTTTTATTGAGCGAGTCTTGTGAATTATTAACAATATTTGATTATTTAAATCTATTTATATTTTACTTGATTTATTTTATGTGTTTTTATAATTATTTTTTCTTTCATTATAAAACTAAATAAGCGTATACTTATTATTTGTTGTGTATGATATATCAGAAATCTTTGCCGTATACGTTAATATTTCACTATGACGTATACTTGATATTTGTGATTGTCTTTAAGCCTTTGGTTAGACTTTAAGTCCTGCTAACATTTGTGCTACAAAGCCGTCTAAAGTCTGAGCTGCCTAATTGCCACACCAAAGCTGTCGGGCTTAAAACGCAACTGACATCAACCACAAACAGCAAACAACAAAAGCAACAACAACTACAACAACAACGGAACATCAAACATTAATGATACTCGAGCAGAGAGCGTCAAAGTCAGCAAATAGCAAAGTGCAAAGAGCAACAGCAACAGCGACAGAGGCACAACAAACAACGCCCACATTGGCCACATCAAGAACACAAACTGCACCTGGTGCCCATCTTCCTCTTCTTCTTTTTCTTCCACTTCCTTAGTCTCTTGCCCCCCTCTGTTGTCAGCCAATCCCGCAGCACATTTCTCGCTTTTATGACAGTCGACAAAGTTGCGCCGTTAAATGCCATTTTTAATTTTTATATATATTTCACTTTGAATAAAAATGAAATTAAATGTTGCGCCGGTTCTTGTTGTTCATGTTGTTGTTGTTGTTGTTGTTGTTGTTGTTGTTGTTTCTGCTGCTGTGTGTTGTGTTGGCAGACAGCGAGGCGGCAACGTTGTCAGGCAATTTGTTTGCCAGTCGACACACAGTCAGACAGACAGAAGTAACAACTTCAAAAGGCCGACAAACTGCACAAAATCTCGCCCGTTTTTCGCCCGTGACAGGCCAACAACGCACCAATGTTGCAAGTGTCAACATTGCAGCCGCAGCAACAACAACAACAGCAACAACAACAAAAAGGCCAAAGCCACAATAACTCAGACAGCAGTCGACTCACTGTCATATTTGCCCGTGTTGTTCTTGTTGTTGTTGCTGGAAAAAGTCGACAAACTTTTGGCTGTTGCATGTCCCTTGAATTTATCTGCTTGTTGTTGTTGTTGTTGCTTGTCTGGCTGTGTTTGTTTTTGCCACAATCGAATGGACCTGGTCCGAGGTCGAGTTGAGTAACGCAGCTGCCATTTGCCAGCCTCTCAATGAATGGCCAAAATGAATGAACTTGTGACTCGCCTTGCCACATTATGTGGGCGTGTAAATTAGGCCTCAAACAACAGACAGAAAGAGTTGGCGAATGAGTGCATCCTTGTCTGTTTGGGTAGAATGAACATGCCACTTTGAATCTGGCCGGGTCTGGACTGGTATGGTCTGCTCTGGTCATTTGGTGGCACCACAGTTCTGTTTTTCATTCCAATTGCAGCAACTTCGCACTGTCCTCCATTGTCTGTTTGATGCGTTTTTCCACTTGGTTAGTTGCAATTGCAATTCCATTGCTGTGCCGGCTTTCAACCTTAAATGATCGCAGCTGAGTCTTTTGCTCGTTAAATTGTTTCTTTAGCTTAACAAAAAATGCATTCTTAAATATAGTAGATAATTGATTATATTCGATAATTTTAGTAATGATCAACTTAATAACCTACAATTACTTATTGGAACAAGTAAATTTAGTTGAAAAATTGAAGAAATTATTTACTTATTGATTTATCGATTATCAAACTTAATCAGTTTTCATATCTTTTAAACCGTCAAGACCTTCTTCAAGCCGTTTTCCTTACTACTTTCTATTTTCTTGTATGGTAATTTTCCATTATGCAACTTTTCCATTAGTCAATGTTTCTAAAGAGTTTTGCCACATTTGACCTTCGACCTTATACATATATGACAGCTCTTATAAAGTGTGGTGTGTTCTGGTCAGCAGACCAATCAATAGAATTCATTAAAATTGCTGCTGGTGACATTGCCACGCCCACAACTTGTGTATGAATTTATTAGGAAAAGAAAAGGAAAACTAAGTGAAACAAAAGTAAACTAAGTATAGCAAGTTAAATATGAAGTGAAAAATGCAAACAAAATATTTGCATACGATTTTCTTCGGGTTTAAGGAGTTGGAAAACCGCAAGCAATCGATTTAAGCGACCAAAAAAGTGTCCTGGGTTCTGCGTCTTTAGGTAAACAACTGAAACAATCCACAAATTGTTTAGAGAGAGAGAGAGGGGTAAAAGGGGTGGGGGTGGTGGTGGTGGTAAACCAACTTTGCAGCACACAAAACTTCATCAAGTGTAGACCAAAAATGTTGTTGTTATTTGCATTTGCCAACCGTCAGGGTCGTTTTCAGACTGCCGTCAACTGACAGCTAGCTGCATATTTAGTAGCTGAATTTCCCCTTACCCTTTAGAAGTGGTTGATACCTGCATATTTCGAAGGCGGGGAGGGAAAAGGGGTTAGAGATAGGAACAGTCACTTGACGAGCAGTTTTAGCTATGTGCGCCCGCGTGTTTTGTTAATTTTCCACTCATTTTCCATGGTCGCGTCTTGGGGTTTTACTTCACTTCCTCTTTAGCTCCTTCCGTTCCGTTCTTGCGCTCTTCCGCTTTCCGTTATCCTGCTGCCATGACTCTTAGATGGATATGTATTCTTATGCTCATCGCATTTAGCTTGTTTCGTGTTGTCACGCAACGCGCTTCTTTCTTTCTTTTTCTTTGTGGCCAACAAAGCTCGCCCTCTGTCTCTCCATTTAACTGCAAATTGTTTTTTATATTTCCCCTTAGTTTTTCCAGTTTCAGTTTTAGTTTTATTTTGTAGTCAGTCAGTGAGTCGAGTCGAGTTGAGTTGAGGTTGCCTTCAAGTTTTGCTTTTCTAGCCCAAGGACGTTCGATTTTTCAGTGTTCAGTTCGCCGCTTGACAAAACGTGCGCTACGTTACGTATACGTAATGTGCTTGCAGCCCCTATTTGCCCCGACACTCGCAAAGTGACAGCGTCGTTTTGCTGGTCGCTTAAACACAAGGGTCAGCTAATTGGACTCGTATTTCTTTTTTGTGGGGTGTTGTTTAGAACTATTCAATTTTATTACAATCACTCTCGAGCTCGTCAAAATGACTTGCAGATTACAGGGATAAATAAAGACAGAGTTTTCGCATATTGTTTTTCTATGCGATTATTATTTAACATTTGCCTATCAGTAATTAATTAGCTTCTCTGTCCACATTTCCACACGATCAATCAGTATTATCCAATGCTGTCCAAAGTAAACAGCCCGACCGGAAAGTACCAAACATATGCGCCATGTTGTGCTATTATCGTATCATTTAACCGTAAAAAAATTTGTAAGCGCCCCCAAAACTATGCTATAATTAACCACAAAATGCCAGCAACGACGACCTCAACACAACACAAAAAGAGTGTGAGTGAGAGGGGGAAAAACCTGCATTGTAATGGCTGTCATTATTTATTTATGAATGCATGACAATAACAATAACAAAGCACCACAAAAATGATGGCAGTAAAGCTAAAACATATGCGACTGCAAAATACCCTTTGAAAATAACATGTTTAGTTCTATTCTCTATTCTCTTTTGAGCGCCATTCTTAAACGTTACGTTTTTAATGCTTTATTCTCTTTTGAGCGCCATTCTCAAACGTTTTACAACTCGTGCGAGAATAAGCTTTTATTTTTAACAGATATAAGTGACTATTTATATGTTATGTGCGTTATTCTCTTGGATTTCTCCGTCCTACTTTGTACGGTATTCTTAAACATTTTTATCTCAACAATTCAGATTGCTTTCCAACACTCATAATTAGATCTATAATATAAATATCTAGATATTTTTAAAGTTCTCTTTGATTTTTCCATTCTGTTTCGTGCTACGTTCGCAAACGTTTTAACCAAAATGTAGATTCAACAACTTACAACAGCTTATGCCTTAATTAGAGGGTATAATCAGTTTCTGCTATCGCCACACAAAACACAAGTTTCAATAAAAACCAAAAAAAAAAAAAAAAAAAAACGTAAACAACCAAATGCCAAAAGTCATCAAAAGCAGAAACACAAATAACTGTAAGGGAAATCCCCATTTCAGCCCCTCTGTCCCTTTGCCCACAAAAAAAGAGAAACAAAGCACATTAAAAAGCTGCATAAATAGAACCATTTTAAATATGAGCAAGGGAGAAGGATGACATAAAACATGACAAAACTATTTTACGTTTATGATTAAATCATGCATGAGTGTGTGTGTGTGTGTGTGTGTGTATTTATGTGTATATGTATGATGGGGGTACCTTCAGGACTAAAAGGTGTTCCTTGCTTCATTATGTGACTAGCAGCAGGCGATGGCATCCAACTATCGAATTAAATACGCATAAATAATTCATATGAAAGGACAACCATGTATGCAAATGACAATGACAACCCTAAAGCATTGCGGTGTGTTGCGTTTGCGTTGCGTTGGCAACTCTGTGATTTCAATTATGCGACCGTCGTCTAACGAAATAAAACGAAAACTTTTATTTATTTAAATTGCAATCGAAGGATGTTTAGAGACATGCTCCTTGTTCCTTGTTATTTCATTCGCCCCGTTGGCTGCTTATCCTAAATCAACATTTTTTTTTGTTGTTACAGTTGTTGTTTTCTCTGTTTGTTGTTGCTGTAGTCATGGCAAGAGTCCTTGGGCTCGCACAGTTGCCAAGGCTCTTCACTGTTTCTTAGGCACTTTATTTTTATGACACGACAATTTCTGGGTGTGTGCTGTATGTGTGTGTGTGTGTGTATGTGTGTGGGAGTGACAGTAGATGGGGCAAGTCCTTTGCCAGCTGATTATTTTCGTTTTATCTAGAGCCTTGCGCTATTTCGGACCCTCAATTTGTTTTTAGTGCCACATTTGGCCCAGACTATTCAGCCATATGCTCCTCCGCCCTGCTCCCTACGTATATCAAATCCCCCACCCTATGCCTGATATAATGCATTGCAATTATAACGGTTTATTTTTCAGCGTGGTCTATTTTATGTCAAGCGACAAACTTCGTGTAATCAGTGTGAATAATTTGCTTTTATGCCCTCCGATATGGGCATTTTATTTGCTTTTATCATAATGGCCAACCCTTCGTCCCCCTCACCCTGATATAATTGTTGTTGTGACTGCTTTTTGTCTGGCGTCAACTTTAACATTTAGATCCAATTAAAATTGCTTTTTATAGCTAAATATACACACACACACACACACACATTAAGTCTGTGGCATTTGATGAAGACTTTGCCTCAGTTGACCAAACTTTGTTTCTGGGCTTTGGGGTTTTTTTTTGACGACACTTCAGTGCGCATATTTGAGGCCTTTCCCCAGTTGGTCATCACATAAGCTGGTAACATGCTTTTTGTTTTACTCGAAACCTAATGTGGCGCATCAAAAGTGCTGTTAACTCTTGAGGTTTGTCTCCCATCATTGAGTTAAATTGAGCAGATGAGCCCTCAGTCTAAGCCGTTTTATAGGATTTAAAATCGGTCATGCAAATACTGTATTCAATTGTATACAGAACTCTTAATGACTGATGGAATTGCGTTTCTTATAAATAATTTAATGAAGAAGTCAATGATTAAACATTGATTGATACTTGATTGACAATCATAATAATGATTGATAATGATTGGCAATCATTTGGGACAGTGTTTCTTAAAATGATTGAACAATTTATTGATGATGATTGACACTTTATTTGATTGTCAATCATTAAAGTGCAGATTCGCCATCTAGAATGACTGGCAATGATTGAAAAACAATATCATTACAAAATTATTTAGTAAAATTATTTAAAATTAATAACCATTGAAGACTTGTCTTCTAAAATGATTGACTAAATGTTTGATGATGATTGAATTACTAGAATAATTCACTTATTTATTGATTATGATTGACTGAACGGTTGCGTGATTCAGTAAAAAATATGACTCTTATCACAGTGTTCAGAAGTATCAAGCACAACATTAAGTTACTTGATTGTCTGATTGATTGCTTTTTATAACACTATTCTTACATATATTGAACATAATCAACAACCACATGCGCAATTCCAACTACATATTTTTGATTTTTGACTAATATTTTTTTTCGTTTCCTTACTGGCTCTACTAATCAATTTCTTATAATCATACGCCACATATCATTCATTTACACAGCTTTATATTGAATACGAATACCTAGTTATATATTCTATATATATACTTAAGATTAGTTTAACCTTATAAGCCACTAACTACTCAGCTTTTACAACTTTAACAACATATCTTTGATATCCCACAACAATCTACTTTTGAAATATTATTGAATTTTGTTTTTCGATTGTTTGTGAGAGAATTTTAAATTTTAAGCCATTTTGAGGAACACAGCAAATATTTAAATTTTAAAAAGTTTGTGGAAAGTAAAAAAAAAATAATGAAAAGAAAAATGAAGTTCATGAAAAGCAGCTATCGACTTCAACGCACAACTTTTATCCTGTCTACACAAAATCAACACAAGCATCCACGGCAAGCAACAAACACTTCAAAAACCACAAAAACAACAACCACAACAACCACACCAACAACCACTGTCACAACAAAGACAACAAAACACAAGCGCCTACTAAAATGAACCGCAAAACATTAAACATTAAAAACAACATTTTCAAAATACATGTTATCAAATATTGATGACAATTCTTTCACTGCTAATACTAAAATAACAAATACACTAAAATATATACAAGAACAACATACAAAGAAACATTGTGTATTATAAGACAAAGTACCACAACAACAACAACAAGAACAACATCCAGCCAGCAACAACAACAAGCAACAAAGCCAATGCCTTCAAAATGAAATTCATAATAAATTTTTAACAAGAGCAGCAGCAATAATGTGTGCAGTAGCAACAACAAGAACAACAACTACAACAACCAGTACAATCTCAGTCCAATAAAAACTACAACTACAACAACAACAACATCACGATTAAAAAATTATATAAAAAAAAGCTTTTTCTCGCACTGTAAAAAAACAACAACAAAACAACAACAAGAAACTGCGCGCCAAAAAATAAAATGTTCACTAACAAATTTAACTGATAATTATAATGCCTAAGTTTTTTGATTTAATTTGTTTGACTTTATGTTTTTCATATTTTTCTTTTTTCATGGCAGTGTTTAAAAAGGTAGTAACAATAACAACAACTACTACAGCAACAACAAACAACTACAACAACAACTACAGCTAAAATTATATAAACAACAAAACACGGAACCCAATTCCCGATATATATATATTTAAATATATATACAACTGTAGGTGCCCACTAACAACAATCAGAATGCGTTGTCATAGCTCCTTTCCCTCCAGAAACAGAAAAACGCCCGCCTGCCTACCTGCCTGACCACCCAAATAACTAATTTAATTTTCACTTAACAAAAGAATGAAAAACTAATACTACTATTTTTTGTTGTGTGTGTGTAAGTTCCAGAACAGAAAAGCAAAGAAAAAACCCATAAGACATTTTTTTTCAATAGATTCCCTATGAAACAACAACAACAACAGCTAATACAATTACTACTACTACTACTATTACTACTACTACTACTACAACAACAACAGCTACAACAACAACAGTATGCAACTAAAATAAAAATTTATATATATCCAAGAATGCACCAAGTTTTAAGTACAAGATTTCAATTTTATGCAATTTATACAACAACCAAAAAAAGAAAAGAAAAGAAAAGAAATGAAATTCAAAAACCAACCACGAAAATGCAAGCATAGAATATATAGAATATATATATGTATATATATAAATACACATATTTATACATATATATAGATATATATATCAAACTCTATCTCTGGGCAGGACTAAGCATCACAACAAAAAAAACGAAACTCGCAGACAAAATCAAATATAAATCTATACATATAAATATATATAAATATAAATATATAAACGTCTTCTTGCTCTGTCTCTATATATACGTATATGTGTAGATATATATCTAATCACAATCTCAAATCACAAAAAAAAAAAAAAACCAACACTATTCTACTATCTATATCTATCTCGCTTGTGTTTGTCTGTGTGCAGGGATGCATGGCACGGGCAGCGACGCTACAGACGTAACAAGAATTGTTGTTGTTGGACTTAAAGACGATCGTCGTTATATAGTTGATGATCATATTGAAGAGAATGATCATGATGATCACAACGCGGGAACTGTAACGGAAACGGATTGGGGATTGGAGCAAACGGAAAAGGAAACGGAAACGGAAATGGAAGCAGCAGCAGCAAAAACGGGATCAAATCCCTTAAAAATATTAACAGTCACTGCTACAGTTACTACTAGAACTACTACAAACACTACTACTACCGAAACTGCTAGTACTACGACATCATCAACTACATCCCCAATATATAGTCGAGATAAATCGCACAATTTGAACAGATCCTTGAAATATTTAAGCGCCGTACGCTGAACACGAAAGTTTTTGAATTTGTATTGCATAAAACTGAAAAGCTATACAGAAAAGCGATTTATTGATTGTTATCGCTAATCGTTATCATTATCGGAATCAAATGTTGCCAATTGTGGTTGTTGCTGTGCCTGATGTTGACAATCCGACGAGCTGCTAGAAACAAAATAAAAATCAATAGAAATCGTGACTTAAAAAAAAAAACTTATCGATGAACAACTTCTGTTTGAACCTATTGATCGAGATATATATCTTGCTTATATATATATAATTTTTGTTCTGTATATCATACCATGAACCACAAAATTAAAATTCAAGCTTCAATTTTATTTAATTTACAATTTTGTTGATAAAAAAAAAAACCAAAAAAAAATCGAAAAAATATGAAATATGAAAAATAATATTTACCATTGGGATCTGTTCAAAGTTATGTGACTATATTGCTATATATGTATTATTGCAACTGATTTTTGGGGCATGTAGAGAGAAGTTGTATGTACGCCCGGTCGGTATAAGTCGGTCATGTATGTAGATTCTAACGGTACACATAATGAATGAATATTATTATCATTGTGTACTGTTCTGTTCTGTGGACAGAAAAAAAGAGGAAAATTTAAAAAAAAAAAGTAAAATGAAAGAGAAACGACTTCAGCAACGTTGCGTTTATCACACACACACACAGCTACTGTGACTGGAGGTGAGTCAGTTGAAGCACTCTATTCTAAATAATAACTACTACCTACTTACCTACAATACAATATCATAGTTTGTAAGTGCAACTCTCGACTCGACGTGCAACCAAATTATCCCCTTTACTAGTTTAAGCAGAGCACGAAAAAAATATAAAATACTCACTTTAATTATAGCTCCCAAATTCGCATCTAGTTTCAGTAAATTGGATAGACTTTTAAGAATCTCCTGCCCCGTTGAGATCGTTAAGAACCAAACAGAGTTTACTATAAATGGATTCAATAGATACTCTAACCATATACTCGTATTATTGAGCAACTACAACCATATCATTTTTGTGGTTCATGGTAAAGCGAATATTTTTGTTTTTATTTGATTCTCTTTAAGAATATCATTATTTTTATTGTATAATTCATTTGAACTGTTGAATATTTTTGCCATAAAAGTCGAGTTAACCCACTTTGTCCATAAAAAAAATGTGCAACAATCGATGTTTAGAACAGGTTCTAAATCAACTCCAATTGAACGTGGCCAAAACGAGCTTTGTAGACGTAGTTAAAGCTGCATTTATTGGGGTCGCGTTTTGTTATTGTTGTTGTTAATCTTGTGCTGGTCAGTTTGCCAGTTGACCATGAATATCACATGCGGAGCATTGTCCCCGATATCATGAAATGTTGTCTAATAATCCATCTATCCCATTGAATTTTCAACTTTCGATCATCAATTCTGATTCTGCAAATCAGTTGAAATTGTCAGCATTTAATTAATTTCGTTAAAATGTTTTTGCTGTCATAAATTAAACCACTTCAAATTGTTATATAAAAGTATTTTGACGCAAAATGAAATTCAACATGATGTCTCGCATATTTGTTGTTGTTGTTATGGTTGTCGTTGTTGTTTTGCTTGTTGTTTACTGACCTGCCTCAAACCTCAAATGAAATTAGTTTAGCCCACTCGTTGCGTCTGGTTTCGGGTTTGGTTTTGTTCCCCTGTTTCTTGTTGTTTTTTATATACTTTATTATATGGCATATAGTATACAAAAACTGATTCATTGACATGCAAAAGGCAATGAATAACGTGGGCGAGCAGCTGAGGTTGAACGAACGACCCGCAACATTTATGTATATGTTTTTTAAAATCCCACAACTCTCTCTCTCTCCTCTTTCTATCACTGGTTTGTTTGTTGACTCCCTTTTTGGTCAGGTGCTGGTTTAGTTTGTTTGTTTGTTTCTGGTTTAGTTATTCTCTAGGATATGGTTTTAATTCTTTTTATTCAACATAACTTTTTTTATATGGTCTTCTCTTTTGTTTTTCTATTTCATTTGGATGATAAAATATACAGAATATAACTCTTTAAGCATCAGACACCATTTTGAACAACAGTTTCTTTTAGTTAGATTTTAGTGAACAACGCGAACAACAAGTACAACAAAAAACAACAACAACGACACACACACCACAACAGTTCAAGATCAACCAATCCCAACAACCAATCCAACCAAACCAAACCAACAAATTCAACAAATTTGTGGAAACATTTATCACGCGCAAATTGTTTGCCGTTTTTGCTCTTATCTCATTTCAGTTAAGGAGATTGGAAATGGTCGCTCGCCATTACTGCAGGAGCCTCTTTACGGTACACGACCTCAGCCCTACAGTGAGTAGAAGGCGCCTATTCATTTGTAGTTTCTGTTTAGCTGACAAATGTTGTACCTCCTACTCCTCTCCTCCTACTTTCTCCTACCCCCCTACAAACGTTTTTATCCATCCAATCCATATCCAATATTTCAGTGAATATTACTTAAAAAAAAAAAGAAAAAGGTGTGTGTGTCGGTTGTGTCGAATTTTTTATAAACTACTTTTCTTTTATGAGTATAGTGTCAAGTGCTACAGGTAGACTTAGGATCGTTTACTCTGAGGTAGGTGAAGTGTTTCTTTCTTAACTTTTGCTTAGGTGGGCATCAAATTTAATTCCTTGGGTAAATACCATTTCAAATGTAACTACTATATAAATTAATTTGTTTTCTGATTTTATTATTATGTTTATAATAGAGCCCTGCATGAGCTCACACTAAATCGTGTTAACAGTCAGAAATCACACTGTGCACACATTCAAAACGACATAGTGTGCTTTTCAAGTCATAATTTCAATTCCTTATGATACATTCATTTTTCGGACTCATTGACTCGAAGCTAAGCTATCGTGTGATTCGAATCATTTCGTATGATACTGTTTCACACTGTTATGAAAATTTGCTGTAATTCAAGTCGTTCTGACAGTTGAAACAGTGTTGAATGTGTGAATCAAGCACACAGAGTAGAAAAAAAATTACATCTGATTTGTTTTAATATAAATAGAAGAATGGAAAATAATTTGAGCATTGGTTCTAGAGATGGGCACGGGCCGGGCCGGGCCTCGGGACCCATGCGCCTTTTACAAAATATTCGGGTTCGGGTCGGGCCGGGCCTGAAAAATGAGGCCCGTACCCATCTCTAATTGGTTCTAAAGATGATAATGTTAGTGAACAAATGTATCTGGTTTTATTAGATTTGTGTAGTTGAATATATATGTGTAAACTGCGATAAAAGAAGCTCCACTGCAGGAAACGCTGATATGGTAAACAAAATAATATTTTTAAATATGGACATGAAAAAATAGTTAAAATAAATTAATTATGAACACAAGTTTAATTTTCAATAAATTTAATACTTGCTTAATCACCCTAAAAAACATTCAGTTTATATTAGTGTGCACAGTGTTGACTGTGTCAGCTCGAACACATGAATCTATGAATCGGAATCACACTACCTTTTTATATAACTCGACTGGATATTTGAATCATGATTTTGAATGACTTGTAAGTCAAAGTGATTGTATAGTCAGTGTGACTATTGATAGTGTTGTGTGATTCACATGAGTCGTTTGACAGAAATTGAATAATTTAGAGTTTAGTGTGCACTCATGCAGGGCTCTAGTTTATAATAATTTTGATTTATCAATTGTGAAATTTTATTGCAAACAACATTCTGTAGAAAATACTAATTACCAACTTAACAATTACTTTAGCTCAATTACTTAAGTAATCAAGCAAGCTACTTAACTAAAGTAATTTTCACATGAAAACATGGCTCTTACAAAAGTTTATCAAACCAAACTCGACAATTACGTGCTCCTAATTTTCTAAATTATTTTCTATGTTTCTTAGCCTTTTTCTTCATCCTTCCTTGCTGCGCCCGCATCTTTGTTAAAAAGGTCACATACCATTTAGCAAATTGTCTACATAAATTCATTAGTATGTCAAATACACACACAGGGAGAAAACTCTTCTTTCTTTCTTATTATTATTTTTTTTTTATTTTATTTTTTTTTTGCTTCTCTTACCTGCCTGTTGGAACTTTTCTAATTGTTGGTACTTGAGCGTGTCTGTCATTAGGGTGGGGCCCTCATAAAACTGCAATCATTACAATTTGTAACGCCCTCTCATTCCTTTGCTTTCTTCAACTTTTTCCAAGTTTTCTCCGAGTGTGACATGCGCGCAATTAAAGGAAAAATTTCCAAGTTAACAAAAATATTATACTAATTAACTTGACTAAAAGTCTAGCTGCCAGTCAACATTGGTAGAGCACTCGACCCAATTAAAGACTGAAGACTAAATAAAAGTGAGAGAGATACACAGGACACGTTTCATGGAGGTCCTTAAACGTGATAATGTGCAAGAGGCAAAAAAATAATCGACGAGTTCAGATTTCAACCACAATGCTATAAAGTATTTGCCGATTGGCTAACCCAAAAATTGTGTCAAACGCAAAAGGAAATGGCCAAAACCCTGAAAGCAAAATAGAGGGGAAAATAGTAGAAAATGAATAAAAGAGAGGGAGAGAGAGAGAGAGAGAATGAAATGAAAGCAAAGATGTGACTTTGTCGTTATTGCAAGAACATGAGTATTAATTTTCTCGTTGACTTTGTGGCATGCAGCAAACCAACAACCGCCCACCACATTTTTCAACACACATACATATGTATGTGGTCAACCATATTGTTGTCTGTCGGTGTGTGTGTGTGTGTGTGTGCACGTGTGAAGTACAAAATTAATTGATTTTTTATAGCTCAACGCACATCGAATTCAATTTCAATTCAATTCCATTCAAGTTTATTGTGCAATTTTTGTGGTCAAACTGAAATCTTGACTTAACTTAAGGACACACAATACTATAAAACCAAAAAAAAATATCGTCACATTGTTGCTTGGAGTGTTTTGCTTTCAAGTGTTTTTCAAGTTGTTCTGAGATTGATTAAAACATCAATAAAAAGAAAACAAAAGCTCACGTGTTGCGCTTTTTCGTGTTGCTTAAATATTTAAAGAGAAATTCCTTGCTTTGAGTTGAGATATCAAGTGACTTTTAACACATTCCCAAACACAAAATTCTAATAAATTCGCTTTTCATAAAATCTCAACTTTCATATGCCCTGTCGACCCTTTATCAACTTTTGCTAATTTTCCTATATATCATTTATTGATCCGTAAACTTATTACCCAAGGTTTTGGGCTTCAGTTAAGGAATTGAGTTCATTTCGCAAGGCCAACAAAATAAAGGATAACAAGAACAAAATAAAGAATATGGTAACGCCTTGAGGCCACACCTAGTTACAACTTTTGCATTATCTAAAAACCTCAAACTATAAACTAAAAAACCACCCCCACTCTCTTCTCCTCCTCTGTCTGAACTGTCCTCCGCCTTAACTTATGTAAACTGCCTTTAGGCGCAGCTCGTTCATAATTTTACTATAGGAACCTCATCCTGTCTGCGTTTATCCTTCTTCAACTTTGTGGTTTGGTTCGCTTCTCTTAGCCTTGATGTTTTAATTTGTGCGTAAATAAAATTTAAGCATTGCTTTGCTTTTGCATTAGCCAAGTGGAAAGTTTTCAGTTTTGTTGCTGATGTTGTTGTTGGCTTTGGGGACCAAAAGTGATGTAAAGATTAAACAAAATCCGTCTCTCTGACTGCCGCTCGGCTGCTGCTTTTAATTGCATTTCTACGCAAAAGTTGAACTTAAGTTTAACTGGGTTGCCTGGGTTTCAATTAGAGCAAAGTCTTTACTTTCTTGGTTCTATCCATGTCTAAGTATCTTTATCTGTATATCTCACCCTATCTATCTATCTGTGTATCTGCTTTAGTTTTAGCTTCGTCTTTTTTTTTTTTTTTGTTTGTTGTTGACTCTGCGGGGAATTGCGCAAAACTTTTGCCTTGTTTTTTTTTTCTTTTGGGAGTTATTTCGTTGATTTTCGATAGTAGTCCGAAAACCGAAAAGTTTCACAAGCAAATTTTCTTCAATGCTGTTTTGTCTGATAATTGGCTATGGCCACGGCATTTGGCATTGTATTTTTCCGATCCTGAGCCAAAAACTTTTAGCTGAACTTCAGTCAAAAAAGTCAAATTCAATTGATTTCACTCGTTTTTTTCCCACTCCCCATTATTTATTTTTTTTTTAGAGGGAACTCTGGAATGCGTGTGAGTTAAACAGAAGTTCAAAAGTTTTTGAAAATTTCATGACATCAGTTTGGTTTGGTTCGCTTCGTTTGGTTAGTTTAACTGTCTGGCATGTTAGGGATTTTAAACCTGTTCTCTTGTTTTTTTGGCTTAGTTTTTTCGGTAAAACCTTGTAAATTCTTTTGTGGCGAAAATTTGAAGTGAATATAGGAAAAACACTTTAATTGTGGCTAACGATGAATGTAAAACACAACTTTGACACATGTCAATTACAATATTCAACTGTAATAACAAGTTTTTAATTGATGCTGACAAGTAACAAGTTAACTTAACTAGATAAATTGGTAAATCTAAAACTCAAGTTTCAACTTTTAGCCAATAATAAACTGAGTTTAATTTTACAAATGAACTACGACTTTTCGATTGACTTTTACACCTTAATTTACATCTAACTAAATAAAATTATATCTAAATTTATTTATCTATTAAATGTAAATATTTAAAAAAAAAGACTGAAATCTCTGTACATATTTCCATTAAAAATAAATATATTAAAAGCAGCACTTTATAAGTTTCCCTTTTATATTAAAAGTCTATGTTTTCATTACGATTTCTTTATGCTCTTGTGTCTTGTGTCTGGCGCATCATTTTCAGTTGGCCTGGCTGAAATGACTTTGTGCATAGCTGATGAATATTTTTTATGCGCCCTCGACTTTGTTTGATTGTTGTTGTTGTTATTTCTGCTTGTAGAGATGCCTTCTTCTCGGCCACGCCTACGAGTATTCAAGGAAATAACATCGAGTCGAGTCGAGTCTCAGTTGCACTTATGACAATGTCGAGGTTATGGCAGCTGTCGGAGATGAGGAGGAAAGGGACGTTGACGGGACGGAGACAGTGCCTGCTTGAGGATTTGACTCGTCAGAGTGAAATCATTGGGGTCCTGGCAACACTGCGTTGCTGCTGTTGCTGCTGCTTCTAGCCTAATAAGCATCCTTGGGGAAATTATTATGAGCAGAATTCAATTTCGTGTTTAATTTGCAGTGAATCCGTTGCTTTTTCGGACTCACTTTAGTCAGTTCTCTTCTCAGAACTTGCAACATTTTTCATAAGTTTTTCCTTTTTCGTGGTAGCTTTTGCGGTCTTGCTGCTCTTTGTTTAGGCCAGCAACTGTTTTTATCTTTTCTTTTACTGTTGCTTAAAATGTAAATCTGCTTTGCCTTTTGCTTTTGTTTTGCTTTCTTGTCTCTTTTTTTTTGTTGTTGTTGTACAAATAAATTTCAATATAGTACTTATTATTTTGAGCTGCAGCATTTGTTGGCCTTTGGTCTTTGGTCTAACCTCCTTCCTTTCCCTCCCCCTCTGGCTAACCGCAATGAGAGCTGCTCATTATTTGCTGTAAAACATTTTTGCATAAACAACAAAAAAAAATAAAAAGTATTTTTAATTTAACCACAAAGTTTCAGACTTCCGACTTATATATTTTTGTGTGTTGTTTTTTTTTGGTTGTCTTCTACGCGCGCGCGAAATGCGAAATGCAAAAGTGATTTTTATTAAAAGTAAAAGTTTACTTTTTAATCAGCTTGGCTGCTGTGTTAACTTTGCATTTTGCGGTCGCTTTTCATTTTCGCAGTAAGGTTAATTAAATTTAAATTGTTTGCTCTTTCTGTTTGCTGTTGTTGTTGTTGTTGTAGTTAATATGAGAAAAGTTGGCTGACAATTAATTATACTGCATTAAAATGCAAAGTTTATAGCCACAAAGTATGCTACGAAAGTGCGTATTATCCTTCAGCTGCGATCCCAAACGCAATTTCAATTGCAATTCATTATCATTAACATATATTAATGGGCTCGGGACTTGTGATTGCTGTGTGCCTAATCAAAAATGCCAAACAATTGCGACTCACAGCAATCATTCACACCTTTAAGCTGCACTGTCACCAGTTGTTGCCCCCCAGTTTCGCCAGCTCCCTCAGCTCCCCAAGCCAGTTCCCAGTTGACATTCCCCTGAGTGCGAATCACTCGCAGTTAAGGCTTCCCGTTTTTCTTCTGAATGTACCGCAAATCCGAGCCTGTAAAAACAAAATGGCCAACATCCTCCCACAGCGGAAGTTGACAGGCGACGTCGTCTGCGTCTCTCGCTTTGTGCCACTTTTTACAGCTGTTTCCGCCGCCGCAGGAAATGTTTTTAATTTTAATGCAAGTGCCGCACAGTTTTATATTTACGTGCATATTTTTACTACTCGTAAAGTTTCTTTTATTTATTTATTTGTATGCTCAATTTCTAGTTTGACTATAAAAATAAATAAACTCGAGACGATTTTATTTTATTGTAAACATATTTTTTTATAGAATACAAAACTATAAAATGATTAAAAATAATTAAATACCATATTAAAATCATTGAAACATGATTAAAACATTTTAAATTTAGCATTAAATCGTTGAAAAAAGAAATTAAGAATTAATAAAAAAAATTCATCAGAATCTATCAAAAATTTGCATAGAAAACCCATGAATTTATTAAATAAATTCTGTATGTTATTTACTTTAAGTTTTGATTTATTTTAAATCTGTCATAAATATTAAATGAGAATTTATTACTTTCGATTGCAATAGTCTGACATTTCTTGTTCTCCACCTCTTTTCGATCAGAGCGTCGTCTTATCAGAAATGCAGCAGCAACATGAAATGCAATTTCAGTTTTGAATTGTGTGTCAAACATTCGTTCGATATATATTTTTGCACTTGCTACTGAACAGAAGAAAGAAACTTTTATGAGAAATTGAACATCAACGTCTCCGTTCCGTTCCCCTTTCATTTCTATTTCAAACATCAATTCCACTGTGAATATAACAAACTCCCCAACCAACTTTGGTTCCATCTTGGCAGTTGCCTGCTGTATATTTTGCATTATTGCCATGACATAACAGCCTGCGGCATTGCATTTGAAAGTTATCAGCCAAAAAAGAAATATGAAAAAAGAAATATGAAAAAACAGGAAACTAGCGTAGAACAAGAAATATGGATAAAGAAATTGTTTCATGTATTTTTTTTTATTTGCTCTCAGCACGCGTAACAGCAGCTGTTGCAATATAAAATTTGGATTCGCTTTAGATACCCTATAACTATTAAAGTGACTGACAAGGGGTAGCATAAGAAAATTATTTTATTCTGCAAAATATATGAATTCTAAACATTAATTGAAAAATGTTGTTGAATTTATTTTCTTTATTTTATTCATAATATTCTTATCTACAGAGCAGCTTTTAGTATAGCTCATACAAGATTGTGTGTGTGTTTTTTACAATATGCTGCGATTGTAGCTGAAAGTTACTTACTTGAGCTCAATTTCAGTAGTTGAGTGTTTTCCGATTGCTATGCCACAGGCAACTGTGGGCGTGGCTGATTGCTGTCATACCTCAAGCAGCAGCAACAACAACAACACATATTCAACAAATTGTTGTCAAGTTTCTCAATTGCCACATCAGATATGGTGTGTCTGTTGTGTGTTGAGTGTGTGTACGTGTGTACATTTAGGTACATCAGCAATCATCTTTTTTTAGGCATTTTATTGCAAAATATTGGCAACAGTTGTTGCCACATTGTTGTTAGTTCGTTGTCAGTAACAACCAATCGCCTCTCAGCTTCCATTGTGTGTTACGCCTGGCCAGATAATAATTTTGCTTTATTTTTTAGTTGTTTTTTTTTTTTTGGCTTTGTTATTGCATTTGGGATAATTGGCGCATTTTGTGGCACTTGCAGCTTCGGCTATTGTTGTGTCTGGCTTTGAGTCTCGATCTCAATCTGAAAAGCACCCATTTGAGACTGACATTTGTCGGCTTTCCGAGCTTTTTTATTTGCCGAAATATATCGACAACAATTTTTGTCATCATCATCATCATTATCGAGTGTCGTCGTCGTCGTCGTCGTCTGTCCCATCGACGTCCTGTTCTGTCAGCGTGGTAAGTGCGTGTAATTGAGTGTGGCATCAATGGCATTGATGCCCCTTAAAAACTTGATTGAGTGCCTACAGTTCGTCTGACAGACAGTCTGCTGATTGACCACACAATATACATAAATGTCAATGGGCAAACTGAGCAAATGTACAAATAATGAATGTAGCTTTTGACTGACATATTTGTTGCACAGATTGTGACTAATTTCTGTTTGTATTGGTTAACCACTCAAATAAGTTCAAGAGGGATAATCATATTTAATTTGATTAAAATATCATTTAATTAAATTATTTGCTAATTACAAAAGTTGCCAAAAAGTCGTTCAAATGTTTTCTTAAATATTTAAATATTATTTCAATTAAAAAAAAGAGTATGGTCTTTAAATCGTAGTTAAAGTTTTGCTTTAAACTGCAAGCAAAAGCAATTAACTTGCAACGCTGCATTTGTGACCCCAAAAAAGAGATACTCATATTGTGCCACAATTAGTTGTCCTCCAACGTTCCCCTCCTCATGCATATCAATCCCCCAAAATGCAATGCCCCAAGCAATCACGAGCAAAACTTTTCTCATGCAGCTTTTTCATGCCACTTGTCAGCGTTCAAAGATGCATGCGACATAAATTGGCGTTGCCACATCGCTAACACACACACAAGCACACACACGCACACTGTTACATTGTTCAACTGTCATCGGCGCTTGTCAGCCCAGTTAAGCGTTTAATTTCGACGACAATTTTAGTGGCCGACAAGACAAAAAACAAGAGCAAGCGCAAAGTTCTCTCCCACAGTAATTCCCCCCTCTACGCTTTCCCCCCTTAACTCCCCCCGCTTTGGTCACTTTGGTGATTGTTATTGTTGCGCAATATGCTAACTGTTTAACTGTCGACGTTGGGAAAATTGCAATTGTAACAAAAGACAAGACAACTTGTCTCAAACACAATGCGATGACGACGATGGCCAGGAAATTGAATTAGCCAAATGCTGGGAAAAATGAAAATGAAAATTGTAACTGTAACTGTAACTGTAACTCAGCCTTGTGATTTTTCTTGTGTCTTGTAACTATGACAACGACTGCGGCGGGAAGCTGAAAAACATTGCTATTAGCAGTCATCTAAAAGACGACAGTTTAACTAACTGAGCTCAAGTTGAGCTTTAGTTTCTAAATACCCTGTATTTTCATGGGCAAATGAAGGTGGCTTAGACTGAGCAAATGAATATATTAAATCAGCTGTGTTCACTTTTAAAAATTGAACAGATTTCAGTTGTTACAAAAAGAGCTGAATTCGAACATTTTAAATAAGCTAATTTGTGTTAATTTAGCTTTAGTCTGGTTGGATATTTTCTAGGTTTTTTTTAATCCTAACAAATCTTTAAAATTTCAATACTTCCTGACTAACTAAATTTAAAATTTGTAACCAAGTTTCGAATTATAAAATGTAAATATTCATAATGACACTTTTGATTGATCTATTATATTAAATTTATTTTATTATTATTAATAGTAGATATTGATATAGGGTATATTCTTTATCGCATTTTCTCAGCAGTCGACAACGGACAAGTTACATTTATGCAGTGCTCAAATTAATTGCATGCACTGACAGTAAGAACGAGTAGCAAACCGAGATATATAAAACTTCCTCGCAGTCACTTTGCCCCCTCCCAGCTCCTAACATCCTTGTTCTTCACATCATCGTCGTACTCTAACAACAACAACACAAAAAAAACTTATTCAATTAAAGTTTTGCGCGACCGACCTCATGGAAAATGCTTCTAATGTTGTCTTACTGCTGGGAGAAGGATCCTCTCCCTCCTCTCCTCTCTAGGGGGTTGTACAAAAGGGACGACCAACTGTGTGTGTGTTGTGTGTGTGGCAGAATAAATTTTGTTTTAAATGGAATTTCATTAAAAAATAATATTTGCAGCGCTTCATTTGTTGGACGCCCACATGCTGTGTGTGGGGGGGAGTGTGGGCGTGGCATGGCAGCCTTGTCGACATATGTGACATGGGTTTTAAATGCTGTATTTACTCTAACCCTGTTTCTCTTACCGTTTTCGCCTCATCCCGCCTCTGTCTGTATGCAATCTGTTGTCCTTTTGCATTCGGGCTTCTGGTTTCTCTGCCTGCAATGCAAATTAGTGCGTTATTATACTGCACAGCAATCTGGCAACTCTCTGTCCCTGGCTCTGATGAATGGTTCTCTTGACTTTTGACTTTTCTGACTCTCTGACTCTGTGAACGGATGAGGATGAGGCATATCCGGCAACTGTTTAAACAAAACTATTTCCAGGCGAGACTGATTTATGCAACGCATGACTGGGGAGAAGAATTCAGTTCCCGGCGTTGCCTTATTTGATTAATTTCAGATGCAACATTTGAAACATGTTGCCAGTGTGCGTTTAATTGCAGCTTTAAGCGCTCGCAACAACTTGGGAAAATTCCTGGAAAATCGCTTATCTGTTGAACTGCACCTGAGGTATTTCCTGCCTTCCCCTAATGAATAGTGCACAGACAATGCAAATGCATCGACGTCTAATTCCAAAGAGAAAGAAGGCACTTGAATTTCACAACGATAATAGACCAACCTCTGACTTTTTAGTCCTTGGACCAACATCATTGGCAATCAACAGGAACTTGGGACTATTGTCGAAACTCTGCCTAATGTGGATACCACCAGCTATTGGCTTCTACTTCAGTTTGTGTTTCTGCTTCTGTTTCTGACAATCAGCAGTGGTCTTCACTACCGAAAATGCGATTACCAGAGAGTACTTATGCCATTGAGCAACGAGATATTCTGCTTTGAATTGAAAATTCAACAGAATAGTCTGAAAACAAAATGAAAAGGAATTATTCTCTTGCTCTATTCAATATATTAAGCAAAACTGAAAGGAAATTAGGAATACAAACAGGTTTAAAGAGCTGCCAACTTTAAAATTTACATTTTGATACTAGTCAAAACTTGAATTAATAAAATAAAATACTTAAACTGCGCTGCACCCTTTATATGTTGTGAATTTTAACTATGAGAAACTGCCAACTCTTTCCAAGAGACAATTGCTGCCAACTTGATATATTTTACAATTTCTTAAAGTGCTGCCAACTTATCTAATTTCCGTCTTATATTCTTATGTTATTTTTTTTATGCATAACTTTTGATTTAGTTGGCATGCTAACCATTTAAATGGGATTACAAATTTGCTGTCATCATTTATGACATAATTTCAAAATATCCACTTCAATTTGTTCACAGTAATGTGCAATTTGTGAATTCTTTTAAGTGAAATCCCCTTGGCAGTGCCAACTTAAGTCTTTTCCCAATGCTCTCCAGCTGAAGCTGAAGCTGAGAAATGACATGAGATGAGAAATGCAACAGTTTCGCCAGCTTCAGCTTCGGGCTTTTGTGTAAATTCTCGTAAATTTAATTTCCTGTTTTACATTTTAGCTCATTTGCTTCTTGCTATCATCTCTGCCTGTCTTTTCTCTGTCTCCGTCTCTATCGGATTTGTTGTCTCTGTCTCTCTCATCTGCTGCTCAGACGCTTGTTGACTTTTATCAGAGCTGAACAAGAGTCGAAATCATTTTCATTGGCTGTCTTTTGGGTATTACTTAGTATTAGTATTCAGTTCCTGACATTTTCATTTGCATTTGAACAGTTTTGTCTGTCTGTCTTTCTGTCCGATTGACGACTTCATTTCGAATGCAGCATTAATTTCCTCAATCGTTCAATTGCCAAACACACAAACACCAAATTTTATATTGTGGCCAGCTGTCAATTTTATTCGCTTGGAGAAAATTTCTTCTAAAATTACGAAATGCAATTTAATTAGTTTTCCATCAAAATTGTTGTGGTTTTATCAAACCACTTGAACATAATTGCCAATTAGAGAGAGTTGAATTTTCGTCATTTGATATTTTATTATAATACACATTTGACTTATTCAAAAGGTGAATTATAATTTACACCGCACACAAAAGCCAAAAAGATTCTGAAGAAACTAAAAGAGAATTATGTGCAAAAATTGTTTTTGCCTGTCAATGAGACGTGAATTTTATGTTTGCACACTCTTTTCATTACCTCCCTGGCACTTTCAAGGCAAACTAATTGATTTTAAAATAAATAATGACTAATCACCACCTGCAAACAGCGGCCAAAACACACACAAATGTGGGCAGCTCATGCCAAAGGTATTTTCTATTTTCAGAAACACTAAGTGAACGAATAGGAAACAATGTTTAAGTGCACTGACAAATTTAAATTATTTACTCAAATATTCAATTTAAATAAGCCGCAAATTACAGGGTGCTAGCTAGTCGAATATTTGTTTTTGCTTACTTGTTGTGGCTGCGTAAATTTCATTTCAATACACGTTCAGTTTCTCATGCTGTGCTGCCTTCTCATATCCTTGCATCCCGCCATCAATTTCGACTATATCTGAAATGTCGACATGGGTTAGCTCAATCCCCTCTTAACCCCTCTGAGTCCTCCCCTTGAATCAGTAGACCCCCCTCGAAAAACGCGAGTCCCTTTCACCTTTCACCTTGTGCCCAATGTGCACCTTTACCCCAATTCCACACGCTTTGCACACAGCTTGATTAATTGAAATTTCACTCACTGTCAAGTTGTATGTGTGTGTGTGTATGAGAAGTGTAGATTGTAGAGTATAGTACAGGAATAGAGGGTTAGGATTCTGGGCGAATGATGGGCGTGGCAGCTGCTAACTAAAAGTGTTGGCGTTGACTCGTCGTTGGGTAAACTGTTTTGAAATTAATTGAGTGCGCTAATTTTGGCAAAAGGGTTTCTTAATTGATGATGCTCTTCTGCACTCTCTCTGTCTCTTTCTCTCCCTCTCTCTCATTCTCATACTCTCTCGCCTGGAACTAGTTCCGTGAGCTGAAAATAGATTTCGTTCTGCAAATTCTATGCTGTTAATTGTATCTGGCTTTTAAATATTTTTGTTATTGTAATATGGATTTTTAGCTACCACGAAACTTTTAAAAAAAAACTTGTCGAAAACCAAAAAAATTAATCTAGCTCAAATGAGTAATTAGAGACTCCTTATACGATCTTCTCAAACGTTTTCTTACATATAAAAATTCTTCAATAAAAAACAAACGTGTGCAAAAAGCTCTTCTCTCATTTTCATAATTTTCTTACATTTTCTTACCTGTAAATGAAGCTACATTAAATACATTTTCATCAGCTTTGTTAACATCGTTTAGTTTTCCAGCTCTTTTTGGCATAGTTTCTGAGTTTGTGGTGCATTTGCTTTATAATTTGGCTACGCGTAATTTGCATTGAAAATGAATTTCAGTTGCGGTCGCTTTCTCGCCTTTTTTATTTTTTTTTTTAAATGATTTTGAAAATGTTTTCGGCAACGATGCGTGGATACGTGGGCAGTTTATGATGTGTGTGTGCCTCGTGTTCATTTTGTGAACTCTCAGTGCGGCTACGCTAATTGCGTTTTAAGTGGCATTTGGCGTAATGCATAATGCACCGAAACTGCCGAATTGCCGAGCTACCGAAACATGCCAGCAGACACAATGCCATTTTAGCCCGAATGCAATGCCGGTCATATGGGTATCTTCATTAGATTTTTCAATGTGCCAATCAACTGAGCGATGTGTTAAAATATTCTATGCAATTTGTATTAGAATTTGGCATCATAACTCTCTGGTTTGCTCACAAATTCAGCTGAAAGTGTTGACTTAATATTTATTATTTATTTCATTATAATTATCAGCTGAAAGCACATTTAATATAAATTAAGAATAAAGTTATTAAAATGTGAATAAATCTCAATTAAGATTTAATTGATCAAAATATTAAAAATGCATATTTTATATTTAGAAAAAGATGTAAAACATAAGTTCTGTGATGTTGAAAGTAGCATAATTATAGAAAACCTTAAAGAAAAAATCAATCAGAGCATTACTACAAAACTTACTGTTTATCCGTAGACATTGAGATAGGCAAATACATGCTTTCCTTTCCTTTCATGAGGAAGTTCCTGCCTCTTCTGGCTACGTGCCAGCAGCAGGAAGTGAGTGGGATGGCTCCTGCAGGATACGCTCTCCTCGAGGCGAGCAACAATGTGTTGGAGGGAGGAGTTGAGTTCTAAAAGCTGGCAGCAAAGTTGTTTGCCTTGTGCCAATATTCAAAAACTGATTTTCATATGTCTTTTAAGTTTATTTGCGTTGGGCGAAGTGAGGGGTGAACTCTTATCGCGTTTTCTGCACACGCATAAAAGTTGCTGTCGTGCTTGCCTTAAACTTTTTTATTGGCCAGAATTTAATTCGCCCTAAAAGACACTCCCACACACAAACACACACATGTAATAGATACTGCGCCTGTGCAAGTTTCTCTTCTTTTTTTTTTCGTTGGCTGTTTTGAAAAGCGATTTCAAATGCAAATTTTATTGGCACAAGGCACAAAAACTGCCTCCCCTTCTGGAGGCTGGAAGCTTCTCTCCTCTCAGTGTATGCAGATTAAAATCAATTCAATTTGCAACAAGCCAAGTAAAAGTGGTAATCATTTTCAGTTCTTTGTTTCTATACTCACATGCTCTCACACTCACATTCTCATATTTATTCTCGTTGCCATGTACTTTACATAATGAGATTTTAAGCAAGTGCGTTGCGTGTTTCGGTTTCGGTTTCAGTTTCATTGTCTATTTGCTTGTACTTTTTATTTGGAATGTTGGCCACAAATTTGCCAGCAGCTTAGAGTTTTCGCATACTTTTACATATGTTTGCCATAATTTGACTTTCAAAATGTCTTTAAACAAACGAGAAAGGCGAAGGAATAAAATGCTTATGCAGTACTTATTTTATTTTTATACTTTAAGACAAATTGGATCGAATTAAATTGAAGACTTGAAAGTAAATAGAAGTAAATCCAAAAATGATTTTGCTTACTTGCTTCATCAGTTATCTTATTGCTTCTTTTATAGTTTCAATATTTCCCAAATTGTTTCAGTTGCTTTGCTTCTCATTTGATTTCTCTCTATGCTTCCTGATAACTTCATTTGTTGAATTTGATTCCATTTCGATCAAGCTCCTTCCTGAACTTCCACATTTACATACCGCTTTCGTAATCTAAACTGTAGTTTGGAAAAGACTTCAACTATTCGCCTTATGTCTTAGTTTGGTATTGATCATAGATTTCCTGCATTAGGTAAATTTGGTCTGCCTACTTAATTGGCCATGGCTAAAGTCAATTACATGGCCCAAAAGTAGCGTTCAAATTGCAATTCCACTTTGGTTTTCTATTTCTCACTTTGCTTTTACCCATTTACCATTTTATATCGCCCTCTCCTCCACGCTCGGCTGCATTGCAGGCAATCAACAAATTAAAAAAAAAAATACAGAAAAGAGGGAAAAACAATTTGCAACACTTCAATAAAATGAGAAATAGCAAATTTCCAACTGCGGCTCATCGACTTGTGGAAGCCACAAAATGCTCCAGAGATTTCAGTTACCATTTATTAAAATCGCTGACACATATGTGGCTAAAAACAGTTGGCAAAGGAGCAGAGAGAGAAGGAGACAAGGCGTGGCAACTGCAACTGACACAAAAATATTTCATAAACATGGCAAAAGACAGAGAGAGCGAGAATGAGAGAGAACGATGCAATTAAATGTCAAAGTTTATCAAAGACGGCGAATATTTACGGTATACGCTTTTCGAGTGTATTAAAAATATATGTCATGAAGAACAGTCGAACTTAACTATGACGAATTCAATCTTTTAAAAATATTCTTACTATCTACTATTATTATTTATTATATTTCGATTTTCCACAAGTTATATTCTTGGTTTAAATTTACTCTTGAATCATATGATTATGTATTAAAGTAAGGGTAGTTTTTCTATTTTAACCCTGCTCCTTTGCCTTATACATTTGATTGCCTGAAGGCGCAAGGCAGCAATAAATTTGCGTTGCAACAAAATTGTGAGCCCAGCAGGAAACGAGGCAACAGCTGCTGCCAACGCTACTGAGCAACTAAGGGCCTAAAGGAACCTGGCTAGAAAGGAGAAGCCTGCATTAAGTTGATGTGTTTATTCTGACTACAGTTTGTTCATTTGCCAGCTTTTCAAACTCAAATAAATGCAGCTAATTAAAATCAAAAATGTTGTGACGAACCACATTGCGTATACGCAATTAGCCAGTTTTTGGCGTCTTGTGTGCGCGTCTTTAAGAAACATTTTCGCATAATTTTTCAAACTCAGCACAAGCATAAATCACGCATACGCCGCGTTTTGCGCGTTGTGCCCAGCAGAGAGCAGCAGCCACATTCATTGATTTATGTGCGCCGAGATATTTTTGCAGTGCAATTTTTAAGTAACGTTTATTATGACAAACGTTGCTTTCGCCGCAGTTTTGTTTTTTTGTGGCCAACTTTGGTTGTTTCTTGGCAGCAGCAGAAGCTGACTTTTAACTTTATTTTTTTTGGAGTGTGTGTGTTTTTTACCACATTTGCTGAACACTTGATAAATGACCCACAATGAAATGAACACTTAATGGAGCCTGAGCAGTGATATATTTTGCGAAAGTAAAATCTATATAGACCTAGTTTTGGCAGTTCTTTGTCACTTTACACATCGATTAATCAATCAATTATCTGAAACAAATGCAATTCATTTCAGCTTACATCGATAAAATTTTCTAATTTATAAATGGGCTTATCAATAAATTACCACAATTGTGTAAAAACCCCTTGACACTATTTTTTTACAAATCAGACTACATAAAAAAAATCCACCGGATCTCGGTTCTCTTTCAGTTATTTATTTTATTCTTTATAACTTTTGAAACTTACACATTCTTATTTAATTTTATTCTTTTCGTCATGTTTTTTATCTCCTGGTATCAAGTCCTTCGCCTTTGCCCTTTGATTGATCGTCCGGTGTTGCTTTGGCTTCTCCGTCGACCTTTGATTTATCGCTTGGTGTTGAATTCTTTTCTCCGTCGACCTTTGATTGATCGCCTGGGGTTGACTTCTCTTTTACTATTAAAATATTGGCAAGCTCACTATATTTATATTCATAGCATTTCTCTTCATTCTTTTCAATCAAACAAAGGTAGCCCGGCAATTCATAATTTTTGTCTCCAAGCACTTTGTTGCCTCTAATTCTCTTCTGTCGCTTCTTGCCCTTAAATCTCCTGCTTTTTGCCTTTTTGTCACTACTTTTAGTTGAATCAATATCAGTTGGTGGTACTTTATTTACACACCTATAGTGTTGTTTCTTTAGCACTTTCTCAACATTGCCTTCACTCAGAAAGTCCTTAATCAGCGTTTCCGTCATATATTTGGCCCATATTGGGTCGAGAGCTTCTCCATTATTGAACTTTTCAACTTGTTCCAGAATCATTTTTGTGGCCGAAAGTATAGACAACTGTACAATATCTTCCTTGTCGATGATCACTTTGCATTCCTCAGAATCTAATCGTTTTTTGGCAAAAGCTGCATTGCAGCCAACCAGAAACAGCAGCAGTAGAAAAAACATTTTAAATTACAGTGAAATTGAAAGACGATCACAGTTTCAAATATATTAACCATAGTTCAAAGAGTGAAGAATGAAATTGGAAATGTGAGAAGTGTCTCTAATTAAATTAAGCACAGTTATTAGATTAGTTAAGGTTAAGCTACTTTTTTTACATACTAATTATATTATAGAGTATTTATAAATATTTCAATAATTCCAAAGAGAATAAATGAATTCAATAAGTCTTCCTTTTCAATTAACAATTCGTTTATTCGTTTAATTTTGCTTCTTCTGCCTGAAGATCTAAAAATATTTCACTGACATTGACCTTACATCGACGTCTCAAATCGAATAGCTTCGAGTTCGCATCGAGAATGTAGAGCATAAACGTGGAAAATTGAATAAATAAATGAAAAAGCATGCCGCGAATGCGATTCAATGCAAAAATTGCAAGTAATGAAAACAGATTGGCGAGAGTGCCTCGGAGAATGGCCTCAGTTCAGGTCGAAACGTATCAAATTTGATGGGATCGAATCGGATTGGTTCTGGCCTCCTGGCCTGGTCTACATCATAAATAATCTAGCAGAGCAATAGCAATTTTGTTAAACAAATTAAAGTCCTATGTATTAAATACCCTGTTAAGCTGTACACTTTAATTTCAATATGAATGCGGAAATTTTAAAGTGTTATCTACAGGGTATTTAATAGTCAGGTAATGCACGCTTTCTTGGCACATTCCCTCTACTCGTAATTTCAATGCAATTGTGCTCACACAAATAAAATTGGCAAAATTATGCAAGGGGATCTGTCTGCCCATTTGTTTATTTGTCCATTTGTTTACTTGCAATGAACAAATATGCAGACACTTAAATCGCCATGATGTATCCTAAGTTCTATCAATATACATATATATTAAAAATATACGTATATAGTACACTTTACTTGTAGTTGCGTCTTGGATATCTTTATTTGTTGATGACATTTCAACAACTTTTGGCGCACATTTTATGCATTTTCATTTGCTGTCACGCAAATATTTATGCACTTTCCTTGGGCGTGTTTTGTAATTAATATATTCATTTCATTTGACAGACAAAATAATTGTAAAATTATTAATG